>BTHU01000015.1:57773307-58286518 GCA_036184795.1 Tokudaia tokunoshimensis
CTGTGCACAGAACAAACTGAAGAGAGGGTGAAGTTTCCAATTCTGAAGGAGCCAGCTTAAAGTTGCCTTCAGTTTGGGCAGGAAAAATAGTAAGCAGAAAGTACTGCTGGGAAAGAGGCTGTAGATGTTCTTCTGTAATATGGGCTGACTTCTGGAAATTTGAAAAGTTCTAACTTGAGAAAAGTTGGTTTAAAAAGTTTTCCCCACACAGGTAAGAAAGATCAATGTGTTATTTAGTTGGGCAAAGTTTTAAAGCATGTATGTTTTTGAAAATGATTAATTCTTTAACAAGTCTAGGTTAGGAAAATACATTTTAACTACTATACTTTTGACCTGAACCACGGTTGCCCACCATGATGTGTCTGATTGACTCTTTCAGTGACATCTAAAAATTCTGGCAGGAAATGTTTTGAAAAGGAACTTATATTAGTTTTTTAGGAAGATAAATATGAAAAAGGGAAGCCTGATTTTGAAATTGGTTTATTAAAGTATTTCACTTGACATCACAGTGTGGTAATTGGAAGTTAAATTGCAAAGTAGAAATACTATCGGACTTCAAGATGGGTCTTGTGGGCATCCAGAGGAATTGAACTCAAGTAGAATGTTCAAATTTGATGAACTTTTGCAACTTTTACATTCCACCTAAGTGACTGTGCAGGGAAAAAAATAAGTAGTTGTTTACCTAGCAGTGTGTTAGCTGATGTTAACTTCATGAAATCCTCTTCCAGGAAGAAAATTTGTAAGTTAGAAGGTAAAGTATTTATAATAATATCTGTTGCCTTAAGTGATATGTTCAAATGGTTTTTGCAACAATCTCCTTAGAATATAATGGCTAAAATTTTAAGAAAGCTGGAAGTGCAAAGCCATGAAGACTTGAAATTGTCTTCCTTGGTTTGCTTGAGTTTATGGAATATATTTTCATCTTTTAGTCATAGTTCTGTTTTTAAATAACTCTGTTCTGCTCCATGAGAGACATTTCAGTTCTAAATGTATGCAACCAAATTATCTCTTAACCCTCATTTTCAAACTGCAGTTCAATCAGGATACTCCAGATGGCACACAATGATGATAAAATTATGCATATGTTACATTGAGGGACTGAATATGCAAACAGAAGGAGCTGGTTAACTAAGGCTTTCACATTGCCTTCAGGACTTTACCATTCTCCCACATAATGAAAAAAATACAGATAATGTTTTGCTTGGTTTTAGGATTTGACATTTGTTTTTAATATGGCAAATGAAATGCAATTACAATATGTAACAATCCATCCAAAAATTTGCCAGTGTCAGTATAAAAGAAAATGTTTCCCTAACAAATCAGTAGACAAGGGATACATTTAACCTTAGTTCATAACCAGTGTTTTATTGGATTGCACCATACTCTTGAGAAGATAAGTGAGTAGAGACACAATCAAAACTGATAGTGTTCATTCAAGTAGCCTTTTTTTTCTCTAAATGTATGAATGGGAATAAAGTTATTCACTTTCATTTGCATAACTTTTAGGGAAAAACTGAAAACATTATAAGGGATAAATAGAAGAAAAACAAAAGCAAACAGTGAAATAATTTAGCCTTCATTACTAAACAATTACTGACTCTTCTACAACTGAAGAACTCTTTTATGACTCTGTAGTTCTGTATTGGGAAAGCTACTAATTGGACACTATTTTTTGGAAATGAGGATAGTAATAAATTGGTTAATATATGATTACATTGTTGTCCTCAGGAAAAAAATATTTTTGCTCCAGTAAAAATTCACAGTTTTACTCAAGTAAACTTAAATAAGAGTATAAGAGTTATAAAGATTAAGCAAAAAAAAAATTGCTACTGGCTCACTCACAAAATAGTCTATATAAAGGCCAGTATTGTATGTTAATAATCTTGGATTTAATAAAACCAGGATACTGTATATATACACATGCATATGAACACAAATACACACACACACACACACACACACCCCTCACCATCTACTTCAAAGTTATTCATTAAAAATGGTTAGTCATAGTGGGTAGCTTTGTATAAATTGGTGACACATTCTTTTCAGTGATCTTAATTGAAGAAGTCCTTTATGAATATGGGAAATTGAGGGCTCACTCTCCCTATACTTTCATGCGTCGATTTTGATGAACATTTCATGCTAAAGGAATTTCCAAAGTAAAACAATTCAGAAGCCATGAATAGTAATTGAGTCCTTTGGTTCTCTTCTAAACTTAAAATCATTATTCTCCATTGAAAGCAGACAAATCACGTTTCTGTAACAGCACAGTGCTCTGTCATTTTACTGGGTTTTGTTGATGGTTGTTTCCAGTGAGCTGGGCTGGAATATTAAGCTCTCTGCTTCCTCTACTCTCTCTTGCTGTGCTGGGAACATTTAGGATCTGTTTGAAATGAGCAAAAAGCAATTCTGTTGTTCATAAAAAAATAACTTGTAAGCTGGTGTGACTGTCTATTCTTTATTTTGTGAAAGGATGTGCCACTTTCCAGCCTTTGAAACTCTGGCAACTGGCTTGCTGAAAGTCAGCTTAAATGTACCGTCGTGCATAAACAATCAAGTGTAAAACACAATAAAGTCTCCTCTTCTGGGTTTGCTGTTCATGCCAAACACATCAGCTCAATCCACTAGTACATGCAGAGGTAGATGGTTTTTGTCAGAAACTAATTTCAAGTGTCATGTAAAAGCCAAAGAATAACAGAAGTTTATCATGGTAAAATATTGCTTTTAATACTAAAAATGGACTTGTAGCATTTGTAAAAAATGTAGCTATCACTGTCTTCACAGGTTGATGCAACTAATTCCTCTATGCTGATGCCTCATGGGAGAGTAAAGAAACCTTCTCCCAGCATGGGTTGTATTGTGACACACAGTGATCATTGTATGATTGGAGTCTTATAATCATACATTCCTTTTGTCTCATGAGAAAAGAAGAGTTTATGTAGTTCATTTTTAAAAGATATGTTTATTTATTTTATGCATATGAGCACACCACCATTGCTGTCTTCAGACACACTAGAAGAGGACATCAGATCCCATTACAGATGGTTGTGAGCCACCATGTAGTTTCTGGGAATTGAACTCAGGACTTCTAGAAGAGCAGTCAGTGCCCTTAACTGCTGAGCCATCTCTCCAGCCCAGTTTATGTAGTTCTTAAACATTAAACATTAAACACGGTGCTTTAATGCAAAGATTGCCATTTCTATCAGAAGCTGTACATTACAGGCTTGCTTTTGTGAAATGTCCTTACCCAAATTCTGTGCCTTATACTTCTGTCTTCCCACAGCTAAGATTCCATAGTAACTATTCCTCATAGACATATTATGTATCTCATTCATGCACTGATTCTTACTTAAAACATTTCCACAGAAATTATAATTTGTATACAATGAGTAGATATTGTGATCACAAATGGATGAGAGGAAGTCACAGCTCTGAAATACTGTCATTCTTAAACCTCTCCTGTCTCTTTTATCTTTTCCTGACTTTTCTCCCTGTCTCCTGTCTTCCCCTTCTCACTCCATTTCCTGTTTACTATTGTTCTTCCCTCTTTGCTTCCTTCTGTCCCTCTCATTTTATCTTCAGTTCTTTTCCTTCTTTTTGTAATGCTTGGGAATATGAGTCTAAATGAAAGATGGAAGGAGAGACCCCTGGTCCTGGAAAGACTGGATGTAGGGGAACGCCAGGACAGAGTAATGAGAGGGGGTTGAACGGAGAAAAGAGGGAGGGAAGGGGGCTTATGGGACTTTCGGGGAGGGAGGAAACGGGAAAGGGGAAGTGATTTGGAATGTAAATTAAAAAAATAAAATAAAATAAAAAAATAAAAAAAAGATAATATATGAATGTTGTATAATCATTTGAAAGATTTGCTTTTATTATTTTTGTTTATTGCATATGTTTATGTGTCTACATGAGTGAAAATCACACGTGTCATTTTTGGACCTGGATTTATATGTAGCTATGAGCTGCCTGACTTGACACTGGGAACAAGACTCTGTCCTATGGAAAGACTCCCCTAACTGTAGCATCTCTCAGCCCCAGCATAAATATTTAAACACCACTCAGGAACAGAGTAATAACATATTTCTCATGCAACATGCTTCCAATATCAAGCTACATACTTTATATAGTACACAAAAACAGGAACAGCAACATTGACAAAATATTAGCTACATTTTCTGATGCTGGGAGAAAAAGAGACTGTAATGTTTGCTGAGATATTGCATGAGGGCCTCTCTGAGACATCCTAATAAATCTGTAAGGTGTATTTGACCATTAAGGAGTTATACTTAAGTTGGTAAATGTAAAGTCTGATCCCTGAAGCAGCATGTGAATCTACAATAAAATAAAAAACATGACAGATGTGTCTAGTGGTTTCAATTGATGGCATAATTCTGAACTACATAAAGAAAGTAGAAACCACTGGGGACTTATCTTGCTATTATTCTTCATTATTAAATAAATAATTAATTAAATTATTAATTAAATAATAAATTAATTAAATAATGAAGAATATAAGCAGAAGCTTAAAACAAATTATACTATTCACACTAGGTAAGTTTTTGATGAATCTGGAGTTCATGATGAAGTTGTCAAATAAAATACTTGATACAAATTTAAATCTAAATGTTACCCAAACAATGATGTTATTTCAACCATATTTTTGAGAAATTCTAAAAGTTATCTTTATGTTCCAGATATTAAATTTTAATTGTAACCTAATGATTTTTCTTTACTAAATATTTGGAGTTCAAGTCTATAACCATCTTCCAACTGGACGTCTAAAGAGTGGATGCGTGCATAATGAAGCCTTGACTTCCCTTATATAGTTCTTATAAATTTCATCCCACCCTGTGATCCATACAAAATATAGTCCAGGCTAATCACTAACTATGATACGTGACGAGATGGCTAAGGGTCAATGGTGGTGGTTTTGAATGTAAATGTATTCAAGAAAGAGATTTTTAAAAAGGGTCAACAAGACACAGTAAAGGCACTGAGCAATAAGTTTCAAAGAGTGTTGAAATAATTTAGCTGCCTTATGCGAATTAGGATAATACCAAGGGACTTACAGTATATTGGACTGAATATCAAATGAAGTAGACAGAACTACCAGGGCCCTTAACCTTTTTCTTGGCAATACTTCTAGTTTCTCCTGTTTACCTTTAAACATGTGTTTGTTCAGGATGCTGGGGAGAAAACTTCCATTTTGAAATGCTATGTTTTTCTGCAAACTTATTCTAGTCTTTGAAAAAGGTGACATAGTATCACATGAATGAAAGAAAACTATTTACTGCCTGCTATAGTCTAAATACTTTGCAAATGCTTTAAACCAGATATTTCCACTTTTTATATAAGAAAACAAGAAACAGAAAGGTTATCATATACCTAAGATCACAGATCCAGAAAATGCTGGCACTGGAATTAGAATCCAATGTAACCAGAGTATGAACATTCTTACGTTAGGACAAAACTGAATCACAATTACATTACAATAGCTTGAGCTATAGTGTTTAAAAGTTTAAGGGATTATTTTGGACATGGTCTTACAACTCTTTGAAGTAACCCAAATTTAAATTCTAAAACTGAAATGTACTGTTCCTAGAATTTAAACAAGATCCTAACATGCGTTTTATGAAACACGGAGGCTTAGACACTGCACGTGAACACTAATAGGTACCATCATTCATAATCTACTTATCAGTTACCTTATTTAAACCATGCAGGTGCTTATGCTAAGCGCCCTCCTGTGATATTGTAGAAACCACAATTGAAGCAAAGAACATACCCCTCCAAATGCAAAGCTCCTTTTGTGTTAGTGGAATGTGGAGAGCTATATGAAGATGAAATACCAATATAACTCTCTTGGAAACCTAAATGTAGACTTCTCCATCCATTCACCTACTCGGTAGATAATTATCAGGAAAACGTGGCTTTTATCCTTAGTGAGAGGGAATATGAATTCAAAAACAGGTGGATTGACGTTTTTTTTAAAGAAAATTACTGAATTCATACATTCTTAAGAACATCGAAGTTAGATGAAGTTAAGTTAAAATTAGTTAAAATGCAAACCCTGGCCTGCTTTTACAATCAATTTTTCAAAGTACTATGAGCAGGACTTTAGAATTTAAAGATTGTAATTCAAATGAATATTAATGCTCAAGTGTGGTGAGCACAGAGGAAGCTGACCTTGGACCTCACACAGTGTACAAAGTAGCTGCTTAGCTGGGAAAACCAATTTTTCACCTTTTTTGTCAAAAATAGGAGACACTCAACTATAGGCTGGATTCTGTGCCTTGTAGAGGTCAAATCAGTGTCTGCTTGAAAAATTCATGATCCAGAAAGGTAATTTTTAATGAATATTTATGAGCGATGTCCTTTCTTATCAGAGCTGTGCAAGTTTTCTGAAACTTGCCACAAAGACTGGCTTGTGATTTTTAGCAAAAACCTGTGAATCAAAACGAGGGAAATGGACTTGATACGCTCTCATCTGACTCATTTTGGCTTCTTCTGTAATGCATCATCACCGCCTATGAAATAGCGCTGTTCAACGCTGCTCCTATCGCCGCTGCTGCAGCATTCTTTCTGTTGCATTTTTGGGTTCAAATACTGACATAAAGGACCATTTAAAAGACATTATCTTATTTCTATACTTTTTCTTCAAAAATATTTCTTCCTATAAGGTTGTTAATGACCTAGATCAAATGATTATAGACAGTTTTCTTCTTCTTCTGCGGAAAATAGTTTTCTTCTTGGACAGGGGCACTCACATCCAGTATGTAAAGCTAGGAAGCTGAGGATGCTGAACTGAGTTTACAGCCAAAGCATGAATGCTCAGATTTCCTACACTATCTGCTAACCACTGTGAGCCAGGAGGAGGTGCCTCATGAGCCCTCTCATATATTCAAACGCATGTGTGCACTAAAATATCCGTTTACACATATAAAGCAACACTTTAACTTTTGAAAATTTAAATACCGTTGGATACTAACTAGTAAAATATCTTTTACGTTATGTCTGATCTAATAAATTACGGAAACAAACTACATCACAAAACATTGGGCTTAACTGTGAAACATGTAAATGTTTTAACTTTCACTCTCTACTATTTTATATTCTGAAAAGCCTTCATGATACAAAATTACTCCTTTACTACTTATGGATTTTCCCCTCAAGGTAGCATGTAATAGACACATTATCATAGTATTAGTCTTCCTGTGGTTTTATGAAGCTTTGCTCTGATGAATTATGATGACAACCTATTTATCATTATAAACATTAGGGGAAAGCACAGTAAATTGGGGATCGTACTTTATAGAATCAAAAACTTTCTTCACAATGGTTATTTTTATCATGTAATGATCTTGTAATCTGTATCTGACTAATATCATATATAAATCATATTCATAATTTCAAATATCCATGACTTTTTACTAATTTGATGCATTGTAACTTAACATCAAAATATGTTTCTTTATGTTATCTGTGATATATATATATATATCACATATATATTTATTTATTTATATATATGTATACATACATTTGTGCATACAAACATGTGTAAACCAGAGGAGGATTTATGGTGTCTTTCTCTATCATTCTGTATGTTATTTGGTGAGACAGAGTTGCCAACCAGAGCTTGCTGGTTTTTGAATATCTGTTGATTGTTAAAATTACTTTAATTCATTTTTTTATGTGAATGAATCCTCTGTGACTGGGCTTCTGAAATGAAGAATTAAAAGTAATTCATAAATAAGGGTTTGAAACACACACAGGTGTGATATTTTTGAAAGTCTGAGATAATACAGACTTTGGATTACTGTCCTTAGCCCTATTTCAATTATTATTTTTAGGTGGTGCCTAAGTCAGAGAGAATCTGAAGAAGATAATACTGCAAATTCAAATATTTATTTCCTTCTATTGCAGTGATTGTTATACATATAGTATTTACTTTGAGAAGGGTAACATGGCCTCAAATTTTTGATTTTTGGCTATCAGAAAGTTAAATGATGAGTAACAATTATAAATATTTTTGGAGTAGTGTAGAAAAATTTTACGCTTGTATGTAAATAGGATATATTTTTATAACAATATTTATGTGAATGGGATAGCTACATAAATATCTTTATACTAAATACTGAGAATATCTGGATCACATATGAAATTAAATTTTCTCTATCCTTGTCATTAAAATGAACCAGAAACAGTTAAAACTTTGATGAATATTCTCAACTCGGGCTTCTGCCTACTGTTCCTCATCCTGTTACTGTTTAGTTAGATCATCAGGACATTTTTCAGCCTATCAGACCCTTTTCCTATGCTGATGATATCATATACATAGACAATATCAACAAAAGTCTGCCAGTACCTTGTAGGCATTTCTGAGGCATGTACAGTCCATTGCAAATGAAATTGAAATGATTTAGTGGCAGGGCAGGTTTGCGTTATGTGACATATTGGAACATTTACTGAAAAATGAATCATGCAGGAATGTCTCCTACACACTTCCACCCACTATCAATGTAACATGATACCTCATATCTGTGTTTAGACTAGAAAATTCTATAGGTCAAACATATTTTTCTCTCTGTCTACCGGGTGATATGGAAGCACAGTGGTTTGGAAGGATCCAAGCAGTTCTGGGGCACAGCACAAGAAGGGTTTCTACTTATTCTGTTTATCTAAAAAGACGCCGTCGTCTCCCCCCCCCTGAAATTAGATATGTTGGTGAGACATGTTGTTTTATAGATTTTATAAATAGTTCTATAGGACTGTAGTTATTTATTCTCTAGTTTGATGAATAAATATTATTCACCATTTGAAAAATAGCTTCTAATATACTGCTGGAGTCTGGGAAGAACATTGTGCTAACTGTAGGGCTCAGGATTATAATATAACTAAAAATACCTATTACAAGCTGACTGTTATCAGGATAGCATGGAATGAGATTGGGCTGCCTAGCCAGTAGTCCACGGTTAAAAGCAAGGGATACAAGTAGTGTGATGGTTACTTGTATATGTAAACCAAATGAAGATTAAAGTTTGAGTTTCCCATATAACTGGTGATACATTTCTAGGTGTTGCTGAAAACATTATTCCTAAAAAGATGAAAAATTGGATTGAGGCTCAGTAAAGAAAATCAATCTCTCAAAAGTGTAGACAAGCATTATCCAATTTATTGAGTGCCATCATTCAATCAAAAGATAAAAGGATGGTGTTCTGTTCTTGACTGATATATTCAATCTGTCCTGTCTTTATGCAGTTGCACTCCTAGGACACCAGTTTTCCAACTTGAATCAGGAGTTTGGACTGAGTTGTATTGTTGATTTCCCTTCTTCTCTAGTATGAAAAAAGCAGGTCAGTGAACTTCTCAACCTCTCCTAACCTTCTCAACCTTTGCATAGTATGACTCCCATAAGTGAGGCTCCAGATTTATGTATCTATCTTCAAGAGTTTCAGTTTCTTTGTAGAACACTGGCTAATACTAGCATGAGGTAGCCAATATTTATTAGTAAATGGGTGGTTGGTACAGATTTAAGCTCATTAGTTACTACTCTCCTTTGAACATCTTTTAGTACAGAGATTTGACCCTATAGAATATCCCTTATGACCAGGGGATGAGCATGAGAAATAGATGAATTTTACTTAAAGATGACTGATATCCATTTGTAGTTGAGAACTGAAAATGCAGTTATTTTACTCTAGAGCCAAATTCATGAGTATATCTCAAAGAGATGTTACAAGTGTCAATTCTCCCAAAGAGGAGATTCAAGAACTCTACTTGAGTAGACATTAGATTACAAACTGTTGTTAGAAGTAACAATGTTTACTAAAGTGTGGGTCACAAAGGAGAGCTTAGTTTATTTAGTCAGGGACTCAAAAGGTAGGAACCATGAGGTCTTCAGAAAAATTGAACTTTAAATAATCAAGTAGACCAAAAGCTTTGAACTATTAGATGCCAGAAAGAATCTGTTATTGACCAGCATGATCAATGTGTAAATACAGTAGTTATGGAAAAAATTACAGTTTGTGAGTTTGTGCAAGAAACCAATAGCATGGGACCTGAATAATAATGCCTAACTTAACTCTGTCTTGTATCTATGGTTAGTTTTAGACCAGTGCTGATCCATCTGTTGCCATCAACCCTTTTGATTAACCAATCACTACTTAAAAAGTGTTTTTATTGAACCACTTTCTCCAAAGAAATGAATATATCTTCTTTTCTTCCTACAGAAACATAGTTTATTATGAATTTATCATTCCTACCTACAGCTAACGGCTACTTTTGTTTGAATGAAACTTGTATAACTAAATAGATTCCAAACCAAGAAAAGCGACATACCTGTTTTCTTGTTATTGCCTTATATTTTAATTTTTTATTAGATATTTTATTTATTTACATTTCAAATGTTATCCCCTTTCTTGGTTTCCACTCTGCAAACTCGCTATCCCAATTCCCCTGCTTCTATTAGGGTGCTCCCCCACCCACCCACCAACTCCTACCTCATGACCCTGGCATTTCTCTACACTGGGGCATTGAGCCTTCCCAGGACCAAGGGCCTCTCCTCACACTGATGCCAAATAAGACCATCCTCTACTACATATGCAGCAGAAGTCATGACTCACTCCATGTGAAGTGTTTAGTTGGTGGTTTAGTCACAGGGAACTCTGGGGGGTCTGATTGGTTGATAAGGTTGCTATGAACATAGTGGAACATGTGTCCTTGTTATACGTTGGGGCATCTTTTGGGTGTATGCGCAGGAGTGGTATAGCTGGGTCTTCAGGTTATACTATGTCCAGTTTTCTGAGGAACCACCAGACTGATTTCCAGAGTGGTTGTACCAGCTTGCAATCCTGCTAACAAAGGAAGAGTGTTCTTATCTCCACATCCTCCCTAGCATCTCCTGTCACCTGAGATTTTTATCTTAGCCATTCTGACAGGTGTATAATGGAATCTCAGGGTTGTTTTGATTTGCATTTCTCTGATGACTAAGGATATTGAACATGTCTTTAGGTGCTTCTCAGCCATTCACTATTCCTCAGTTGACAAGTTTAAATAGGGTTATTTGATTCTCTGGATTCTAAGTTCTTGAGTGTTTTGTATATATTGAATATTAGCCCTCTGCCAGATGTAGGATTGGTAAAGATCTTTTCCCAATCTGTTGGTTGTCACTTTTTCCTATTGACAGTGTCCTTTGTCTTACAGAAACTTTGCAATTTTATGAGTTCCCATTTGTCTACTGTTGATCTTTGAGCATAAGACATTGGTGTTCTGTTGAGGAAATTTTCCCCTCTGCTCATGTGTTTGAGGCTCTTCCTGGCTTTCTCTTCTATTAGTTTCAATGTATCTATCTGGATTATGTAGAGATCCTTGATCTACTTGGACTTGAGCTTTGTTCAAGGAGAATGGATCAATTTTCGTTTTTCTACATGCTGACCTCCAGTTGAACCAGCACCATTTGTTGAAAATGCTGAATTTTTATCCACCTGATGGTTTTAGCTCCTTTGTCCAAGATCAAGTGACTATAGATGTGTGGGTTCATTTCTGGGTCTTCAATTTTATTCCATTGTTACACGTGTCTGTCTCTGTTCCAATATCTTGTAGGTTTTTATTAGTATTGCTCTGTAGTACAGTTTGAGGTCAGAGATGGTGATTCTCCCAGAAGTTCTTTTATTGTTGAGAATTATTTTTGCAATCCTGGGTTTTTGTTATTCCAAATGAATTTGCAAATTGCTCTTTCTAACTCTATGAGAAATTGATTTGGAATGTTGACGGGGATTGCATTGAATCTGTAAATTGCTTTCAGGAAGATGGACATTTTTACTATATTATCCTGCCAATCCATGAGTGTGGGAGGTCTTTCTGTCTTCTGAGATGTTTTGATTTCTTTCTTCAGAGACTTGAAGTTCTTTTTAATAAATATCTAGATAAGAAATTCTACATGTTTACTTTCTTGGACCCAACAAATTATATCACAAATCCTGCAGCAAGCTGAACCAGCCCCACATGAAGATGTATTAAAATTTTCAGAATCTTAATAAGGATTTCATAGCAGAGTAGATCCACTCATCACAACACAGTCTGCAGTAGTCAGGAGTTTCTCATTTTATAGAACATGGACTATATATGAGTATAACTGATATGCATGCTTATACGAGGCACTGGTTTCTAAAACATCTGTATGTTTTAAAAAGAGAATTCCCTTTTCAGGAACCAGAGTATAACTCTAAGAATGTCCTATTAACTACAATTCTCAAAGAAATGCTTGGAAAAATCTTTGCTTTCCCTCACTGCAATATTCGACTCTGATTTTAGAAATCTCGATGCTCAGTCTAAAAGTCCATAGGAGAAGAGAGGATCCCCATTTTGGTTTTAGGCTCTGTCTGTCATCAGATCACTGCCAACACATTGCAAAAGACTAGCAAGAAAGAAATGGAATCACCATACTTGAAGGGGTGGGTAATCATGAACTCAAGAGAAGCTGGAAATAGTGTTGTAATGAAGAGAAGATTAACAAGGGCTCCCAGATGACCCATTTGATATATCTTTTTATTATTTCCTCAAATTTGATATTAAATTAACAGATACTGCAGCTTTGTCTAGAAAAGTACCTGGTGACTATGGGCACAGAGTCATTAATATTAAGAACCTGCCTGATCCCCATACAATAAGCCTTCCAGGATTGCTGATGTTCAAGCAGATATTAGGGAGACTCTCTGGTGCTTAATAGAGGTAGAATATTTACATAGTAGCTCTACTCCTTAGAACATCTGTAGTAATAACATTGTATTTTTCAATAGAAAGTATTTATGATTATTAGCTTGTTGGGGAGGAAAGCATATGTGTGAAGATCAGAGGACAACTGTATAGGTTTAATTGTCTTTTTACCTTTACATGAGTTCCTTAGATCCAACTCAGGTATCCAGGTTTCTAGAAGAGCCTTTACATACTGGGCCTGATTATAGTTCTGCCTGATTATAGGTTTTCCATCAACCTTTCATATATTCATCTTCCCCAGAAAAAAATGTCACACAGAATCCTAGTTGAGATATTTACAGATATAGTGAACTTTTAAAAACAAATTTAATTAACATTTAGTCATTATGTAAAATGTTGTGTCACAATATGGCATTTTCATGAACTTTCTCATTCTGTTTTGTTACTTTCACTGCTTCGTTCTCCTTCAAACACATACACACACACACACACACACACACGTGTGTGTGTGTGTACATATAGATGATTGATCATTAGATAGATGACAGATAAATAGATGATAGATAGAAGATAGACAAATAACAGATGGATAGACAAATCTAGATGTTTTAATGAGAAAAACATGATACTTTTCTTTCTCAAGCTTTGCTTGTTTGGCTTAACATAAGGATTTCTTAGTCCACATATTTTCCTATAAATTGTATATATTTCTATTCAGAAAAAAAAACCCTGATAACTCCATTAAGTGAAGGCTGAAAACCAACCAAGAAAAATCTGAGCAGCAATTGGGATGGAATGTGGAAACTGATGCTGTAGTATCAGGCTCAGATCTGCTTTCTTGGGATCAAGATCTTCATTTCTTCCTTGGTTGTTGTTGTCTGATGGCTCACAGTGTGTCACTATATAGCCCAGTTTTAATGATAATGAAGCACATGATTTATAAAGAAGAAAAACAATTTGCCACAAGAAAGAACAGCTCTGAAGGGCTATGTCAGACCCTTAGCTTGCTGCCAATGTAAGTTCAAGACCAGTTCTATCCTTGTCTGTC
The DNA here is from genome assembly GCA_036184795.1 of Tokudaia tokunoshimensis. Taxonomy (NCBI): domain Eukaryota; kingdom Metazoa; phylum Chordata; class Mammalia; order Rodentia; family Muridae; genus Tokudaia; species Tokudaia tokunoshimensis. The sequence goes on from BTHU01000015.1 coordinate 57,787,073, forward strand.
TTAGTTACTTAATACACCATGATAAATCCAACTTACAAAAGAAAGCATTTAATTAGAGACTCGCAATTCCAAAGGTTTAGTTAGAGCCCACAACCATCATGGCAGGAAGTAGGACAACAGGAAGGCAGGCATGCCACTGCAGTAGTAGCTGAGAAATTGCATTATTATCTTCAAGAGGCAGAAAGAGCTGGAATGAGAGTTGAAGGAGGCTTCTTGACACTTCAAAGTCAGCCCCCAGTGTCAGAGCTCCTTCAACAAGGTCACACCTCTTAAAATCCTTCCTAAACAGTTTGACCACTGAGGACTGATCATTTAAATATATGATCCTATGAGATCCATTGCCATTCAGTTCCCACTATTACCTCACATGTATTCTTGTCGCAAATATTTCCAACACAGCTGCTGCTGTTATTCCTTCCAAAGTATATTTGGGAGAAAAACTTGATGTAAAGTATTAGAGGATGTTTGTTGCACCCACAGTATCTGGATATAGTACTCTGTTGGTTAAAATTGTTACCTCAGTGAGATCTAGAGTCAACTAAGATATGCCTCTGGACATTTCTGTGAGTGACTTTGTAGGCTGGTTAATTAATGTGGCAAGATATACCCTGAGCGTACCTAGCATCATCCATGGTCTGAGATCTTGACCTAAATGAAAAGGAGAGAAAAGGCTGGGTACCATTCTTCAGCCCTGTCTGTCTTCTATGGACTAAGGGTCACAAGTACCTCACACCCCAGACAGCATTCTTTTTCAACCGTAGTTGAACCCTCAAAGTATGAGCCAAAATATTCTTCCTTTGAGTAGCTATGTTGTCATAGTAATCAGTAAAGTAGCTTAAAACTAGCTACCCACTATTTTTTTTCCTTAAGTGAATTTATATTGGGCCAGTCTAGCAAACTGCTGACACCATAAATAATCCTTTAGAAGGAAATGTTTAGAGAGACATGTCTCCACTCATGCCATCACACTGGGCTTTGTACCAATCCTGTGCCTTGGCTTAGTGTCAGCAACTGCAGCCTTTGTATGATGACACATCTTTTGCTCTCAGGGAATCACAGTGGTCAAAAGTTCACTGCTAAGGTCGTCTAGACAGGCCAGTTGTCTTTACAAACATACTTGTCTTGACTTAAATGCCATACTTCAATGATGAATATTCTGCCTCAATGTCAGGACCGAATTTGTGCATCTATCCAAATTAATGTTCCAACTGATCACTAACATTTACATAGGAGCAAGGGGTTCTGGTGTGCTATTGTTTGCTAGGGGGATTATAGTGGTCAATAATATAATGTACATTTTGGATTTTAAAAAATGGACCTTGAAAAGTTTGTCTCTAATGAAATGATCCATAAAATATAAACATGTCTGGCTTCAGTTAAAGATTGTGTGATTTATACATGCATTGAACACTATATGATTATCTCAGTAATCTGTATAACTTTATTTTTCTATCAGTTAAAAAATTAGAGCAGGCTTTTGAGATAGGTGTAAGGGCTACGATACATAGTATGAAGCCTGATAGAGTTTAATCTCCAAAGTGTATTTAATGAAGGAAGCACACTGATACCACAAGTTACCCTCTAACACATGAGCCATGGCATGTATAGGCTCATATACAAGCACAAATATAAAGCCAGTCAATCATCAATCAATAAAAACAAAAACAGTATATGTAAGAAAAATATTCTCCAATCTTTTAGATAAGATTAGATATGTCCAGAGTGGTATGCTTATTGGTTAAATTAAAAATATTTAAAAACTAATGTCCTGGTAGGAGGTGATTCACATTTGTGGACTGGAAATTACCACAATAGAATGTATTAAGTTAGCTGCTCATTTTTCTCAAATTTGTGGCATTATGCTCTAACTTCAACAAAAGTGCTATCTCATTCTCCCTCTGCCCTTCCCCATCGCTGAAGCTTTGTTTTGAACAACCTTAACTGGAATGAAAACCTAGCTTTGCATTCTTCTGCCTTTTCCTGGATTTAATTTCTTTGGAAGACTTCCTGATTACTGTGCTGGGGCTTGAATTCTTATCCCTGAGTTCTCAGTCACACATTTCAGCCTCCTTACGTTTATTCTCAAGATGTGTCTCTCTGATAAATTCTGCGAAACTTGTGAAAATGATGGCTGCTGACTTTCTAAAGAGTCGCCTGCTCTGACGGCTCGAGGTTATGCATTATCTAATATATAATTTGGAAATTTGCAAATTGATATTTACATATCAACATTATGAGGAAACACTATCTCATGCAGGGCAGAGATCATGTGAGGATTCTGCATAGTGCAGACTTGATAAATATCAAATGACTACATCCAAATTAAAACTGCATTTGCTCACATCCTGGGTCTATATAGATAGGTGTGTTCTTGCAGATGAGGCATTGACTCATGATCATGAACTTTGACATGTCAGTGACTCTTTGAAGACAAATTGTGCATGTCAAATGAGCCCTTGTGTACGTATGAAAGTTAACTGTTTCCTGTCAGTAACTACAAGCAAGGAAGAATCTTTTCGATGTGTGCTATTAATCTAGTAATTCTTGCTATTGCTTACGGTAGTAACTAGCAAGTCAGAAAGGCCAATTCATTAATTGTTAAGAGGGAATTGGTATACTTACATTTTGAGTATGACTTTCCTTACCTAACAGTAGAAATAGATAAAAACTGCTTCGATCTCTGGTTCTGTGTCATAAAGCACTAAAGTGGGAAATGGTTCTTTATCTACTTCAATTACCAAAGATGAGACAACAGAAATTTTGATTTTGTTAAATTATTGAGAAATCATTATGGGGAAAATCTTAAAACATGTACTTGGAAATAACTTTGTTTAGCTTTTCATGCATACTGTGAACAAACAAGGGGGACATTGGCCACAGGCAATAATCTCATGACCATTATTGTTTTTCTTATGGAAAATACTTGCTATTGAAGTATACTTTTCACTCATCTCATTTTCTCTTTGACTAAAATTTAGCTCTGTATGGTTGTTAAATTACACTTGATTTGTTGAATAAGTGATGGAAACGAAGGCATATGTCCACGGAGACAAAGGCTGATTAAAAACCACCTTCTTGTGGATCTTCTCCTCAGTTAATGATGGCCAATGTCAGCTGTTCTCTGCTGTCCTAATAGCATTCAGGAAAATGTAGACATGTAATCTATTCTGGGCTAACTTCCCAGGGTAAGATTCTACAGTTTCAAGTAGAGAAAAATCAGGATAAATGTGAATGTTTGGAGAATTTCCAATTCTAAGGTGACTGATACAACTTTAAGAAAATCTTTTAAAGTAAGTATTCTTGACAGAAAAGTCTTATAAATCTTTGAGACTATTATTATTTCTTTGATTTAACAAAAGAAATCCTTAAAGAGTCTATGAAATATGATTTTAAGTATTGAGATGAAGAAAACAATCTCAATGTCACTCACACTAACAATAAATATGACATATTAGTATATCTAGTAACAATACAGTAAAGGCTAAAAAAATCCAGCACTTTCACAACTCATCTTCCAAATATGTTTTTATATTCTTCATCAAACTGAAGCAATCTGATTTCTTTGAGTAGAGATGTAGCATATCTTGACCATGAATACTACTAAAAGTCAACTTAGGTATTTTCAATGATGGCAGACAATTTTCTAGATTTTGAAATAGAATAAAGCATATTTCAAGTAGCTTGTAATTCTGAGAATGGCTATTTTCTTAAAATACTTATTAAACAGTTCTGTTATTTTAAAACTCAGAAATATAGTAGGTTATACCAACTAAATATCACGAACCTTGTTTGTTTAACATCTTTAGGTATCACATATATCATTTGTAACAAAATATGAATTCTAGTTGTAAGGATGTCTGTCTTTCTAATATATACATACCTACATAGAATTTGAGTTTCCCATCATGATTTATTTTCAAGAAAGAGTTTTAACATGTAGACCAAGCTAGCCTGAAAGATACTACATAGCCCCTCAAGTCCAGGTTTCTTCTCCCCTGCCAAACTAAATTGCTGGGTTCACAGACCTATACCTTCAACCTTGTCTTTATTGCGACTTTTATCTGTATTCTATCCCTCAACGTATTTATTTCCATTCATGTATCTTTTAAAGATTATCTTTAATTTTCTTCACTTTATTTTTATTAAAACAAATGGAATTTAAAATTATCAATAAGCAATTTAAAAAAATATTAAACTGATGAAACTCTTGGGAAATAAGTAATATGTTAAAAATTATGTTGTTTCTCTTTTTTTTCTTTCCCTCTCTCCTTTTTTCTCTTCCTCCCACTTATTATCTCTATCTAGGAAGGAGTATGAAAAACAGAGAAAACAATAAAACATCAAACCTCATAGTGATTGCTTTTCTTTACAGTGCTGAATGTCAACTTAAGAAGTATTTATTGAGCTTTTACCCCTGTCCTTGGGGATTGTATGAAATACAATCAAGTGTTTCCCTCAAAGGTAGCACTTGATTCATTTTGATTTAGCAGTGTCAGGCCAGAGAACCCACTCAAGGTTTCAGACGCTCTTCATATATAAATATTTTTCTATGGGTTAGGAATTTACATATAGCAATGTCAGAGGACTAAAACTCTATAGTATCCCCCTCCAGAAAGTAATTGTGTAAAATAAACATTGACTATGACAATGATTAAAAAATTGTCTACATGAGAATCACTTGATTCTTTAATTGACAAAATAATTATTTTTTTCAATCTGGAGTATGGATAGACACTTCTACTTTGTATAGAAGAAAATTTAACCATTGTTTCCTCTATTGTTTGTAATTTAAATCTCCTCTTACTAAATAAACACCATCTTTGTTTGCATTTTAACTTGCTACTGAACATGTTCTATGAAGACAGAGGGAATAAGAATAATTGTTAACCCACATATTCGTTCAATAAATTCTTTGAAAACATGAAGATCTCTGCCAGCTACTGAAGGAAGTGTAGAATTTGTGTACTTCATTGGATTAAATAGCTGGCATTCCCTTTTTAGCCAACGCACTCACAGGGACACTCATGGGAGCCAGAGACGTCATACTGAGTCTTTTTCACCCTTTGCAATCATGCGGACAGCAAAAAAGAAAAGACATGGAAAATTGTTTGTTTGGGTATTGCCATCCTATGTGAAAAGTTATTGAAAGGAAATAAAGATAATTAGAAAAAAGTATGTGAGTTAAGATTGGGTTAAAAGCTATTATTGTCCAAAAATGGGGATGGAAAAATGGCTGACTCTGTGAAATGTTTGTTATTCAGGCAAGAAGACCCTAGTTTGATTGCAAGAACCTATGTAAATGTGCTGGGCTTAGGGATACTTAGATGACTCAGAAGTTAAGAGCACTTGTTGTGTAAGTATAGGCTGAGTCTGAAATCCCAGAAGTTACATTAAATGCTGAGCATAATTACCTATGCCTCTCCTCTTAGTGGTGTGATGGGGTTGAGTAGGGAAGACTATTGAGGATTCCTGATTACCAGCCTAGCTCCAGCCTCACTGAGTGACCCCTGCTCAAGGGAAGATGGCAGAAAATGGTTGCACAAGACATTTAATACTCCCATTTGGTCTTCTCACTTGTATGCACAGGCATGTTACCTGAACATACATGAACATACAACACACACACACACACACATTCATACTCATTGTCTTAATCAATATTCTATTGTTATAAAGAGGCACTATGACTACACTACTAACTCTTATAGAGGAAAGCATTTGACTGCACCTTGCTTATAGTTTCAGGGATTTAGTCTAGTATGGTCATGATGCACAGCATGATGACACACAGGTAGACATGGTCCTGGAGAAGTGGCTGAGAGTTCTCTGCCCAGATTGGCACGCAGTAAGAAAAGAGGGAGACATTGGACCTGGCTTGAGCTTTTGTAAACCTCAAGCCCAAGCCAGTGACACATTTCTTCCAACAAAGCTATACCTTTTTCAATAATGTCACATGTCCTAATCCTTCTCCAGTATCATCACACTGTAATGACGACACATTTAAATATTTGTGCCTTTAGGGACATTTCTATTTAAACCACAAAACTCATATACATCCATGCACACATGCACGCATATAACAGCAAAAATAACAACAACAGCGGTAGCAGCAGCGACAGCAGTAGAGCTAGAAGTCTTGGTGAAAATCTTCAATCCCAGTGCGAGGGAAGTAAGCAGAGGTGGATCCCTGGGGCTTGCTGATTAGCTCACCTAGACTGTTTAGAAAGTTCTAGGCCCTTAAGAAAACATAAATCAAAAGACAAAGTGGAGGCTTTCTGTAAAACAACATTTGAGAGGTAACATTTAGCACTTATAAACATGTATACATATGTGTATGTACCCATGAGCACATGTATATCCTTACACACATGAACATTCACAAACATACATAGTCATAATAAACAAAAGGGAATTTGTACTCTGCATATAGTTTCAGAAGGAACAATTGGAAGACAACCCTTTTCTCCTGTTGGCTTAGAAAAGGAAGTTGATGAGAGCTGGGAAGATTGTTTAGAAGTTAAGAGTGTTATGTAGTCTTCCAGCCTCTACTCAGAAGTTCACAACCATCTGTAACTAGACTCTCAGGAGATCCAATAACCTCTTCTGGCCTCCAAGAGCAAGGCACAGCTGTGGTGCATAGGTCTACATGCAAGAAATACACTTCATACATACAATAAGATAAAAAAGCAAAAGGGAAGAAAAGGAGACAAGTGCTTAAGTAAGTATAAAAAAGCTGAGTTTGTGAGTAAAGTTATTTCTATAACAGACAAACTACTAAAAGCAGAAGCAAATCAGGGATATGTGGCCTCTATGCACAGCGACAGTTTCTGATCCTAGGTATAATGTCTTAGAAATTCGGAAGATCAGGCAAAAATGATCTCCTCTAACTCTATGGAATTCTTCATGATGTTTATCTTCATTTCAATTTTAATGATTTCATCAAACTCTTTGGGAACTACATACAAGTTAATGGAGCATTTTTTAAAATAGAATTGAAGCTCTGTGGAATATGATTCAAGTAGTAAGAATCAAGCAGACAAAATATGGTTAAGATTTCAGTGTTCTAAAAAAAGTTAGAGGGCACATGAAAGCTGGGCAAATATCTGTACATTGAAATTTAACTTCAAAGTCAGATTAGGGAGAGACCACTACTTGACAGTGGCATTTCCTTGTATGAAGTATGCTCCAGGTACATCTGATGGAAGCATCAAATGCACACCTGGTTGTTGTGAAGACTACAAAGGCAAGGGCAAGTGTGACCTGCAACTGACCATAAATCTAAGCACACTTGCTGGAGAATCACTGATCTCCTACAAGCCTGCTACTCTGTTTTCTGTTTATTAGTGATTTTAAGTAAATGAATATCAACAGGCACAAATGCCTTGCTCCCAATTTAAGACCATTTTACAATGAATCTATACTTAATGTTTACTTCATTGTTGGTGTATTTAAAGCCAATTAAGAGTATAGTACCTTACCCTAGACACAATTCGCATATCAATAGATTTCCAAGAAGATGGAAGGAGAGACCCCTGGTCCTGGAAAGACTGGATGTAGGGGAATGCCAAGACAGAGAAGCAAGAGGGGGTTGAATGGGGAAAAAAGGGGGGGGAAGGGGACTTATGGGACTTTCGGGGAGGGAGGAAACAGGAAAGGGGAAATGATTTAGAATGTAAATAAAAAAACTTAGAAAAAAAATTAAAGACAAAAAAAATGTATAGTACCATATTGCCACCAAACTTTTCTTCTTTTCTACCTACAAGTAATGATGATAAGTCCATGGGTAGAATAAAGGGAGGGGAATATCATGAATATATACATTCTACTTCCAATGCAAGTTTATAAAGAAGACATACTACCTTCTCTATGATCTGTGAGGGCTTCCCAAGCATACTATTTAAAGTATTTGGCAAAAAACCAAAATCTTCCCTTTGATAAATGCCTTAATGTATATTGATGATGCAAGTGTCATCATTTGTATGTATCCATAGTGAAATTTAACCAGCCAATGGTGTTATAAGAAATTCGTAATGAGAATTGAAAGCACAGAGAGAAACCATGAACAGCCTCCCTTGATCATTCTGTCAGAGATGCTGACTAAGCATAAGAAAGTCTGAGATACAACAGTATCCTGCGATCCTAATTGAATTTCCCAGGTGCCCCCATACAGCATTTCTTGGAAGGCAACAGCTGGTTGCTACTGCTCAGTCAGTTCCAGCACTGACTTGTAAAAGATCAGGAATACCTGCTCACTCAGGCTTGAAGAACGTCCTAAAACAATCTCCTGGAATCATGAAAGAATCTCTGGGTCTGAAAGTGGGGCACGGAGTCTCCAGCTGTTCAAACCCAGAAGCACATAGCACATTCCTCCTTTGACCATTTCCCTCTATCTTCCACTAAACCTGAAAAGCACTCACACTCGCTCTGCTGGTGGGAGTTTTACCCATCTAATAAAAATAAAGTGTGCTGCTCAATTTATCTGGGCCTGATTATGTTGGAAGGCAGCTAAAGGTGAGAGTTAGTCCTATGTATTCAGTGGCACCGGGGCCCTGCAATCCGGAGGGGGACTATTCAAAGGGCGCCATGAAGCTCAATTTACTGAAATAGACTGAAAATTGCTGCCAAGTGGCCCAGCAGACAATGCCGATGTGCAGTTCTTGTGCATAGGTTTCTCAGTTTGAAGGGGAAAGCTGTCTAACATCAGGCAGTGACAGTTTCCAGTCCATATTCCGAATGCAGAGAGATGTCACAGGTCTGGCCCACTCGCTTGGTTAACCTACCGAACAGTGATTACAAAGCATGATGTTTCTTCTAAATATCTCCACATATCTTAGAAACTTTTGTCTTTTAGATGTCCAGGCTGGCACCACCATGAATTTAGATTTGATTTCTCTTCTTAACGATCACATCTCGATGTGCCAGAATAAAATCCAAGATTTCTTCGTCAGGACTCTGCTGGAATCTCCCCTCAAGTTATTGGTTTCTGTACTACCTTACTTTCATCAAAGATGTTGAGAGACGTTAGATGCCACATTATGCCAACACCTTCTGGCCTTAACCCCTAATAAAAAAAAAAGTCTTGGTTTTGTATCCCAAGGAAAGATTCCAGTGCTTTTTGAGATGACCTTCAGTTACAAGGGTCAATCCTTATTTGAGCTCCCTCAATTAATGTCTTCCTGGGAGGCCTTGTTTGGAAATGACTTTTTGCCATTTTGACAGAATTTAGCTTTGATATTCATACTGTTTGCCCCCCTCTTGCTTTCCCAGCTACCAGGCACTTGAACTTTCACTCACACTTTTCCACTAAGCTTCTGCTGACAGGGCCTCTCTAGATGCCATTGTGTAGGCTGACTGAAATATAAACTCACTCCAGGTCAAATGCCTCTAAATTGAAAGCCATTTCCACAAAGAATGAAAAAATCTCAGATATTTCTAGTTGGTCTTATTTGAGATAAGAACAACAGAGTCTTGGGTGTGTCGCTTCCTCTTTCTCTGTTTCTGTGTAGGAGAAGGTGGAGAGAAGAGGTCAGATAGACAAAAATTCTCTTGGCTATTCCTCCATAAAGCATATAATAGAAAATAGGAACAGAATACATTGAGACTCAGCACAATGAATGAGAGAGAATAGAGGTTAATGATTGAAGGTATAAAGCCTACATTTTTAACAAAAAATACCTTTTAATTAAAAATAATGCCTTTTTAATTCAAGGAACTGTTACAAAGCTTTTGGAGTTAAAGTTAGAAACATAAACTCTTACTTAAATTAATAACTTTACATATGCCATGGAAAAGCATTGATGAATGAGAAGAAATCAGTGCATCCCTTATAAATTTATAAAAGAAAACCTGCTAAGTGAGTTTCCACTTAGTTACCAGAACTAAAGATTAGAAACTTGACTTGGTTCTAATAAGCTCAGTGCTAAAAGTTAATTTAAATTTGCAAGTGTATATACACATATATTCTATGGATGAAGACAGAAAGCAATGACAGTCATTTTCATTTTTGTATTAGGTGGTTTGCTTTCTAAAAGATCAAACAAGACAGAGACACATTTTGTTAATGAAAAAACTGCTATTTTATTGCACATAGTTTCTTGAGGAATTTGACAGAGATATTTTATTATAGGAAAATTATTTCTTGGGATATTAGTTTGAGGTATAATTACTAGGAGGATAAGTTTAGAAACATAAACAGGCAGAAGTTATTGGCACAATGTGACCCATAATCCTCCCCAGCATCCCTGAGAAAGAAAGCTTTGCTCACAAACGGAATCCACAAAGATCCTGGTAGCATCTTTTATTTCTGAGTAACTGGTAACCAACCACCTTGGGTAGATCCTTCCCTGGTCAGTCTGGTTTGCTGGAGATGCAGAGTCTTGGGAAGGATAACATAGGTTAAGTGTAGGGAGATCCCACAGGGAGTTGTGGATGTAATATGACTTACTTAATCATTTAACTCAGCTAGCTCTGCCTTCTTTACAGAGTTTCTCTTTGCATAGTTATGTATTCTGTTTTGATTCCTATGTATTGACTTCTTAAAAGAGCACAGCGTTTGCAAATGTTAAAAGATGGCACTCATTTCTTCTTTTGAAGTCATATATATTTTAGCTCAAAGGGAAGGAGAAGTGATATACACAAGCCAGAGATCTAAAACATCAAGCTTTAGCTGTACCTTCCTTGGCTGAAACTCATAATATTAATAATCTATACATTCTAAGGTTTAGTTTAAAAAATACCCTTTTTGGATATTAGAATTAGCTATGTGTCACTTTTTCTCAAATAAAGAAATTATATCTGTCTTAAAACATTATATCAGAGGAAGCAAGAGGGCTCAGTGAGCAAAGGAACTTGCTTCTAAGCCTGATAAACTGGTTTTGATCCCTGGGGAGAACAGAGTCCAGCAAGTTGCCCTCTGACATTCATATGTTTATAATTTTATACATTCATTCATATGTATGTATGTGCTGCCCTCCCCCAGAAACACACAAATTAATAAAGGTAAAACTGTACATTATATCAGGGAAATTACAATAAGAATTTAAGAATATTTTAAATTACTTTAAATTTTATTTTGTATTTTTTTAAATTTACTATATTTCTGTTTTATATTTCTATTGATCAATTATTAAATAAAAAGGCATTTTTTTTAATTCTAGGTATCTTCTGAGTAAAATATTTATTCTTGAGCAAAACAAGACCTATTGTCTTTTAATTGTAGAATATAAAACATTTTACTCTAGACAAAAGCACACTATCTACCTGTAAGCCCTCTTCATCAGCAGGAAAAAAAAATTCATATTGATTTCTTTCCAAGGCTCTAACTGCCTTCCTGGGCTTCCTTATTTGTGGGTTCTGTGACAATTAAATGTCACCTTGCATGTGCAGGTCAGCACTATGCCCAGTGCCAATTATGAAGAAAACATAGCCAATGTATTTGAATGTGGTCTCAACAGTCTGTGTGCCTGAATTAGTTTAAGTATAAGTTAAGACGGGGCTAACATGGGTCACTACAAACAAGCTAGGACTTTTCCTCTCATCAGCCCAGAGAAAGCTCCCATTTTCTGTTTGCTTTCACACCATTGATGTCAATCACACTGAGACGGGGCCACCCCCATGGTAGCATTTCTCACCTCCTAGAAAACGCAATGAATGACCAGAGGAAAGGACTTTCTGCTTATAAAAGTGATTATGTGCAACTTCCAGTTGTATCAGATAAAACTCAGACACATGGTCGTACCTCCATGTTAGGCATGTGGGATGATTTGTGTCCTGCTACAACCTGGATGCACATTTTACTTTGGAGAAGGATAGTCTTAAACTGCAGTGGCTTTGAATCTCAGGTTGCCTTTCTCTACTTCAAATTCTGTTATTTTCTTTCTATTAGGTTCAAGTTACTTACCCACCTTTTTAACCTCCTTCTGAGGATATGGAGAGCACCAGGCACCAACCATGCAGACAGGTATTAAACACTAGTTCTAGTCCTAAATGGAGAGTCACTTAATTTACAAAATTTACTTCAATAATACATCTATGACCTTACAGAAGTGTGCATTTTGTGTTTAGTTGATTAGCTTCTGTCTTAGGGTTTGTATTCCTGCACAAAACATCATGACTAAGAAGCAAACTGGGGACAAAAGGGTTTGTTCAGCTTACACTTCCACATTGCTGTTTATCATCTAAGTAAGTCAGGACAGGAAATTACACAGAGCAGAAACTTAGAGGCAGGTGTCGATACTGAGACTATGGAGGGATGCTGCTTACTGGCTTGCTTCCCCTGGCTTGCTCAGCTTGATTTCTTATAGAACCCAGAACTACCAGCCCAGGGATGGCACCACCCTCCCTCCCTTGATCACTAGTTGAGAAAATGCCTTACATCTGGATCTCATGGAGGCATCTCTTCAAGGGTGGCTCCTTTCTCTGTGCTAACTCCAGCTTCTGTCAAATTGACACAAAACCCAGCCAGTACAGCTTCTTAATTCACTGAATGAAATGAAGACCTGTATTACAAGTAGAATCGAATTGAGTACTCTGTGGACAGATATAATTTGAACACAAGTTTTGCTCAAGTCATTCACTCCCTATAAACACACAGAAGGTATTCTGAAGAAGCTGACTAGATAGCGATGTAAGACATGCCAGAGAACAGAAGATATTAGATTTTTGCTTTGTGTGGTTGCATTTTTGTCTCCCTCATGCATATTTTGAAATTTTTCTTTCTTTAATTAATACTTATATTCCAAGCCTTTTACAAAAAAAATCATAATGCAATTATATAATTATGCAATGAATAAAAATACAAATACTATCTTCTTTGAACCGTTTATTTGATTTATGACCACTCTGCTTTGATTCTTTTATTAACTAAGCAGAGTGATTTGTTAGCATAGACTGTCATATAATGTCTCCCTTCTTTCTGTGAAATGGATCAAGTGCTTTTCAGAGTTTGGAGTTCATAATAATTTCAACTTGGCTGAAGACCTGTATTGAAAAGGCTCCAGAGAAAACATCTGATGTAAACTTATGTGTAGAAATTGTCATTTCCCATGCAGTTTTTATGGGGTTCCTGTTCCTTCTACTTTTAAAAAGAATTTCTTCAAAGAGCACAATGTGGAAAACTTGTGTATATCACAATCATCTGGCATTTTAAGGTAGTTAGTTGGATTTTGGAGGTAGAGATATATTTCTTCTGATATTTTGACACTGTGCTTATCTCTTTTAAGAAACCGTTATCCCTTCTTTCAGCATTTGCTTTTACTACCTTAAGAAATCTTATGCTTTTCCCATATACACCCACCACTTCCTAGATGTCCCCTCTCCGAAAGTCACAAAACTTTGTATCCATGTTTAAAAATTAAACAAAATGACAATAAATAACAAATTAAGAAAAAAACTGCTTCATGGTCAATTTGTGCTGTTATTGTTAATGTGGATATTTTTCTTCTTCCTTCTTTGCTCCCTCCCTCCCTCCCTCCCTCCTTCCCTCCATGCCTTCCCCTGCTCCCTCTATCTTTTTTTACTTTTAAGAGCAATAAAACTTTTCGTGGGCCACTACTGCATGGCCAAGGATCTAAGATGCCAAACACTCATGGACATCAAAGATCTGCCTAATGCAGTAAGTAGCTCAATGTTGCTTGATCCCTATCACAAGATATTAATGATGATGGTGCTCAGAAGATTATGCAAAATAGAAGCAGACATTACTACGTAATTCCCCAGGAAAGAGACAAATTAAGGAATAGTAAGATATTAAGTAATAGAGAACTTTCCAAGCATATAAGCTTTCCAAGACGAGCAAATTCTGTTGCCGATCTTTTTATAAGACCATTATTAAAAAAATGGATAAGTGTCAGGATTATTTGTATTAACACTGGTTAATTTTGTGTGCTATCATAGATTTAACCAATAGAAGACTGACACATATACACATGTCATCTCCTGTGCCCTGCCTTGTAAACGACCATGTACTTTCCACACAGTTAGCAGTGGTAAACAAACAAACAAACAAAGAAACAAACAAACAAAAAACCTGTCCATCTTTTACTATTTTGTGAGCTGTTGAACTTGACTATTTGCTAGCTGCTATTTACTGGCGAGCTAAAGTCCTGCTTTGTGTTAATAAAGTATCTTCATATTTACATGGACAGCTTGCACCTTCACCACTTTAGAGAGTTACATCTACCACAGCCACCAGGAGAAGCCAGCAATTGGTTTCTTGTTGATGTGGGTCTCAAGTGGCCTCTCAGATGGAAAGTTCTTATGATCACTTACTTACAATAGAATCTGTTTCCATAAGTTGTACCTAAGGACAGTTCTATGAAAAACCACAATTGTCTTATGAATGTTCTTCACAAGGGCTTGGTTGGGGTAGGGTAGCAGGAAAAAATGGTCTGTGCTTCTACCCATTTATATAATTTAGTTTTCTCACGCCAACTATATGCTCTCTTGGTCATTTTCCTCAGTGTTTCAGACCTTTCCATGCTGATTCTTTATCTTCCTTTTAACCCCCGACACAGTTCTCACTGTAACATATGTGAGCAACTTGCAGTTTCACCAGGAGCCCTCTCCTTTACCATCTACAGGAAGCTTTCTCCTGCATCATTCTCATTTGCCACATTAAGGCATAACTTAATGTATTTAAGATACTTACATCATAGCTGGGCATGGTAGTGCACTTTAGTCCCAGCACTTGAGAGGCAGAGGCAGACAGATCTCTAAGAGTTCAAGGCCAGCTTGGTCTAAAAAGAGAGTGATAGGACAGCCAGGGCTGTTACACACAGAAATACTGATCTACCCTCCCAATAAAAACAAATAATCGGACCTAATATCTTAATGAATATGTGTTCACACAGAGGATGTATGATCAATATGGTCTCTTTACACCATTGCCTATTTTTAGTAGTAAAAATAAAAAAAATGTGAAAAATACTTATTACTTAACTGTATAGACTACATTGTCTTCCCTTTTCCATTTTGATATATGGCTTGCAGATTATAACTATGGCCGAGGTTTAAATGGGATAAAAAAAAAAGGAAGATAGAAATAAAAGAAAATGAAAAAGGGAGAGAGAATGCAGAAAAAAAACTAAACTAAACCAAATAAACCAACCAACCAAACAAACAAACAAAAAGACTAAGTGTGACCTTAAGACACTCTAGTTCTAGTCTGATAGAATCAGATGATAATGAGTGTCAGGGTTGGAGATCCTTGCAATGTAATTGAGAAAGTGATGGTACTGATGCTCTGAGCTTTTCTGTGAATGTGTTAAACTTCTGCTTTTTCCAACACCAATCACAATCATTTGAGAACATTATGCCTCCCTTCCCACACTGAATCCTAAATATTGACATTTCAAAATTATTGTAGTTTATCGACAAATATATGAAGTAATGTCACTAGTATGAAAGTTTAAAAGATTGTCTGGGAGCACAACCATTGTTTTGTTTTGTTTTTTTCCTAAGACATGGTTTGCCTAAATTCAACCTTTAATTTCATTGAGTAGATAATCATCTTATACCTCCAAATATCAGTCTGATTTCATGCCAGCTCTTCCCACCTTTACCACTAGCATCATTGATGTTTATTGATCTGAGGCTCCTGCATCACCATCCTTAATTAATTTCAAACACAACAGAATATTTGGGGAATTTATATTCAGGAGATCATTGATTTCTTGTCTTGCTAGTTTTAATCAGATTTGGGGAAAAGGGAAGATTATGTCAGGGCTGTCTACTCAATGGCTGCTTATAAATGGAATGGGCTCAATCCTTAGAAACACTTCATTTGAATAATATTTCTAAACTTTGAAATGATCAAATGCACATATTGAATATAATAATATTTAAGCACCAATTTCAAAAAAAATGTGTGCTCTAACAAACAAATATTTCTCACATGGCCTTTTAAAGACACAGGATTTTGTCACAGTTCATAAGGCAGTCTTTATTCTACTTCTCCATTCCTCTATATGGCACTGATTTTGAGACAAACTCTCACATAAATGACCTAATAATCATGTGAAATAATGGGGTCCTGGCATAGGCTTCTGTGCTCTGTTTTAATGATAATTCAGAGAGTAAAGTATGTATAATTGTAAACTCTCATCTCAGAAGGCAGGCTTTTGAAAGAATGGAACTGTTCATGCTGTTTCGTGGTACAACAGTGACAACCAGTGGTAGCTGACGATTTATTACAGATAGACGAAGAAACTGTAACTAAAAATAATCAGCACTCAGAATAACTTTGTCTTGTTCCCACCCCCTTTTTTTTCCTGTTGCTAAAAATAGGTGTATATCTACCACTTGTCTGAGAAATCATTTTTTAAACTAAATATCTAAAGTGTAGATTAAAATATCTTTAATTTACTCAGAGTTCACTGAGGATCCTAGCAAAAGAAAGAACCACTGAACGACTCTTGATGGAGTTCATTCTATGTAAAATGTAAAACAGATTCTGTCTCTCTCTCTCTCTCTCTCTCTCTCTCTCTCTCTCTCTCTCTCTCTCTCTTTCTGCTTTTACTTGAAAGATAAAAGAACAGAAATCTTAAGGTGTGAAAACAGGTCTAAAACTCCACTGGCCAACAGTAGTGACTGTTTGATTAGTCATCAATTAACATTCCAGAATAGTCTTCTCTGCCATCCTAAAAGATCCATTATTGTTTTTAAACGAAAGAATTAATAGAGTAAAACTTTGCTAGATGTAATGACCTAAATCCCTGTGGTTAGCCCAAGGATTATGAACTTTCAGAATCTGTAAACATTTAATACTAATGATTTAATCTCAGTGTTTATTTTACATTTCTTCAGAAGTGTACTTCAACATTCTTGAAGCTCTTTCTGAAACAGAGCAAGCTGTAACACTTCCCAGCTCCTTTCTTTGTTTCTAACCTTCATGATGACATTTTTACTGTTTCAAACTGTTCTCTCTCTCTCTCTGTCTCTCTCTCTCTCTCTCTCTCTCTCTCTCTCTCTCTCTCTCTCTCTCTCAGCTCTGAACCTCCATTTCCGGCTCGCTGGCAATGCTGTAAGAGTGCTTATGGCAAATTTGCTTCTGTAATCATAACTTGAACCCATCTGGGGACGAGGTTGGCTACAAGCTTAGGATTTCCACTTAACATATTCATGATTAGCATGCACAGAAGGAGTAGAATTAGGATGAATGTTTTTGGAACAGTACAGATAAATCCTCATAAATGTAGTACAACAGCTCGGGAAACGCACAGTGCAGGAATGTAATGAAGCTGAACTCTGTAGAGAGTTTGGTATTCTCAGTACCATGCCTCTCCTAATGAACTCATTTAGATTAGAAAATGGATTTAATATTTTATTGGAATTAACCTGAGCCAGTAAAGAGGATTACAATTTCTTTCCATAAATATAGTGACATTACAGGGTGAGGCAGTGTGTTACATGAATATTAAGCACTTTATGAACGTTGTCATGAAGCCAAAAGGAGTAAGGTGATTATATTTTAATATAGTGTTACTGTTCTTACAATAATTTAATTTGAATAGCATATATATATATATATATATGTTTAAGAGATTTAAATCAGAACTTTGTTGCTTTTTAGAGCTATAATGCTCTGTGATTAAAATTAAGCTCAAGACAGGGCACAGAAGCAAATGGCTTCTGTAGAAAGTTAGTTTTCCCAAGTGTGAGATTAAGTGACAAGTGAACTTGGCAAACAAAGGGAAGCTAAGATTGACTTTGACCAATGGCAAGGATCATCTTCCTACCACTAGGAAGAAATGAATTCATTTGCTGATCCCTGACTATCTCTACATACACAAGTATCAAAGAAGTGAATATTACTACATTGATGACTGAGTTTTTCCTCTCCTCTTCCTCATCTTGTCTTTTGTTTTCAGTTCATAGCCATGTCTATTTTGTGTGATGAACAGATTTCTCATCTCATTTTCTATATGAGATTCATGTAGCAATCATGTACCGTGTCTAAAGGAAGCAAGTCATGAACTATTGAGAGCTATGTACTCTCTTCGTACACCCTCTATCCTTGAGCCAATTTCTGTCATTATGTTTTGAAATGGAGCTGATGTATTGTGGGCAAGGAAACTCATATCCCACTTTCGTAATCTTACAGAGCAAGAAAATAAAGTGCAATGTGACTCTGATCTAGCCTTAAATAAAGGGCATGCTCTGGCCCGGGAGTGCCATTGTTACTCATTTTGTAAAGTCAGCTGTTGTGCATAAGTGCACCAGAGCATTCACTGATTCTACAGGATAAGGCACAGGAAGCAGTGCATGCTGGAGGCTAAGGTTATGTCTTGAGGCTGTACAGAAATCTCCTGATTAAAGCTGAACACACAATATGCGGTCTTTCAGGCGTGTAAGCTAAGAAAGCCTTCTTTGCACCTCTTGTACGCAACTCATGGGAGAAAAAGAAGTTTCTCTTTATGGATTTGTAGATCTCTCTCCAACTGCTTTAGTCAGGGAGATCTACAAGGGATGCTCTATTAAGCTGCAGCAGTATTGGTGCTTTGAGAGACACCATTAAACTGGAGCTATAGAATACAAAATCAGTTTCTTTCTTGGAAGGTAGGAAAAGTAGACCCTGAATCTGAGCTGCTGGGGACAATATTGCAGATTGTTTGGAACCTGATGTGGTCTCCTGAGAGGCTCTGCCAGAGCCTGACAAATACAGACGCAGATGCTCGAAGCCAACCATTGGACTGAGATTGGGGTCCTCAATGGAGGAGTTGGAGAAGGGTCTGAAGGAGCTGAGGGGGTTTTCAAGCCCATGGGGGGAGCAACAGTGTCAAACGTCCAGACCCTTCAGAGCTCCCGGTGACTGGACCACCAACCAAAGGGTACACATGGAATGACCCATGGCGCTGGCCACATATGTGGCAGAGGATGGCTTTGTTGGACATCAGTGGGAGGAGTGGCCCTTGGGCCTGAGGGGTCTCGATATCCCAGTGTAGGGGAATGCCAGGGAAGGCCGGAGTGGGTAGGTGGATGGGTAAGAGAGCACCCTCATAGAGGCAGGGGTAGAGAAGACCTGGGAAGGGGATAACATTTGAAATGTAAATAAAGAAAATATCCAATAAAAGAAAAAAAGGAAAACAAATAAACAAACAGAAAAAAGTAACATAAAAAATGTGGTAGGGTTAGATCTGGAGGAAATGGGCAATAGTAACAATGAAGGGAAGTTTGTTAGGGAGCGACAGCGTGATCACCAGTAGCTTAAAGATGGGTGAACTCTAGAATCACCTTGGAGAACGGCCTCTTAAGCAAGCTTGTGGAAGATTATCTGAATTTATTAATTAGTGAGGGAGGGCTAGCTCACTATAGGTGGCATCATTTCCTAGGCAAGGATGCTGGTCTCTGAGAAGAGTGGAGAAAGCCAACCGAACTCTGGCATGTTCGCAGGTGTGAAAGGACCAGATAGATGCTTTCACTGCCTCCACACACTGCCATGATAAATTGTAATTGTGAACCATGAGCTGAAATATCCTCTTTTTCTGTTAAGGAGCCTTTTATCAGAGAAAAAGGAAAAAAAAAAGAAACTGGGACACCTAGAAAATCAGGAGGAAAGGAAGGAGAAGGGGAACAAGGAACAGGATGAGGAGGACAAAATTGCCAGATGTTTGTAATCAGCAGGACTTAACGTAGATCTGGAGGCAGGCCATTTTCACCTTTTCTCCTTGCTGTATTAACTTCTGGCTGCTTCTCCTAGCATATGAATCTTCTATCACTACGGGAAAGGTTATATATTGACATCAGGGTACTTTTGGCACAATTAGCCCAAACATTTATCTCCCTCCTTCAGGGTTATGGTAGATAGAAGTATGAGCAACAATACAGAAGTAAACACAAGTACTCAGAATATATCTTTTGCTTTTTATCTTGCCTGAGATGTTCTGGCGTTGAGATATATAGTATGCTCTATAGCCAGGCGCAATATCCTGAAAAGGGATTTCCTAAAGTTCTTCATCAATTCGTAATTGGTTAGCGTGGCTGACAATTTAGAGAACTCTCTTTGCTGAATAGATAATACACACGTTTTGCCTATTCCTTTTGCCTTTCTGTTAGGAGAAAAGGATCCAGGAGACATAAGCGATACATGTGTGCTTTTCCTTCCTCTCAGGAGAGCAACTGCACAGAAGAGAGAAAAGGAGGAAATGGAGCAAGTGATGTATTAAAATATTGTCATTTTCTCACACTTCGGCTTTTTTCCTAAAAGGAGAGATGTGTTAGGTAAGCATAGAGCTTCATTCACTCGCTACTTTGCATACCTGGAAGAGGGAACCACTGGAGGCTATCTGTTTGTTAGGTTGATTTGGGTTTTGTTTCAAATTGTCAGTCATCTTTCACAAACAAAAGGCAACAACTCACCAAAAATTCAGACTGTGTTGCAGATGATAGTGGGGTAAGCAGCCAGCAGTTAACAAGGTAGTATTGCCTGAGTATGGAAGAAAAGCAGCACTGGAGGAAGACCCCGGTCCTGTGTTTACCCTGCCTCACTGTGTATGTTTGTTTACACTCCCTGAAATGGGGATAACGCCCTTCCCTCCACGAGTATACACAAAACATCATGGCCGGAAACAAAGTTTATTGGGGTCTAAGATTCAACGACTGTCGCTTTTATATGTGAAATGAAACTGAGCTTAAAGATACAGTGAGGATGAGCTTGTCGGATATCAATGGGAAAAGAGGCCCTTGGTCCAGTGAAGGCTCAATCCTCCAGTGTAGGGGAATTCGAAGGCCAGGAGGCGGGCCTGGGTGGGGGTTTAGGGGAGCACTCTTATAGAAGTAGGAGGAGGGGGGATGGGATAGGGTTTACTGGGGGGAAATCGGGAAAGGGGATAACATTTGAAATGTAAATAAATAAAATATCCAATAAAAGAAAAGATAAAGTGACATAAAAGAAGAAAGGAGTGTGACCATGGAAGTAAAGACCGAACAAACTGAACTGCCATGGATTGGAGGGCTTCAATACTACCAGGACCTTGAAGAAGAAAAAAATTCTTTAAGTGTATGAGATTTAAATGGATTCTTTTGTTTGTTTGTTTGTTTTGTTTTTAGCTTTGATGTTTTATTATTAAGAAAATAGAAAGAGAAAAGAGATAGAAAGACAAAGGAAGAAGAGAAAATAGATAAGAAAAGCCATGACCATGTGGAAAGGGGAGAAAATGGAGAGACAGAGAGACAGACAAAGAAGAGGGCCGGGGAAAAACAGGCGGGAGAGAGAGCAATGGATTCTTAAAGAATCTTATACAATGTATCTTCATTATATTCACCTCCCGCATTAGTACCTAAAACTTCTTCCTTCTCTCCAATGGGTGTTTTCTTTTGTTTTTGTTTTTTAATTTGTTTTGAAAGAGAAAGCTTGCGCAGATGGTCTAGACCTTTGGCTTCTACCAGCTTTCAATACCCAGCTGGGGTGTGGTTCATTAGCGTTACAGTTTTTTATGGGTGGATGTACAATTCTCTTTTTAAGATGAAACACGCTGTAAGTTATACTGGTTCCTCCAACTTGAATTCAAAGCTAACATATTAACACTGATTTATTTGACAAAGTTTAATTTTAATGTTTTTTTTTTTGTTTTTTTGTTTTTTATTTTTGCCACATGGTGATTATTAGTGATAATGAAATGAGGATTTTATACAATTATTCAAAAACTTTCTCTCACAATGTGCCAAAATTACAAAAGTCAATTAAAATAAATGCCATTAATATAACTACTGAAATCAGTTTAAAAAATTAAAAATAAAAACAAACTCCTTGGGACTTGATTTCTTCTTTCACTTTATCCCACCTTAGGGGTGTACAGTAAGCTTACATTGTGCTTAAGTCATTATTGTTGAATCAAGTACACTACATACAACTTACACAATCTTGTTTCTCTTTCCTCCTTCTTCTCCTCCCCCTGCCTCTTCCCTCCCCTTCCTCCTTCTCTTCTTTTTCCTTCTTTCACTTTAGGGTACTTTTTTTTTTGTTTGTTTTGCTTTGTTTTTTGCTTTTTAATACATAGAAAAGGGCACACTGAAGGAAATCCTGATGTTACTCTCTTGCCCTTGATTGGCTATCTTTACTTCTAAAAATGTTTATAGGTTATATTTAGAAATATAGATGGGTGTGCAATAACAATTTATTAAAAGAAAAAGAGGCCACGAATTTGAAGAAGAGGGAGGAGGTGTATGTGGGATGTTTTAGAGAAAGAAAATGGAAGGGGGAAATGTTGTAATTACATTATAATTTCAAAAATACAAGATAAAATTCAAAAATAGAGTGCCATAAATGTTTAAAGTCTTTTTATTCCCATTCCATTGTTTAAATATCAAATGAAAGTAAAATATGTATAGTCTTTTCTTGCTCCTCTAGCTTCCTCTCTGTTGCTGTGACCCAATGTAATTTAGAGGATTGAAGGATTGATTGTTACACCTTCACTTCTACCTCAGAAGCCTCTACCTAGAGAACTATAGAAGGAACTCCAGGGAAACACAAGGCTGTGGGAGCTGTGGATATACACTCTGGTCTGGTTCATTTTGTTCTAAGTCATTTTGCTTAGCAGGCATTCTACCATAGTTCATTGACACCCTCCCCTGAGGAATGGTGCCATGCACATTTGGCTGGGCACTCCTGTATTAATTAATAACCACGATAATATGTTCATTATTTCCCATCTTGGTTTTTCTGTTTTGGAATAATGAGTAGTTAGGGTTTAAACCTATAGAAATATATAGAAACATCAGTTTTCCACTCTCTACTATATTACTCATTCTTTTTTTTTTTAATTTTCTATATTCTTTATTTACATTCCAAATGATTTCCTCTTTCCAGGTTCCCCCCTCCCCAAAAGTCCCATAAGCCCTCTTCCCTCCCCCTGTTCCCCAGTCAACCCACTCCCACTTCTCTGTCCTGGTATTCCCCTACACTGCTGCATCAAGTCTTTCCAGGACCAGGGGCCTCTCCTTCCTTCTTCTTGGGAATCAATTGATATGTGAAGTGTGTCTTGGGTATTCCGAGCTTCTGGGTTAATATCCACTCATCAGTGACTGCATACCATGTGTAGTCTTTTGTGATTGGGTTACCTCACTAAAGATGATATTTTCCAGTTCTGACCATTTCCCTAAGAATTTCAGGAATTCATTGTTTTTAATTGCAGAGTAGTATTCCATTGTGTAAATATACCACATTTTCTGTATCCATTCCTCCGTTGAGGGACATCTGGGTTCTTTCCAGCTTCTGGCTATTATAAATAAGGCTGCTATGAACATAGTGGAGCATGGGTTCTTATTGCATGCCGGGGAGGCCTCTGAGTATATGCCCAGGTCCTCCAGGAGTGTCATGCCCAGTTTTCTGAAGAACCGCCAGACTGCTTTCCAGAGTGGTTGTACCAGCTTGCAATCCCACCAGCAGTGGAGGAGTGTTCCTCTTTCTCCACATCCTCGCCAACAACTGCTGTCTCCTGTGTTTTTGATCTTAGCCATTCTGACTGGCGTGAGGTGGAATCTCAGGGTTGTTTTGATTTGCATTTCCCTAATGACTAAGGATGATGAACATCTCTTTAGGTGCTTCTCAGCCATTCGATATTCTTCAGGTGAGAACTCTTTGTTTAGCTCTGTACCCCATTTTTTAATGGGGTTATTTGGCTCTCTGGAGTCTAACTTCTTGAGTTCTTTGTATATGTTGGATATTAGCCCTCTGTTGGATGTAGGGTTGGAAAAGATCTTTTCCCAATTTGTTGGCTGCACACTTCTGCACTACCTAAGCATGTGTGCCAGCAGGCACCTTCCCAAGTCTACCTCTTTCTGTCATGTTATAGAGGGGATTTGGAAAATCCTGCAAAATAAGAACAAGAAAATAAGCCAACACCTTACATCTTCAACACCAAGACTTGCTTGGATTACAGGAGCAATGATTATGGAGGAAGTATATTTGTTATTTTTCTCTCTATATGTGAATATTTGTATTTGTTCGAATAGTGTTTCAGTGGGGCTTTCTTAGTACCCAAAACCCTGTAAGCAGTGGAGTGCTTGAAACCCTGGGCTCCTACTTGATGGTGTCAGGGTTAAACTCTTTACCTCCTCCTCTGGTCACAGGAACACGTGTGATTCTTTTGACAAATATTATATTACAGTAAGATAAATTTTTCCACCATTTTCTCTGTGGATTAAACATTTCTCTAGAAACACTATAACTCTTACAAAAAAACTTAAAAATATGACACTTCAAACTA
This sequence comes from Tokudaia tokunoshimensis, assembly GCA_036184795.1. Taxonomy (NCBI): domain Eukaryota; kingdom Metazoa; phylum Chordata; class Mammalia; order Rodentia; family Muridae; genus Tokudaia; species Tokudaia tokunoshimensis. The sequence continues at coordinate 57,811,276 of BTHU01000015.1, forward strand.
GAAACAATACTAAGAATGCAGGTTGATAAATATTGAATTTTATAACTCTACAGCTAGGTTTATATATGTTTAATCTATCTATCTATCTATCTATCTATCTATCTATCTATCTACCTACCTATGGTTTTCATGTTTTCCTAACTACCCAATTGTAAATTGAATCTTCAAACCTATGTGTAGCACATTTATTTTGGTTCTGTTTAAAGCCATCATTTATACAGATATCTTTACTTTTTAAAATTTTGATAGTGTCATCAATTATGTAAGACAGCCCTCTCTGATTTGGGTCACATAAAAACTTAATAAGTATTTTTCCTTTATATATCTAAGGAGTTATTTCATTGTCTGCTGGCTCTAGGTGAAGTGCAGATAATAAACAAGCATAAATATTTTCTACTTAGATATTATAGTTTAGGGCTTTTGTGTATTCATTCAACAAATAAATGTTTTGTTTTTACAATTCAATATGGACAATTTAACTGCTTTATAGAACAATTAAAAAGTTTAATATCCCTTTGCATAGTTGATGAAATTCTTGATAGTCTATCTGAGTCCACTCTGCAAATACTATGAAAATCATAGCATTGGATAGGTTGAAGCATGGTTTTCTAAATAAAAATGTACCCCTTTGAGAAAAATAGTAATATGTCAAGGTATACAATTTTCTCAAAGGATTTGGTTGGACGTTAGTTCTCCAGGGGTTCCTAGAATGGCTAATTGTATTTGTTGTGCGATGTGCAAAAAGCATATGGCAGGCCTTGCTCTGCTTGGAATACTCAGTCCTTTAGGATTATAATACATTTACTCATCATTCACTGTCCATATTTGCTTCAGTGATTTTCTTGCTCTTGAAAAAGACCTCACACTAATTTAAAAATGGTTAATGTACCTTCTAAGAATCCTCATGACACGGCATGGAGTAATTTCAGCAAAGTGGGTTCTTATAAATTATTTAAACCTTTTTTTTCAAGAAAATAATTATTACTGGAAACTGTAAAGACTTTTTCTTTTTTTAAATCTTTTCACCAGTCATGCACTCTGCTTTCCAGAGTATAAAATTTTAGTTCTTCTGGTTGCTAGACAGGGAGTGTTTCTTCAGGTCTGATTTCTGTGGGTCCAAGGCCAAGTAGTCATTCTCAGTAATGGACAGAAGCACAGTTCCTGTGTCTCACTGCTGTGCCCAAGAGCTTTTCATATGACAGTGTCTTCCCTGCTCTGTTTCCCTGCTTCCTGCCTGAAGGGAACACCGAGAATCAGCTCCCTTGGGATGACTCAAAATTTCTGGCCATATTTCACTGTTAACCAATATTGAAGCCCTGAAAGGCCTTTCCAGATATGTATTGTATTCATTGACATATATAATGTTAGAAATGGAGATTTACAGTATTTATAGGATTCCTTTCAATAGAATTACTAAAGTAAAAACTGATTTTTATGAAATTTATACTTCTTAAACTATTAACAAGAGTGAAATTCTTTTACATTTTATGAGTCTCTCTATGTCTTTCCCAATTCTTTTATTTATTTATTTATTTTTCACAAATTCACAATGGCTGTGGTCCTTCTTGTACAGTAGACAATGAAAGTAGGAAGTGGTCTTGATTTTTTTCAAACTTTTTTTTATTAGATAATTTCTTTATTTAGATTTCAAATGTTATCCCCTTTCCTGGTTTCCCCTCTGAAAACCCCCTATCCCATCCTCTTCCACTCTGCTCTCCAGCCCAACCACTCCCACTTCCCTGTCCTGGTATTCGCCTACACTGGGGCATTGAGCCTTCTCAGGAAGGCTCTCACCCTTTGATGTCCAACAAGGCAGCCTCTGCTACATATCCAGGTGGAGCCAGGGATCCCTCCATGTGTACTCTTTGGTTGGCAGTTTAGTCCCTGGGAGCTCTGGGGGTACTGTTTACTTCATATTGTTGTTCCTCCTATGGGGCTGCAAGCACCTTCAGCTCCTTGGGTCCTTTCTCTAGCTCCTCCACTGGGAACCTCATGCTCAGTCCAATGGTTGACTGAGAGCACCCACCCCTGTATTTGTCAGGTACTGGCAGAGCCTCTGAGGAGACAGCTATATCGGGCTCCTGTCAGCAAGTGCTTGTTGGCATCCACAATAGTGTCTGGATTTGGTGACCATATATGGGATGGATCCCCAGGTGGGGCAGTCTCTGGATGCTCTTTCCTTCAGTCTCTGCTCCATACTTTGTCTCTGTATCTCCTCCCATGGGTATTTTGTTTGTCCTTCTTAGAAGGACAAGTCCTGAGTGAGGTAACCCAATCACAAAAGAACACGTGGTATGCACTCACTGATAAGTGGATACTCACCGAGAAGCTTGGAATACCCAATTCTTTTCTAAACTGCTATATGATATTGTATAATTCTGACAACTGTATCTGTTCAGTTGGAATGATGACAAAATGACAAATTATATTTTAGTATCATTTTAAAAGTGATGTCACTTCACAAAAGTACTGAATATATCTTACATATTCTTTAGAGATCATGGATAATTGCTATTATGCAGAAAGATGAAGTCTTCAGGACAAAGGAATTGGGGATGTGTCCCTTGGTCTATATATGGACATCTTCTATAGGTAAGACTCACTTCCCTCTCGGCTTCTCTTCCTCCCTTCCTCCTCTTGGCTCTTTCTTTCTTTCTCTTCCCCTTTCTCACTTCCCTCTCCTCCTTGCTCCTTGCTATCTTACTCTATCCTCCTGTTCCTCATTCCATTCTTGCTTACATTCTCTCCCCTCCTTTCTTCTTTCCTTTTATTCCTTCAGTAAGAATTAGAGGACACACACACACACATATACTCACAAATACACACACACAAAGCACACACATTTACTTATATATAAGCATATTTAATATATACAAAATGTTTAGTTTTCTTCATTGCATTTATCAAGGGAGAATCTAAGAAGACTTGATGTTTTAATTTTAGTTTCTGTTGTGGGTGCAGTCTTGATCCCACAATAGATGTATAGGAAATACGCAGAGTAACAAATGTCAGTGCTGAAGAACTCAGGGTTCTTGTGTGTCCACATCTACATCCTGAATATTAGAGGTTATTTTCCTACATATATTGAGCTAATATAGCTCCACTTGAATGAGCTTAACCTACATCTTAACAGTTAAAAAGTGTAAACGTTTTGGGGTATTCTGAAAGCAAGAGAAATGGTCCACCTCTGGAAAGAGCTCCTAATTGGTTATCTAATGTCAAGTGGTTAGCCCAGAGATAATATAGGATGAGGTAGCATTGTACTGACTGAGCGGTTTTATTTGTGTATCTAGGTGTGTGTGTGTGTGTGTGTGTGTGTGTGTGTGTGTGTGTGTGTGTGTGAGACAGAGAGAGAGAGAGAGAGAGAGAGAGAGAGAGAGAGAGAGAGAGAGAGAGAGAGAGAGAAGTTCGAAGGTGCCTTTCACAGAAAGAAAGGAGGGTATGCATAAGATGGAGATAGTGAAGGAGAAGGGGCATTATGTAATTATAATTTCAAAAAATAAAAAAGTACAAAAACCTTTAGAAAACAAGCATAATTTGTAGTCTTATAGGTTTTTAGTTCTTTACAGTAACTACAATTCAGGGAGCCTCATAATAAAAGTGCATTTTAAAGAAATCTTACCAGTGTTCATTTAATTAGTTTGCTAAGGCTGTTCTATGAATAGGCTTTTGCTTTTTTTCTTTGAATAAAGAGGCAGATAACTAAACTATTGGGGGCTAAAAGTCTGGACTGACCAGAGCTCCCTAAGCCTAATTCTGGTGTGAACCACAGAATGGGGAGGTGGGAAGGGAGAAATATCCCCTATGAGCCACTGCCCTCAATGTTTCTGCCACCTCTTAGTCCTGAAACTATGAATCACCTGGAATCCTGGAGGATGCAAATGACTCAAATCACCACATCTAGAATCCTCATTAATTAATGCAAAGCTAAACTCAACCATTGGCTGGGCAGTTATCTTTATGTACTAATTGTGTCTTTTCCTGAGAAGATATGAATAAAGATCATTCCAGGTAGGGTACCAACAAGAGGATAAAGAAACAATTTCACCCATCTATCTTAGTGAAATACTGAATTTCTTAGAGTTTACTTGCAGGGTCATGGATGATGCAGAGGCAGAAACATTACTAAAATATCCATCTCACCATGGTTGGTGCTGCATGATATGTTCTCTTCCCAGAATTTGTTTCCTTTATTTGCAACATATTTCCAACCCTGTGTGTATGTGCCGGGGGTGGAGTGGTGAACTTGTGAACTTGTTAACTGGGTTTTGAAAGTTTCATTTACCTCTTAAGACCTAGGAGTTTCCCACTTTATTCCAGGAGAGAATGGTCCTTTTGGGAGGAAATAGCTTTACAACTCCCTCCCAAAGCAGGGTAAAATACTTCAAGTAGAGTTGTTAAAATCTAATCTTCCTCTCTCTTCCTCATCTCTTTCTTTTTCAGTTTAGAAAGAGACAGTTAAAGAGAGAGAATTTCACAGTGCCCAGTAAAGTAGTGCTAAATTTAGGGCACTTATACTTATATTTGGATGTTGTATGTTTTTCTCTGTTTTGGCTTGTAATAAAAAACCACCTTGAGATATAGAATTATTTATTTAAAAAGGCTGCAGGTTTTCCCATTTTATGACACCTCTCCCTTTTGTTCTGCACATGCACTATATTCCTAAGGGTTTGGAAGCATACTTACATCCTCTACTGAATGCAAAATTAACTACAGAGAACAGAAAATGGCATAGATATTAGAGGGAGGGGTTCTATTTTGTTATAGTGATCCTAAGTCTTTCTTTTTTGAAACTTTCCTGAAACACTCCCCTTTTCTCTGCATCTTTTGAGTACCAAGGACTGGCAATATATCTGTTGATTGTGCATTTTCTTCTGTAATGATCCCTGTGTGTGTATGTGTGTGTGTGTGTGTGTGTCCCTGTCTTTCTGTCTCTGTCTTTGTCTCTCTATCCCCTTTCTATCACTTTCTCTTTTCCTTCCCTTGCCCCTCCCCCTTCTACCCCTTTCCCTCTTCACCTTTTTCACTCTCTAGTGGTTTGTGAAGTCTAGATTAAAACACTTGGAGTGATATTGGAGATGAGATTTTAAGCTTACACTGGAAAAAAATGAATGAGAATGAAGGGTAAATAAGATAATATGAGGACACAGCCAATGATACAAATTTTGGTAACGAGACAGAAATAGTTTAGGACCTTGTAATGGGAGAGAGGAAGGCCTCGAGAGTGGCACAACTGTTACTGAAGGATGAGGCTTATGTTGCCAATTTTCATGTCTATACAGAGCCTTTATAAGATTTGTGTTGCTAGTCCATTTTTATGAAAGAGAGACACAAAGACTTTTTGTTCACTTGCAGTTACATAATACTTGAGTGTGCATGGTTTTGATGTGCGTAGGGGTATATGCTCCATATACACGTGTGTGTGTGTGTGTTTGGTATGTGTATGTGGTGGTTGTGTAGTGTACATGTAGGGTATGTGTGTGTTTGTGTGTGAGGGTAGTATATGTGTGTATCTTTCTTACAAACTTATTTCAGAAAATGAACCAAGAATTCTTTCTTGATACTTTATTTTGTATGCATTTTCTGTCTACAGCATATATCACTGGTTGGTCATTAAGTGTGCTTCATATATTGGAAGAGGAGATCACTCTCATTTGTCTTTGAACTGAAGGTACATTGTACTCAGCTACTGATAACAATTTGCCTAGTTATTCAGACATCTTTCTTTAAAACAGTTTCATATGATTGCATGGGAAAGAAATAATTAAAAATGGTTAGCCTGTGGTTCAAGAAATGGTTGAGGTCAATAGGATGACTTGAAAGAACTGACTTTTCTCCTATAGTAAAAGTATAACTTTTATAAATAATAATATTGCTCTTTCTTAAGCACTCAATAAAACAACCTTCTATAGGTAAAATATTGATCAATTCTCTCTCCCTCTGACACACACACACACACACACACACACACACACCTGTAGTTATGTGACCAACTACAGCAAGTACTCTGAATTTAGTCCTCAGAGGCAAAGAAAAAAAATTAAGTTTAACCACTCAAGGGGAATCTGTTTTATTCTTTTGTGAATCACTAGCCTTTTCCTGAGGATATTTCCAAACCAAGTTTTAAGAACCCAGTGCTTCCCCAGTGTTCATTATTCCACTATTCGGGTCTGAAATCAGATGTTCTATTTCAGTTTGCACTGTGAAGTTTTCAGTATCTGGGCTTATTACCATACATCTGTTTAAGCAGACTCCTATTTTCTCCTAGTCTGCTCTTCTTCCTTTCTTTTGGTTTTTCTGCATGATTTCCCTGTCCTCACCGTCTGGCAGCTTTGTGTTTCCTTGAGCAACTTAGAGCAAGCTTACCTCCTCTCAGTTTTGCTGGTCTCCTTGGGAGGCATTTAAATGGCTTCTTGTCTGCAGCTCACTGCTCTCTGGGGCTGTAGATGGAAATAAGAAGAGGGCTTGTAGATGTTTCCCATTGTCCTTAAATATCGAGGGAACCACACTGTGATGAATTAACTGCAGATTGTAACAAACACTGGAACAAACAGATATGGTCTCCCTTTCTAATCCATGTTATATGATTTTCATGATGGATTCCTTTCAGTGGTTCATCTGGTTCCCTTTTTAATGAAATTTTGGTTTTATTTTTGCTCAGTTTTGCAAAGCAAGCTGAAGCACGTTTTATTTTTTCTGCCGCCGAACCTCTTGGACAAAAACTGAAGCCCTATTATCATTTGCTTGATCTCACACTAAAGCACTGGAATTAAGCATGTATAATAATTTATTTAACATTTGTTCTCATCTGCTACTGTCCTATTCGTTTTATTTTTAAAGGAGAATCATAAAAGTGTCCTAAAAGCCAGTGCTTACTTCTCCCTGTTTGATTTTTCACTCACATATGTGACAGTGACAACTGATCTGTTTCCTTGCACACACTCTGCTTTCACATCCAAGAGACTGGCCATATAGAAACCAGCAGCGTGTGTGCGGCCTCATCCCTCTTTTAGGCTGAGAAGCTAACAAATCAGTGTGTGCTTCACACAGCCCAACCCAGAATGTGATTTCTAGTCTCTGCTTTGGCTTCCCTGTAAAAGAACACCTCGTCTGCTGTTCCCCATTCTTAGCTGCACAGTGTTTCAGATGGCCATAATAAAAATTCTGCAGCTTCCTTTCAGATGCTACATTCTTTACATGACATCTAGAGGCCAAAATTGATGTGAGCATAATTAATCTTTCCACATAGCTATGCCAGCCCTAGGTATATCAGGGATGAGAACCACACTGTCTGCATACTTAAACTTACAGAACATCCCAGCACAGATCTGTATTCTGAGCAGGCCCCAGCATGATGCCATCACCCTGTGGATATAAAAGATAGAGGAAAAAAAAAAACCCAAAAGTCTTATGAGGAAAAAAGAAAAAACAACTTAAAGAACTGAAACTCCCTTTTCTTAAGTTTACATTTCATATTCTATAATGTTTAATGTTAATTGGATGAAATTGTGAGATAAACCAATTAGTGTCTCTGGAATTTACTCACGACAATCAAGATGCTGATAGAAATAAAAAAAATATAAATGTAAAGTGGTTGATTATATTTTCTTTCCTTTGACCTATTTTTAAGGGTATGTTTTTGCTGTCTCTAAAGTGTTCTAAGAGCAGTATTCTGACTCCTGCTTTAATCTGCACACTTACAGAAAACATTGGCTTACAGGAAAGAATAACTGATGTTCTCATCTCCCTGTCGAGAAGCAGCTCTCTGTTCATTCAGTATTGGTGGAGAACAAATATCTGAAGCATAGGATCACCACAGCTATATTGAAGTACATAGTCCAGGTTTTCTATGTATTTTGAATCTTGGAGAAGTTGACCTTACAGTTTTCCATCAAATAATGAAGATAGATAAAAAAAAAAAAAACATTTTTTTTGTCCTTAATGTGTACAGGTCATACACAAATATACAAATGCATGTAATTTCTGTCTGTATATGTAAAACTATTATATATTTACAGTTGTTAGGTCTTCTGGAAATACACAATAATTTTGCTAGCCTTATCTTATCTAATATCATGTCATCTGAAGTAGTTCAAATAACTCTTTATGTGTAATTGTATGTGCATGTGTATTTGCTACATGTGGCATTCATTGACATAAGTAGAAGACTATTATGAATCTTGATTTTATTTTTGCACTTTTCAGTTGGTAGTGCCATGTATTTCAGCTGTTTCTGTTGAGGTGTATAAACACAGATTCATGCACCCTATTACTTACTGTCTTAGTACCCATTATCTGTCATGTTTTAAAGCCTTATTTCTTGGTGATTGGTACCTATGATGCTATTAGTTTTATTATCATAAAATTCCAAGATAAAGGTCTTTCCATAAGATGTCCAGACTTTGATTTGTGGAAGTGTTTTCTGGATTATACAGAATGACTAGGATTTCTCTTGTCACTGGAAACATGCATATGTAATTTTCTTAACTATTGCCAGATGGCTTTCCAGGACTGCAGTTCCAATATCCATTGCCAGAAGGGCAGGAGAGTTCCCATCTCTCCACAGCCTTGCCAATGATGGGAATCACCCCATTCTCTGGTTTTCATCATTTTCATGAAGAAGAAATTATGGCTTATTGTTCTTATAATTTTTATTTGACAAGTATTAAGTTTAAACAACTCTCCATATGCTTGTATTCACTAATGTGAACTATCTTTTAAAGTTCTTAGTGTTCTCTCAAATTTCCTGTCATTTGCAATGAACTCCAATACTTTCTCAATAGTTTATCAATTTTAGATGTAGCAAATATGCTCTCAGATGATAAATGGTCTCAATTTTTAATGTGTTCAAATCCATTAATTTTCAATTTTGTGATTTTTAGTATCTTAAATATTTATTTTGATATACCTATATAAGAAATATCTCCAATTGCTTTTTTTTACCATTTTATAGGTAAATCTTTGGTATGGAGAACACTTGCATTTGCTATGTAAAGTAGAAACTCAGATATAGTTTTCTTTTCTTTTTTTTAAGAGGAGGGGCTGATCAGTCCCTTTTATTTATTTTTTCCAAAGATTTATTTATTATATGTAAGGACACTGAGCCACCATGTGGGTGCTGGGATTTGAACTCAGGACCTTCGGAAGAGCAGTCAGGTGCTCTTACCCACTGAGCCATCTCTCCAGCCCCAGATATAGTTTTCTTTGTACAATAAGCTACCTTCCTTTGCAATACTATTAAAATTCTCTGTTTTCTCCATGGTTTTGTACTTCCGTTTTATTGCACGTCAATATCTATGCATATATTTCCCTCGAATTCATTAACATTTTCATCTGTCCCTCACCAAATATACCTGTGCTTTGTCTTAATGCATTCTAACTTGTTGATTGAATTACACATCTTTCTTCTTTACTGTTGATACTTCCTTGTCTATGGTGGGACACACCTCAAATCACCATACCTAGATATTTAAAGTAGATAGATTGTGAGTTTCAGTTCCTGACTGAAAAACTGAAACAGGAGCAAAACCAAAGCTAAATTACCTTGGATGTGAATTTTTACACCAATTTAACTATTATAATTAGTTTACTCAGTTTAGAAAAATACATCAGATTCACCTGATTGGCACTTACACTTTGGGATGATTTATTTTTTTTATAGATGAGCATATTTTCTCCATATATCTGAATGTTACTTTGTGTACTTATTGAATATATTTTCCTAGGGATATGTGAGCAAACATCTGTTCATGTTATTATGGCACCAATTATTGACCGAAGAAGCTATCTAACCCAATCACAGGTTGGTGAGCCAGTGAGTTTATTGTGCTTACTTACTAAACTGTGTGTTTAGTGGTGACTCGCAGGAGCATGACTGACTCTTTTAGGTTCTTCAATGAAAAGTCCATACCACAATAGTTGGTAACTTACAAAAGCTGTATTATTGGAGCTCCCTGAGGAATACTCAGAATACCATCAAAGAAAAACCCCCATCTCCTCCAGAAATTGTTTCCTGCTTTTACAACCCCAGGAAGACACTTCATGAGATGCATGCAAGTTGTGAGCCATCTCATGACACCCACAAGGGAATGTCCCAATCCAGGTTAAGTAGGACACACCTATACAATTCTTCATTCTTTTAACTCTTTTCTATTCTCTTGGAAATGTTCTCTGAGCTTTGGAGAGGGTGATATAGATAATCATTTTCTCCCAGTTGTAGATGATCATTGAATTGCTCTAGCACAGTAATGGTTACTAATTCCTGGAAGTTGACTAGCTATGTGTCTCCCCATATAACTGCTCCCCACTGCAAAAAATGCTTACCTCTATTAGGAAGAATAACATCAATCTATGGCCACAAACATAAATATTTGGAAGGCAATTTGATAGACTCATCACTTCTTCATAACAGAACAATACCAGTTTCATCCCCAGTTACTACCTCTTCAGCAATGAGATTTTTTTCCTGGCTATGGTACTTTAGTATGAATTGGGTTTTCAAATCCATTTAGAAAGTAGTTGACTTCAACTATAACAATTGTGCTTTTATTGAGCCAATAGACATATCATATCTAGCAATCTGGTAGTTTAGCAAGCCAGGTCCGTAATTGATCAGGACTATATTGGTGATAACTCTTCCCCAACAGCCTGAAGAATATCATCAAACATTTCGAAAATCAGGCAGCACAGATTTCTCTATATTCTGGAACAAAGCACAGTGTGTCTTCAATATTAGAGATGCACCATCTAATTTTGGCATACAACCAAGAGCAATGTTATTATGTGGTAGTCTGAAGGAACCTCCTGGCCAACAACTTCTAGAGAGAACATACTGCTAACACTGAGGTTTTCAATCAATAACGTAATGGCTTCTGGGAATGTCCTTTTGCTAACTATACAGACAACTTTAATTCTAACTCATTAACTACTGATTTTTACTGGGTTTTTGGATGCTGTCCTAAATCTTGAAGGCCTTCAAATGATGAATTTTGAAGGAAATGAAGAAAAATATGAGGGGGTGAAATCTTGAGAGAATGTGCATTGTTCATATGAGCACAGTCATGTAAAGGACTTTAATACACCAATCTCATGGGAATCACAAAGCCTTTCTTTGGTGAGAGATGACAGTTTTCCTTCAGCATCTGATCAGTATGTATAAAGACAAGCAACTGCGTCTTCCTCTTCATTCTGGATGTCCACAGCCTGAGACTCTTCACTCATAGAGACCTTTATACTGTATTTAATAACATGCTGAGTTTTCAGACTGCAGAGGTAAGCAGACCCCATCCTGATCCCGGATTTCCTCTAATGGTGTCTTCATGTCTGTTCTTCCCTAATTCCATTCTTTACCTTGGGTTCTATGACCGAAACCAAGTCCTGGCAGAAACCATTCTTTACAAGATATCAATAATATATGGTTTTAGAATTTAGACCTGAGAGCATATGAAAAAAACGTACAGATCCAGTACAGCTCGATAAAAGCCTACCATTCATATCAATTTTTCTGTCAGAAGAGCAACATTAGGTTAAAAGCATAGATGTCATTCTCCAGTAAGCCACCTGGTCTCTTCCTGCTAGACAGCAGTTTCATACCTCCTTGTTCCTGACAGGCTTTATGGGTCCAGCTTGTGCTGCTAGCCAAGCTCAGGAACAAAGGGAGACAATGTCGGATTCTTTCCTGCTGATCTTTAAGTGCTGATTCCACAGCTCTTGGGCCCTAGGCTAGCATCATATCTGCCATGGATTAGTTGTCCCTTTCTTCATCATTATACAGGGCTTATTAAAAGAGCCAGACTGGGCAAATATACAGTACACTCGGGGGATAACTGCCTTGAATAAGCATACTATTTATAAGATTATACATAAACATATGGTATGTACGATATATGGTATATAAGATATATACATATGTAGTATATTATATATATACACATACACGATATGTATATGTGTGGATGTGGGTGTTTGTAAGATATATAGGATATCTTATAATATATACAGGATAGTTATTCTGTATCCCTCTTACCTTCCACCCTCTATTTCCTGTTTCACCCACTCTGTACACCTTTGATTAGGATTTAAAGTCTTCTAATTGCTCATAAGCAATGCATTTAAATTTCTGTTGTATTTTACCCTTAGGAACTCCAGCTCAATGTAAATCTTGCTGGCTTGCTTTAGACTGACCTAAGTCAACCCTTGTCTATGATTTTTCTTGATCTTATTTCATCTTGATTGATTTGCTACTCCACAAACCTAATTTACCCAGATTCACTTAGGCCTATTCTATCCCCCTACAATCATGAGGATCAACAAAGCTTCCAAAGTCTCATACCAGATACAGTATCCCCACAGAATTCACTTTTATTTTAACTCTTCTATGAATACAACCCTACCAACCATTTTCCACACTTTCCCGGTCAAATAAAATGTTAACACATGGAGGGACCCATGGCTCCAGCCGCATATATAACAAAGGATGACCTTGTAAGGCATCAATGGAAATAGAGGCTCTTGGTCTTGTGAAGGCTCCATGCCCCAGTGTAGGGAAATGTTAGGGGTGGAATGTGGGACTGGAGGGGAAGGAAGCACCCTCATAGAAGCAGGAGGGGGAATGGGGATAGGTGGTTCTGGAGGAAAACTGGGAAAGGAGATAACATTTGAAATGTAAATAAAGAAAATATTCAATTAAAAAAAGAAAAAAAGAGAAAACATCATTGAAAAAAAATAGGAATGACTCGTTAATATTTTGCATGTCAGATTTTGTTATGGTCCTGACACATAATACATTGTATTTTAGTAATTATGGGCAATTAAATAAATCTCAATAAAGTTAAAAAAATTTTAAGAAATGTGAACAGTAGTATCTTGCTACGTTTTCCTATCGTGGTTCCTCCATTCCATGGATAAGTTGCTTGCGAACAGACAAGCCAAACATACTTGAATGTCTTATCAGAGCAATAGCCACCCAGCTGCTGCCATAGCCTAAGTAAAAACCCATGCTATGTGTGCTGCTTCTGTTGACTTCAGATATGATCACTTATTTGTTTCATGTAATTTAGGCATCTTTATATTCACGTGGCAGATTCCATTGTAGAAGATATAATGTCATCTCAGAAGAATGCCACACATACCATATAGAAAAGAACTTCCCTCCCACAGTGGCTCTATTCTCAGTTTTCTCAATCACAATCACACATCTTTTCACACACAATGGGGTGAGGTCATCCCATGCCACATGGGGATAGTTAGATAATTTGACATTGTTACATCAATGGTTTCCACACTCAAATATGGCACCCTTAGTATCATGTTTTTCCACCAACACAAGGACTATGCAACTGTATGTCTCAAACTTATTGTTGACATTACTGGTAACTCTTTGTCATGTGATTTTTTCCTGGAAAGATATTAACAAATGGGTATACATCCCAGACAGGCATGATATGATCAAAGAAATAATTCTATTCAAGTCTTGTTTGGTGAACATATGAGTTTATTTGGGTTACTTGTAGGACCATGGGGCAGGGAATTATTTACAAGGACCAGAGTAACAAGGGAAGCTGCTTTACTGAAAAGCCCAGGACAATACAGTATATATATATGTGTATATATATATATATATATATATATATATATATATATATATATATGTGTGTGTGTGTGTGTGTGTGTGTGTGTGTGTATGTATATATATATGTATGTATGTATATATATATGTAATATATATGTATATATTTGCAATATATATATATATATTGCAAATCCTGTGTGATAATTTGTTATATTTTCATCATAAAGAATTTAAGCAATAGATCTTTCCATGACATCTTTGTGTTTGTGTGTCTGTATTTTGCATCATTATTGTCAGCATTTGAGTCAAATATGGTATGTGGAATTTGTCATAAATGCAAACATACCTTATTATCAGCTTAATATAATTTATATATTATACAAATTGGAAAATTTTCAGGAATTTGGTCTTTTAATTAAAATTATATTTTTATTTTTCAATCACATCCTTTTTAAATTCTGGTATTTATTTTGACATTTTCATAAGTGCTAAGGATTAAATTCAGAGCTTCATCCATACAAAGTGTTCTACCACTGAACTGTCTCTTCTAAACTTTTCTTTATTAAGTAAACTTGACTGACCTATTTTCAAGTCTTAATTAAGATAGTCATAATGTTGATTGAAGTCAAAATAATATTTGCTATTTGGATTAACTTACTGAGAAGAAAATGTATAGAGTGGTATATTATCCTCTGAAAGATGTGTATGTCCCGCTTTTCAGAATCTGTGAATTTGTTTCCTCATGTTGGCATATATAATTTTACAGATGGAATTAAATAATTTATATTAAAATTAAGATTACTCAGATTAGTTCACTGTAAGGTATAATACTCTTAACCATTAAAAAGTAGATGGTGAGATAAGATACAGGCAGTTATTTCTTCTAGTGATGTAGGAAGTAAGGCCAACAATTGATAAATGAGATATCATGGAATGAAAAGCTTATTCTTAAACTACACAGAAAATTGTCAGTTGAGTGAAGAGAAAACCTTCAGAATAAGAGAAAAGCTTAGGTAGTTAAGCATCTGAAAGAGGATTAATAGCTAGAATATTCAGAGAACTTTAAAAAAGAAAGAAAAGAAAAAGAAAGAAATCAAAACAACTCAGTCTGAGTGAATTATGGAATTTAACACTAAGTTCTCCCTCAGAATAAGACATATAGAAGACATACAAATAGCTAATAAATGTCTTCTAAAATGTTCAATATCTTTAGATATAAAGGAAATGCAAGCTAAAACTACTTTCAGTTTACATCTCTCCCCAGTACTAAAAGGTACATCACAAGAACAGAAGACTACAAATGCTAGTGTTCTACAGAAGGAGGTAATTTATACCTGGTACCTTAAGCCAGTCAAAGCTCATGCTTTGGGACGTAATCACAAGGATGAACCTATTGCTACAGTTGTGTTGCTGTGTGGATATGCTATCCAACTGCCTTCGAAATATGAATGTTTAAAGTATTAGAGATTTTGTGCTACTGTCAGTCTTGGTCCTTATATCAGAGAAGTTATTTTGTTATATTTTTTGTTTGTTTGCTTGTTCTATAATGGACACTGGGTAACAACCATATAACAAAGAATTATAAATGATAAAAGTACTGTGACTAGGTTATTATTGAGTGCTCTGCCTTAAATGATACATTTGTATTACTCCCTCTGAGGCTTGGGGAAATGTGTGTGGAAAAAATGCAAGGACTGGAAGATGGGAAGGACTGGAAGATGGGAAGGACTGGGTGATGGGAAGGACTGGAAGATGGGAAGGACTGGAAGATGGGAAGGACTGCTCTGCAAGCCATTCCCAGACATGAAAGAGTTGTTGCCCAGTGAATTCGTTGCAGCAGTGGCTACTTTCTCAAGATCTGTGAAAGACCAAATGCATCAAAACACCATCATAGATGAAAGAGGGTCTCCTAAGGACTCATGTCTCTCTGAGGAGCCATAAGCAGTTACCTGATTGCTGTAGGGAGAGGAGCAATATTCCTCCACGATAAGTTGCCTTTGCTCCAGAATATAACCTCCACTGCATTCATTTAGACAACATTATTTAAACACATTGGGCCATAAACCAGATGCATGTAAATTCAAGGAAGTCTTTGTGAGGAAGGGGAACGAATTTGGTGGGAGGAGGAAGGGGATCCATGAGCAATGGAGACAATACAATCAAAATAGATTACTTCTAAGTATGGAATTGTGAAAATATAAAATATTTGCTTTAAAAATAAAGGGGGTATAGATAAAAGAGTCAGTGTCATCCACAGAAGAAAGTATGTCAGAGGTTGGGTCAAGGAAATGACAGTATTCTGCCTTTGTAACTGGGGAAATGTGTGTGATTCCTAGAGATGCTGGTGAAGGGTAAGTGATGAAACACACACAAACACACACATACACACACACACAGACACGCAAACTTTTTCTTGTGTCTTCGTGAATAATGTGTGTATGTTCATATTTGTATTTGCATGGAAATATATGCATGCAAAACTGCATGCATGTTTGTGCCAGAGTGTGAACATCTAAGATTGGTACGGATAATAGTCCATGATTTCTCTTTCTCCCCTTTTCTTGCTAACCAGTTTTTTTCTGTGTATCACTGTCTCCCTTCCAAAGCTTGCATTCATGATGGTCATCTCCTACAACCAATCAACATATTTTTAATATTTCATAGTGAATTTTAAAAAAATTCTTTTTTTCTTATGGAATGCATGATGCATCATTATCTGTCATTATCCTCCTATACAATATAGTTTACATTGAACTTTTTGGTCCTATGATTCTATGACTAATTATCCGTTTGATAATCTTTCCACACCACACTTTTATCCTATTCTATTCTCCCTAGTTCTTGATATTCTATTTACACCTTCTATGACATCAATTTAAAGATTCAATTCATAAGGGAAATCACATGACTCTTTTGTTTTTGTGCCTGGTTTACTTTACTTAACATAATAAATTCTGGTACTATCCATGTCAAGAAGATCAAGATTGAATTCTTTCTGTGGATGAATACAAATCCATTGTGTGGAATTCTGTAGTTATTATCTCTTGATGGGATTGTAGGCATTCCTATTTCTTGGCTATCGTGCTACAATGAGTATTGACGTATGGATGTGTCATTGACATATTACTTTTAATTTTTAATATTTTGTGGAAATTCCTACTGCTTTTCATAATAACTGTATTAATTTATGTACCCAATAATACACAATTTTTATACAATACTGCTCTGAAACATACAAGTTTCCAGAACTTTCCATTTGCCACACCCCAGCCAGCATTAACTATCATAAAAATATATCTCATTGGGATTCTGATTTGCATTCTCCTGATACATGGAGATACTGAACATTTCTTCATGGTATTTGTTGGTCATTTTTACACATCTTCTTTATAAAAATACTTATTTTAGGTTTATGTTCCATTTTTGACTTATTTATTGAGCTTTTGGGCATTTTACTGTATACTCTGTATTTAACCCCTTGTTAGAATAATAATTTTCAAATGTTTTGTTCTACTCTTGAGATTATCTGTATAATCTGTTGATTTTGTTTATTGTTGTATAACAATATTTTATTTTGAGATAGTATTATTTGTATACCTTCGGCTTTTTGTTTCTTAATTATTTTGTTGTTTATTTGTCTTATTTGGTCTTTGAGTGTCTTGTCCTAAATAAATATCAGTGATTTCAGTGTTGAAATATTTCTCCTGTTTTCTTTCTGTAGTTCCATAATTTTAAGACTTACTTTTAATTTTAAGTTTATTTTGGGTTGAATTTTGAAATGTCTGAGACATAAAGGTATATTTTTCTTCTTCATGTAGACATGATACATTCCTAGAATCATCTATGGAAAATAGTACTACCTTTCCACTTTGTTCTTAGACCTTCATCAAAACTTTGTCCATTAGAAATACATAGGTTTACTTATAGTATCACTACCAAAATGTGTCAGTTTTGTATTAATACCATGAAGCTTTAAAATCAGGTTGTATAGTTTCTCTTGCTTTGATCTTTTTATGCAAGATAATTTTGGAGTATGTTCAGTATATGTGTATGCATGGAGGTGTATGTGTGTACATGTGTGCATGGGCTAGTAAAATTTTTGACTACCTAAGAGTATGAGAAATCTCACTAGTAACTTGGTATGGATTACTGAATATGCAGACAACTTTGGATTATATGAACATTTTAACAAGATTGATTCTTCCAGTTTGGAAATACAGAATAGCTTTATGTGGTTTTATTATATCCACTTTAATTGCTTATTAGTGACTCAAAGTTTTAATTATTGAGGTTTTCTACCTCTAGCTAAATATATTTTAGATCTTTAATTTTGCAGCAATTAGAGATAGGATTGCTGTTCTGGTTACGATGTCAGATAATTTTCTATCAACAGGTATCAACTCTACTGAGTATTTTATGGTGAATTCTTCTTTTATATTTTTACTGAATTAATTTCTGAGTTCTAATAGTTTTTGAGTGTGGCAGTTTTGACGTTTTCCACATAATATCTAGGTGTAGGCAACTGATAACAATTTGACTTTTGCTTTTGCGATTTTCGTGCCCTTTATGATTTCTCTTTCCTTACTGCTTTGTTTACTACTTAACTTGCCATCTTAAATGTTAGAAAAAAGTCTAGAATAAGGATATATAGGCTTTCAAACTACTTTTAGAGGAGTTTTAGTTAGAAAATTTATATTTAAATAGATAAAAACTTTAAAAGTTATACATTTTTAAGTTTCAATTTTCTAAGAAATTTTTATATTAGCAAATGTATTGACCTCAAATATTTCGTAGTATTTTAGAATATCACATTATGGTCCAGATTAGTCACAGTGATTTTGCTCCTGACATTGATATGTTACTTTCTCTCTTACCTCTTCACCATCTTTCTGAGAGTGTTAATAGCTTCACTTTTTTAATTGCAACTTCTTTTGATCACCTTTCCAAACCTGACTTATTTCTTCAGGCTGCTCAATGTCTGACTAGGTGGAACAGTTTGGCCACAGTTTTAGATAGTTTGTGATTGCCACTGTGTTTGACTTGGACACCATATGATGTATATGGGCTTGTAAACATTTTTCTCCTTTCCAGACTTTTCTTCAATTCCTCTCTCTCAGCAAGTTTTCAGGGGTCTGGGGGTAGAACAATTATTGACTTTGAAACTCAGTAGTTTTGTTCCTTACCCAGTAGTGGTACTCTGGTGATCTGACCCTGTCTCTCTCTGGGAAAGTGTTGAAGAGCTGATCCCATGTGATAGGCAAGGGAGAACTGGCAGACAGACTAACTCAGTTACCACCAAGGCCCAGTTCCAGGATTTTGAATTAGCCCACCTTAACATATACCCCATCTCTGTAGTACTGGCATATGTGAAGTCACCAGTCCTGAAGATTTAAAGATGTTAGATTTCCATGATACAGGGCAAAACCAGGATATCCAAGAGAAATCCTTGTGATGATCCACTCATGAAAGTGTGACAAGAAACCCGAGGCTTCAAACCAAACCAAAGACTCTTCACAATGAATATTTGCAAGTAGAGCTGTTTGAACAAAAGGGTGTATGTAGTGTGCGACTCACAATGACGCACTACAGCTTCCATGACAAGAAGTTTTACTTTTCGTTTTAATGTTGTTTTGTTTTGTTTTGGTGGAGGTTGAAAGGGCAAAGGGTAGATATGGAGGGATGAGGATATCAGTGGGACTCTGGTGCCTAATGTGAAATTTACAAAGAAGAAACTAAAAATAGTTTTAAAAAATATTAATTTTGGGCATCGTTTGATATGTGAATTGTCTCTTGGGTATTACAAGCTTCTGGACTAATATTTGTTTATCAGTGAGTACATACCATGTGGGTTCTTCTGTGATTGGGTCACCTCACTCAGGATGACATTCTCCAGTTCTACCCACTTGCCTAAGAATTTCATGAATTCATTGTTTTTAATAGCTGAGTAGTATTCCATATTGCAAATATACCACATTTTCTGTATCCATTTCTCCGTCGAGGGACATCTGGGTTCTTTCCAGCTTCTGGCTATTATAAATAGGGCTGCTATTAATATAGTGGAGCATGTGCCCTTATTACATGAAGGAGAACCCTTTGGGTTTATGCCTAGGATGGTATAGCAGGGTCCTCCGGTAGTATCATGCCCAATTTTTGGTTTTTTTAAATTTTTTTATTGGGTATATTCTTTATTTATATTTCAAATGATTTCCCTCTTACTGGTTCCTCCCATCCCCAAAAGTCCCATAAGTCCTCTTCCCTCCCCCTGTTCCCCAACCAACCCACTCCCGCCTCGTCTCCCCTTCCTGGTATCCACCTACACTGCCACACTGAGCCCTTCCAAGACCAGGCCCTTCTCCTTCCTTCTTCTTGGTATCCTTTGATATGTGAATTGTTCCCTGGGTATTCCAAGCTTCTGGGCTAATATCCGCTTATCAGTGAGTGCATATCATGTGTGATTTTTTTGTGAATGGGTCATCTCACTCAGGATGACATTCTCCAGTTCCACCCACTTGCCTAAGAATTTCATGAATTCATTGTTTTTAATAGCTGAGTAGTATTCCATAGTGTAAATATACCACATTTTCTGTATCCATTCCTCCGTTGAGGGACATCCGGGTTCTTTCCAGCTTCTGGCTATTATAAATAAGGCTGCTATGAACATAGTGGAACATGTATCCTTATTGCATGTTGGAGAGTCCTCTGGGTATATGCCCAGTAGTGGTATAGCTGGGTCCTCGGGTAGTATTATGCCGAGTTTTCTGAGGAACTGCCAAACTGATTTCCAGAGTGGTTTTACCAGCTTGCAATCCCACCAGCAGTGGAGGAGTGCTCCGTTTTTCTCCACATCCTCGCCAGCACCAGTTGTCTCGTGAGTTTTTGATCTTAGCCATTCTGACTGGTGTGAGGCAAAATCTTAGGGTTGTTTTGATTTGCATTTCCCTAATGACTAAGGATGTTGAACATTTCTTTAGGTGTTTCTCAGCCATTTGATATTCCTCAGATGAAAATTCTTTGTTTAGCTCTGTACCCCATTTTTTAATAGGGGTATTTGGTTCTCTGGAATCTACCTTCTTGAGTTCTTTGTATGTATTGGATATTAGCCCTCTGTCGGATGTAGGGTTGGTAAAGATCTTTTCCCAAGAGGCCCCTGGTCCTGGAAAAGCTCAGTGCAGCAGTGTAGGGGAATACCAGGACCGGGAAGAGGGAAAGGGTTGATTGGGGAACGGGGGAGGAAAGAGGGCTTGTGGGACTTTCAGGGAGAGGGATCCAGGAAAGGGGAAATCATTTGAAATGTAAATAAAGAATATATCTAAAAAAATACAGAAAAAATATTAGTTTTGTAGTTGGGACGTTTCTACTTATGGTTTATTCAACTGCCAACACTGCTAATGAAACTCAGGCTACACTGGAATGAAAATCAGTAGGGTTAAACTATTTGACAGGCTCCTTGTGAAGTGTTCTCCCTACCCAACTCATCCAGTATCTGGTATCTGGTAGCCAGCCTTGTCACTTGCATCATTTTAATCTTCTCTGTTTCCATTCCTCTTAATCTTTATTTCCTTTTTAATCCAAGGAGCATGATAATATGATGGTTACTTTAAAACTAATATTTATAAAGTATTAAAATATATAATTCACCTAGTAAAACTTATAAAGGGATTTTCATCTTTTCTTCCCCAGAAGCTATAAGTAATCTTTCTGTGATCTTTCCAATAAAATTCTTAGTTTTTCTTGAACCCTAAATGAATTATTTATTAGGCCTACAATCATACAGACAAGCAAGGAAAACAGCACCAACATAGGAAGATGGGCATCTGCTATGTCACATAAACTGGTTAACCCAGCATTACCCTATTTCTCCTTTAGATTAATTTTGCTTCTCATGCATTTATGAATGACTTCAATAACCAATGATTGCCATATACTGTAGTACTTAAGCCGATCAATCCACAAAATTTCTTTTTAAGTAATGTAAAGTTCTCATACTCCAGGTTCCACATGAGTATCTTTTGGTGGATATCATTTGATGTATCCTTCAGAGACATCTCATGATAGGAACCTCCTCGATTACATTCCTTCTGAAGTGAAGTAAGGCAGTGCTTTCCACAATAAGAAGAAAAACTAAACATTAAGGTATATTTTACACAACTCTGAAGAAATCAATGTGTATGTTTTTTTTTATTTTAAACAAAGTAGCTAATAATATACAATTAGGAAATGCTTGTATACCCGTGTGCATGCTGAGAAACAGGCTCTGCGAACTGAAGGAAGACAATTCAATTTTGACAGCTCTTGAGTGTCAGACTAATGGCTGATTTTTTTCTTCCCCAAATTAGTAGACGTTACAGAACTCTTTTTCACGTAATAAATTCATCAGAATTGGAGGTTTGTGCAAAGGCTTGCCCCTGCAAGAGAGTCTCCCAGAGAAACATAAGTGATAAAACTGAGGCAGGAATATGAGTGAAGCATGAAGGAAGCAGCACAGGTCCACCCTCACCCTTCTTTCCAGTCAGGCAGAAGCAATGTGAGCTTCTTGTTACTCACTCGCCTGCTCATAGGCTTTAGACGCTTCAGAACATCTCCATCATAAGATGTTTAAAAGCACCCAAATAGTACTGTAGCATACCAGATGATTCATCTGCTCCAGAGTGTTCTAAAGTTACCTATAACAGGTTTCTATCAATGAAACAATCTCAGAGGAAAAGAACTATCCATATATAGATGTCTTCTATTCCTTTTCCTTGCTACAGTCTTTTTGTATGTAAATTTTTCTATTTTATTTTGCTATTTTATTATTTTATTTTATTTTTGCTGTCCTGGGAATAAAAAAAATAAAAATGAATTAAACAATGATTAAGTAACTTCAAGGCCGAAGGTGAGGAAGAGTTTGGTAGAAATGTTATAGAACAGTTTTATGAAGTTCTAAGATAGATGTTTTCAGAAAAATTTAAATAATGCAAAGCAATATATTTCCATTCCAGTTAGCTCCACAGTGGAAATATACCAACTATGTGACCACACAACATCAAAAATAGACCGTAGTGGGTACTTATTAACTTAGTGAGTTTGGAGTCAGGTCCATCTTTCTCTACATGAGGAAATTAAAAAGTGCTTGTTCTGTCTCTTTCTGACATTCTATCTGCTGTTTCCTTTTGTTTTTCTTAGGAACTTTTACATTTTTGTCTATTGAGGAGTAGCCTGATTTCAGAGATATTTTCTCCAAATTTATATTTCTTGTCTTGGTGCTGTTAATATTAAACTGAAGGATTTCACTTTTCTTAAGAATATCACATGACAATACTGTTTGTTTCCTGCTCAATAAGTGTTTATACAAAAGTATATTGTAAGGTAATCCACAAGCTCTCACGGTGTCTTGTGAGATTGAAAATACTGAAAATTTGAAGAAAAATAAAGTGTAATTGTACCGGTCAATGACAGAGAGAAGTATGAGATATAAACAATGGATTTCAGGGAGCAGGAGTACATTGGGACAAATCATCAAATGCGTGATGTAGAGGAATTTTAATCTAGTAACATGGCTGATCTGACGAGGGATCACATGCAAAGACCTTCTAGGTCTGTGTGATCCTGCTGGAATATAGACATTCCTATAGTATGTGCCTTTAATCCCAAACAATGAAGCTAAATTTCATTTGTAGAAAGAAGCAGCCATGTTTGAAAAGGACATTTAATGGGGGTGAGAGGGCAGACGAAGTGATGAACCAGAGGAAGATTTGACAGAATTAGAGCTAAGATAACTCTAGCTCTCAGAAGGACAGGGAAGAGAGGCTACTTAAGAATGCAGGGCAACCGAGCATCAACAGGCGAGGAGGTACTTGGTCCTGTGGAGGCTTGATACCCCAGAGAAAGGGGGATGCTAGAGGGGTGAGGCGGGAGTGAGTGGGTGTGTGGAGGAGCACCCTCATAGAAGCAAAGGGGAGGGGACAGGATAGGGAGTTCATGGAGGGGACACCAAAAAGGGGATAACGTTGGAGATGTAAACAAATAAAATGATTAATAAATAAATTTTTTAAAAAAGAATGCAAGTCTGAGAGAGTTGACTCAGTCAGGTGCATTTCAATTAAATGCATTTGAACCACTATTGTTTGTTTAGTTCATACATTGTAGGTCAGAAGAGTCAATTGATGCTGGAGAATAAGAAGGAGGCAGAAGATTAGAACAAATTGCCAGAATTAGTTTGAAGGCAAGCACAGCAATTTTATGAGAAGGCAGGAGAAGCAGTTTGAATCAGTTGGCTTGAAGAGGAGTTTGAGCCAGAACAGCTGGGTTGAATCAGCCAGCCAGAGTTCAGAAAACACTAAAAAGGACATGCTTATTCAGAAGTAAGCCACCCTGCCATCAATTTGAGCTGGTGAATAAAAGTTACATTTATAGTGGAATAATTTTAAGTTGGGTGGATTTGAATAATAAGGGGATAATGATCATGAAAATGTAGCTTTAATCATAACTCATAGATAGTGTACTATTAAAATAAAGAAATTCATAGTGATAAGTTATATTTAAGTAACAAAAGGATGGTTTAGGATTGTCATACAATAGTGGATGCAAATACCAGAATATGGTGCAGAATTTCCCCCTAATTGACTATAATAATAAATACAAGAAACCAATCACTGGGGGAGAAGGAAGCAGGACTTCCAGGTCTGAGAGAGGAAGAGGAAAGGCAGGAGGAGAGGCACTTCCTTTGGACTGTGGGAGCAAGGCAGATGCAATATAGGATGGAAGCTGTTAGTTTGGGTGGTGGATCTCCCAGGATCTGCCACCAGAAGATTTCTAACAGAATAGTTGATAAATTTAGTATGATAGGTTCTGTGCCCAGCGATTGTGTTGTCTGTTTTTTCTAAACTAAGGTTGTCTGGTGTTTTCCTTCTGCAGTGACTCAGGTGGGCCAAAAGGAAAGAACACAGCCAAGGCTGAATTCTCTGCCAGGCTTTGGGACAGGAAGACTGGGCAAGGGCTGAACTCCAGGGAAGAGGTAGTAAGCAGAGCGTGCGCATGGGCGAGAGCACACCCATGGGTGAGAGCACACCTAGAGCTAGCTGCAGAAATCTGGGAGTGCTGAGAGGGTTTGGCGGAGGCCTGCCGCAGGGTGGAGAGAGTGATTTTGGAGCTCTGGAAAGGCAGAGCCAGCCTTGGTGGAACAACCGTTGGAAAAATGGAAACATGTGGTCTCAATGCTGTGCTGGGAATAAACTGAAACAGCAGGCCAGTGCAAAGCCAGCGATAGCATGTGTTGTTTTTAAATATTACATGCTATAAGAATGTTCTAAAATAAGAAGTAGAATAAGAGTGAAATGACATGGAAAGGACATAGTCCTTTCGTGGAAAGGAAGGTCATAGTTATTTTGACAGACTAATCAGAAAATCCAACCATTATCCCCTAAGGCTTCATGAACTTGGGGGAGGATCAGATAGAGTACCTGGAAGACTGAAGAAGGGCTGCAAAGTGCTCTCTTCTATGCATGATGCCGCCATGGCAATCATTAACTCATTGCAGCTGTGTGTCTGGGCACTGAGTCTACAAATGCTGAGTCTTCCAAATAATCAGCTATATACATATACATATACGTTATATACAAATATGAAATTGTCAAAGACCAAAATTTATTAATAAAATAGAAAAAGAAAATGAAATATTAGAAAACAGAAGGTAAAGTTTAAGGTTGATTTTGTTGTTGTTGTTGTTGTTCTAAATGTTACCTGTGATTAAATCTTTAAGGTCGGTATATATAATTCAGAAATTTAGTGACTATTAGGGAAAAACAAAGGTGAGTTATTTTATATGAATGTATGTGAAACCAATATGCAGTCTTTTATTAAGAGATTTGCTTTTTTACTTTCTAAACAATATATTTCAAATCATAGACATCAACATGTGTGAAGAGTCATACTTACCAAATATGTCTAAGCCTAAAACCAGGAAGAAATTTTTGTTGAAACAAATGTGTATCTTCTTCTGAAAGCCCCACAACTTAAGATTTCCTCTCATACACAAATCACATAAATAAATATGAAAATTGAACCTGGAGCTGGTGAGATGGTGTAGGTGTTAAATGTGTGGTCTTCCAGAAGATCTAGGTGCTGTCAATAGCACCCAAATCAAGAGCACACACACACACACACACACACACACACACACACACACACACACACACAAACTTTTTTAGTTTTCTTTTTCTTTTTTTTTTTTTTGATGGCTGAGATTATTTTTTTTAATTATTTATTTTATTTTATTTTATTTTTTTAATTTACATTCTAAATCATTTCCCCTTTCCCGTTTCCTCCCTCCCCGAAAGTCCCATAAGCCCCCTTCCCTCCCTCTTTTCTCCATTCAACCCCCTCTCGTTACTCTGTCCTGGCGTTCCCCTACATCCAGTCTTTCCAGGACCAGGGGTCTCTCCTTCCATCTTCTTAGAAATCTATTGATATGCGGATTGTGTCTAGGGTATTCTGAGATTCTGGGTCGATATCCCCTTATCAGTGACTGCATACCATGTGTGTTCTTTTGTGATTGGGTTACCTCACTAAGGATGATATTTTCAAGATCTGACCATTTGCCTAGGAATTTCGTGAATTCATTGTTTTTAATTGCAGAGTAGTATTCCATTGTGTAGATATACCACATCTTCTGAATCCATTCCTCTGTTGAGGGACATCTGGGTTCTTTCCAGCTTCTGGCTATTATAAATAAGGCTGCTATGAACATAGTGGAGCATGTGTCCTTATTGCATGCAGGTAAAGCCTCTGGGTATATGCCCAGGAGTGGTATAGCCGGATCCTCCGGGAGTGTCATGCCCAGTTTTCTGAGGAACCGCCAGACTGCTTTCCAGAGTGGTTGTACCAGCTTGCAATTCCACCAGCAGTGGAGGAGTGTTCCTCTTTCTCCACATCCTCGCCAACAACTGCTGTCTCCTGTGTTTTTGATCTTAGCCATCCTGACTGGTGTGAGATGGAATCTCAGGGTTGTTTTGATTTGCATTTCCCTAATGACTAAGGATGATGAACATCTCTTTAGGTGCTTCTCAGCCATTAGATATTCTTCAGGTGAGAACACTTTGTTTAGCTCTGTACCCCATTTTTTAATAGGGTTACTTGCCTCTCTGGAGTTTAACTTCTTGAGTTCTTTGTATATATTGGATATTAGCCCTCTGTCAGATGTAAGGTTGGTAAAGATCATTTCCCAGTTAGTTGGTTGCCGCTTTGTCTTTTTGACAGTGTCTTTTGCCTTGCAAAAACTTTGTAATTTAATGAGGTCCCATTTGTCTATTCTTGATCTTAGAGCATAAGCTATTGGAGTTCTGTTCAGGAAATTCTCCCCTGTGCCCATATGTTCAAGGTTCTTCCCTAGTTTCCCTTCTATTAGTTTCAGTGTATCTGGTTTTATGTGGAGATCTTTGATCCACTTAGAATTGAGCTTAGTGCAAGGAGATAAGAATGGGTCAATTTGCATTCTTCTGCATGTTGACCTCCAGCTGAGCCAGCACCATTTGTTGAAAGGACTATCTTTATTCCACTGGATGGTTTTAGCTCCTTTGTCAAAGATCAAGTGACCATAGGAGTGTGGATTCATTTCTGGGTCTTCAATTCTGTTCCATTGATCTACATGTCTGTCACTGTACCAATACCATGCGGTTTTTAACACTATTGCTCTGTAGTACAGCTTGAGGTCCGGGATACTGATTCCCCCAGAGGTTCTTTTACTCTTGAGAATAGTTTTAGCTATTCTGGGTTTTCTGTTATTCCAGATGAATTTTTGAATTGCTCTTTCTAACTCTACGAAGAATTGAGTTGGGATTTTGATGGGGATTGCATTGAATCTGTGTATTACTTTTGGTAAGATGCTCATTTTTACTATATTAATCTTGCCAATCCATGAGCATGGCAGATTTTTCCATCTTCTGAGGTCTTCTTCAATTTCTCTCTTCAGAGACTTGAAGTTCTTGTCATACAGATCTTTCACTTGTTTGGTTAGAGTTACGCCAAGATACTTAATATGGTTTGTGGCTATTGTGAAGGGTATTATTTCTCTTACTTCTTTCTCAGCCTTCTTATCCTTTGAATATAGGAAGGCTTCTGACTTGCTTGAGTTGATTTTATATCCGGCCACTTTGCTGAAGTCGTTTATCAGCTGTAGGAGTTCTCTGGAGTTCTTTGGGTCGCTTATGTATACTATCATATCGTCTGCAAATAGTGATAGTTTGACTTCTTCCTTTCCAATTTGTATCCCTTTGACCTCTTTTTGTTGTCTAATTGCTCTAGCTAGAACTTCAAGTACTATATTGAATAGATATGGAGAGAGAGGGCAGCCTTGTCTAGTCCCTGATTTTAGTTTGTTTTTTTTTTAGAGAGAGAGAGAGAGAGAGAGAGAGAGAGAGAGAGAGAGAGAGAGAGAGAGAGAGATTCATGAATGATATCACATGCCTGTGGGAGAATACTCACTTGTGCAAGTGTTGTGAAGTATTGAATTGGTGATACCCTCAACCACTTTTCCACCTTATGTTTTGAGATAAGGTTTCTTCACTGAATCTAGCTCAGCTAGCTAGGAGGGACCCAGGTGCCACCTGTCTCCACTCTCCTGAAATTCTGCATTACAGACCCATGCCACCATGCCCCTGCTTCTTATATGGGTACTGGAGATCCCAACACTGTCACTCATACTTGGACAGCAAGCACATGTCCAGCTAACTGTCTCCACAGCCTTTCCTACATGAAGTAAATTACACTATGTTGTGGCATATAACTTTTATACATGTTGTTGGGTTCTAAACATTTTACTGAGGCACTTTTGCTGAGACAGTCTGTGTTTGTGTTCCTGGATGTCCTATGTTATCTTATGCTGGCCTGTGCTATCTTTCTTTTTTTTTTTTATTTATTTTATTTTATTTTTTTAATTTACATTCCAAATCACTTCCCCTTTCCCGTTTCCTCCCTCCCCGAAAGTCCCATAAGCCCCCTTCCCTCCCTCTTTTCTCCATTCAACCCCCTCTCGTTACTCTGTCCTGGCGTTCCCCTACATCCAGTCTTCCCAGGACCAGGAGTCTCTCCTTCCATCTTCTTAGAAATCTATTGATATGCGGATTGTGTCTAGGGTATTCCGAGATTCTGGGTCAATATCCCCTTATCAGTGACTGCATACTATGTGTGTTCTTTTGTGACTGGGTTACCTCAATAAGGATACCCTAGACACATGGGGAAAAAAGGTTGGGAAGGGGGCTTATGGGACATTTTGGGGAGGGAGGAAACGGGAAAGGGGAAATGATTTGGAATGTAAATTAAATAAAACTTAGAAAATAAAAAAAAGTCAGTAGATGAAAAGCAAAAAAAAAAATAAATAAATAAAAAAAGAAATCTAGTACTGAGGCTACAGGTTTAAAGTCAGAACTTCCATATTTCCTCCCCATTTCCCTTGTCTACACGTGGATGTTCTCACCCTCCACCCCACCTGACCTCTTGGCATCAGCAATAATGTCTGGGCTTGGTGTTAGCAGATGGGATGGATCCATAGGTGGAGCAGTCTCTAGATGACCTTTCCTTCAGTTTCTACTCTACTCTTTGTCCTTGCATGTCCTTTTGACAGTAGAAATTTTCGATTAATATTTTTGAGGTGGTTGGGTGGCCTTATCCTTCAACTGGGGGCCGTGTCTATCCACTGGTTATTGTCTCTACAGGTTCTATCTTCCCTTTGTTGGGTATTGTCCTCCCTCTTGGGTCCTGGGAATCTCTTGGGTCCCTGGCATCTGGGACTTTCTAGTGGCTACAGCCAGTTCCCCTTCCCTAACTGCTACATGCCTACTTTCAAATTCCTGACCCTCTGTACCTCTCCTCCATCTCCTCCCATATCTGAACTGCCCTCCATTTCCCTCCTCCTCCTCTCTCTCTCCCAGATCCCTTTCTTCCTTTACTTCCCAGAGATTATTCTCTTCCCCCTACTGAGTAGGACTGTAGCACCCATATTTTGGTGTGATCTTTCTTCTTGGATTTCATAAGGTCTGTGAGTTGTAGCATGGGTGTTCCGAGGTTTTAGGCTAATATTCACTTATCAGTGAGTGCATGCCATGTGTGTTCTTTTGTGATTGAGTTACCCCACTCAGGATGATATTATCTAGTTCCATACATTTGCCTAAGAATTTCATGAATTCATTGATTTGATAGTTGAGTAGTACTCCATTGTGTAAATGTACCCCACTTTCTATATCTATTCTGTATCTGTGTCTGTATACAAGTTCAAATCCTTAGTAACACTTACAATGCAGAAAAGGCTTCAATGCGAATGGATAATGGGATGTTTATAGAACCTGAATAATACCATGTGTTTGCAACAAAATAAATAAGAATCTAAGTGAAACAAAATGTACTCAGAGAAGAGGAATGGGGCCAAATATGGAAAAATGCTTATCTTAATTTAAAAAAATTGACAATCTTATGTTAAGAGTGTGAGGGACATCTAGGTTGTTTCCAGCTTCTGGCTATTATAAATAAGGCTGCTATGAACATAGTAGAACATGTGTCCTTGTTATATGTTGGAGCATCTTTTGGGTATATGCCCAGGAGTGGTATAGCTAGGTCCTCAGGGAGTACTATGTCCAATTTTCTGAGGAACCACCAAACTGATTTCCAGAGTGCTTGTACCAGCTTGCAATCCCACCAACAATTGATGAGTGCTCCTCTTTCTCCCCACTCTTGCCAGCATCTGCTGTCATCAAATATTTAAGAGTGCAATTATTGTTCAATTAAATTTAGGTATATTCTAAATTAAATAGAAAGCTGATGTGATTTTATTTAATTTTGTTGCTGTTATTGTTTATTTTTGTTGTTTGTTTTTGAGATAGTGTCATTTCAACAATTACTCTCTTTGCTTTCTCTAATCCCTCCTATAAGCCCTCCAAGCTCTCCATCAAATTCATGGTCTCCTTTTTCACTAACTGCTATTGCATGAACAAGTATGTTTGTACATATATATTTACATATTTAAATTTATACATATATATTTAAATTTACATATATATAAATATATATTCATATATATATATATATTCCTAAATACAATGTGCTGAATTCATATAATGTTTCTTGCTAAAAGAAATGTATTAAATTATTCTTATGTGCTTCTTTGAAATTAATTTGTCTTTGTGACTGACACCCAACCATTCTCCTAAGCTATCCAGGGAACAATATGAATGCACAAGTTCAAATACTTAGTAACTCTTACAATGCAGAAGACAGACTTCAATGCAAATGGATAATGAGATGTTTATAAAACTGGAATACTATCATATGCTTGCAACAAAATCAGTAAGAATCTAAGTGAAACCAAATGTACTCAAGGCAGTAGAATGGGACCGAACATGGAAAAAATGTTTATCTTAATTAATGAAAAGCATTGACAATCTTATGTTGATGAAAAATGGCTCTGCCATAAGACTGAGGCAGGACCATAAACCATAGATTTATTTTAATTATAATTTTAAACATTTTTTCTCTTTTTAAATTTTTATTAATTAAAATTTTCTTTTTTTTACATACAATATTTTGATATTACTAAATATTATTAAAGTTAGCATTACTGAACCCAACGCGTTCTATGAAGCCACAATTTCACTGATACCAAAACTACACAAAATTCAACAAAAAAAGAGAACTTTAGGCCAATTTCCCTTATGAATATCGATGCAAAAATACTCAATAAAATTCTTTCTAACCGAATGCAAGAAGACATCAAAAAGATCATCATGATCAAGTAGGCTTTATCCCAGGGATGCAGGGATGGTTCAATGTATGGAAATACATCCATGTAATCCACTACATAAAAACAAATTCAAAAAAAAAAAAACTCCACATGGTCATTTCATTAGATGCTAAAAAAGCATTTGACAAAATTCAGCATCGTTTCATGTTAAAGATCTTGGAAAGAACAGGAATTCAAGGCCCATAACTATACATAGTAAAAGCAATTTACAGCAAACCAGAAACCAACATGAAACTAAATGGAGAGAAACTTGAAGCAATCCCACTAAAATCAGGGACTAGACAAGACTGCCCTCTCTATCCATATTTATTCAATATAATACTTGAAGTTCTTGCTAGAGCAATTAGAGAACAAAAGGAGGTCAAAGGGATTCAAATTGGAAACGAAAAAGTCAAACAATCACTATTTGCAGATGATATGATAGTATAATTAAGTGACCAAAAAAACTCCACCAGAGAACTCCTACAGCTGATAAACAACTTCAGCAAAGTGGCTGGATATAAAATTAACTCAAGCAAATCAGTAGCCTTCCTATACTCAAAGGATAAAAAGGTTGAGAAAGAAATTAGGGAAATGACACCCTTCACAATAGCCACAAACAAAATAAAGTATCTTGCTGTGACTCTAACTAAACAGGTGAAAGATCTATATGACAGGAACTTCAAGTCTCTGAAGAAAAAAATCAAAGAAGACCTCAGAAGATGGAAAAATCTTCAATGCTCATGGATTGGTAGGATTAATATAATAAAAATGGCCATCTTGTCAAAAGCAATCTTCAGATTCAATCCAATCTCCATCAAAATCCCAACTCAATTCTTCATAGAGTTAGAAAGAACAATTCTCAAATTCATCTGGAATAACAAAAAACCCAAGATAGCTAAAACTATTCTTAACAGTAAAAGAACCTGTGGGGGAATCAGTATCCCGGACCTCAAGCTATACTACAGAGCAATTGTGTTAAAAACTGCATGGTATTGGTACAGTGACAGGCAGATAGATCAATGGAATAGATTTGAAGACCCAGAAATGAACCCACACTCCTATGGTCACTTGATCTTTGACAAAGGAGCTAAAACCATCCAGTAGAATAAAAATAGTCTTTCAACAAATGGTGCTGGTTCAACTGGAGGTCAGCATACAGAAGAATGCAAATCGATCCATTCTTATCTCCTTGTACTAAGTTCAAGTCCAAGTGGATCAAGGACCTCCATATAAAATCAGACACACTGAAACTAATAGAAAGGAAACTGCGGAAGAGCCTTGAGCACATGGGCACAGGGTAAAATTTCCTGAACAGAACACCAATAGCTTATGCTCTAAGATCAAGAATTGACAAATGGGACCTCATAAAATTACAAAGTTTCTGTAAGGCAAAGGACACTGTCAAAAGGACAAAACGGCAACCAACAAATTGAGAAAACATACTTACCAACCGTACATCCGACAGAGGGCTAATATCCAAGATATACAAAGAACTCAAGAAGGTAGACTCCAGAGAGCAAAATAACCCTATTAAAAAATGGAGTACAGAACTAAACAAAGAATTTTCACTTGAGGAATATGGAATGGCTGAGAAGCACCTAAAGAAATGTCCAACATCCTTAGTCATCAGGGAAATGCAAATCAAAACAACCCTGAGATTTCACCTCACACCAATCAGAATGGCGAAGATCAAAAAGGTGACAGAAGGTGTTGGCGAGGATGTGGAGAAATAGGAACACTCCTCCACTGTTGGTGGGATTGCAAGCTGGTACAACCACTCTGGAAATCAGTCTGGCGGTTCCTCAGAAAACTGGGCATAATAGTACCAGAGGATCCTGCTATAGAACTCCTGGGCATATACCCAGAGGATTTTCCAGCATGTAATAAGGACACATGCTCCACTATGTTCATAGCAGCCTTATTTATAACAGCCAGAAAGCTGGAAAGAACCCAGATGTCCCTCAACTGAGGAATGGATACAGAAAATGTGGTATATTTACACTATGGAATATTACTCACCTATTAAAAACAATGAATTCATGAAATTCTTAAGCAAGTGGGTGGAACTGGAGAATGTCATCCTGAGTGAGGTGACCCACTCACAAAAGAACACACATGGTATGCACTTACTGATAAGTAGATATTAGCCCTGAAACTCAGAATACCCCAGAAACAATTCACATATCAAGCGATACGCAAGAAGAAGGAAGGAGAGGCCCCTGGTCCTGGAAAGGCTCAATGCAGCAGTGTAGGGGAATACCAGAACAGGGAAGCAGGGGGAGGGAAGAGGGGTTATGGGACTTTCAGGGAGGGGGGATCTAGGAAAGGGGACATCATTTGAAATGTAAATAAAGAATATATCTAATGAAAAAAGAAAAAAAGTTAACATTAAATATTAATAATATTCTCCAAAGCACTCCAAGATCCCTACCTCTCTACTGACCCAACTCCATGATCACTTTCTCTTGTTCTCTCTCACAAAATATCAAATACCGCAACAAAATGACAATCAGAGCAAGCAAACAAATAAACTCAATGAGACATAAAGTACCTAAGCGATAAAATAAATAAGAAATCACATGCAAAAATAAAAGTGGGTTTTGAGTTATCCAAGTGTTCCTGAGCTTGGTGCCTGCCCTGAATTATGAGGGATACACCTACTGATTCTCCATTGGTAAGAATTGATTTTCTATTTCCTAGGAGTTATCAATTGCAAGCAGTTCCTTGGTTGGGAGTAAGATTTTTGTGCCTACTTGCCTTGGCAAGTTTTTGATGAGTATTTTCTCACAGCCATAGAGCGTTAACAAATAAATATAGGACAACTGGCAGGGTGGCTTTAAAAATAGAAATGTTCAAAGAGTGGGGAAGAATGAGAAAATCAAAACGGTGCAGTAAGCTATTTGAAGAAAGTTACATGTTAAAGGACACCCAACAACAGGCAGGGGCTGGAGAGTGACAGTGTAATCATAAAAATGTTATCACAATGTGTGATAAAGTACGGGGTGTTGTCATCCTGAAAAGAACTTCCCGACAGATAATAGAATGGTAATAACAACAGAATGGAGTGCTTAGAAAAACAAATGGAGGGTTCAAAGTGCCTCAGGTTCAAAATAGATCATTCTATGGAAGGTATCGTAGTTTATCCATGTGAGAAGGAGCAAAGATGACGGGAAGTGTAGCATGAGGTTTGTGGATGACAAAATCCAAAGAGGGATATTTTGTTCAATGACCCCAATTCATTTATTTAATTAACAATCTCTCTGAGTGTCTAGCAT
The DNA here is from genome assembly GCA_036184795.1 of Tokudaia tokunoshimensis. Taxonomy (NCBI): domain Eukaryota; kingdom Metazoa; phylum Chordata; class Mammalia; order Rodentia; family Muridae; genus Tokudaia; species Tokudaia tokunoshimensis. The sequence continues at coordinate 57,845,870 of BTHU01000015.1, forward strand.
GTGCCATATTAAATACTAGAGATATAAAATGTGGAAAATAATGAGGTGGAAATACTTTGTTCATGGATGAACTTTGTATTTCATTGATAATTGGTTAGACTCGAAACAGTTCAAATATATACAGATGCGTATAGTGTTTCAAAAAGTAGTGGATACAGGAAGAAGTCCAAAAGAAGAATAAAGGATTCTCAATAAGTTGTATTCTATTAATAGTAAATCTCAAGTTCCTTGACAGAATTTATATGTAATGAGAAATTGGACTGAGAAGAATTTTAAAACAGATTGAGTGATGTATACAGTCCATAAGATGAGAATGTACCTGGGATGTATAGCTAAAGCCTTGTGGCTTCCATCATAGGCTGAAGTTCTCATATCCAGAGATACAGAATGCCAAAAGGCACTTGGAAACTTGAAAATAACATGTTTTATAAAAACATTCTTCATGCTGTAATGAAAAGTAGATAAAAGTAGGCAAGATCAAATCTAAAGTACACGTAGAGAAAAGAAGGGGAGTTTTTCTTATTTCATCCTTTTTCTTTCATTTTGTTATTACAGGTGAACCTAAATAATTTAAATTATCCTAGTTTAGTTAACATTGGAATTACTGAACTTAATTAGAAGTGGAATTCTGTATGTTTTTAGTGTTGCTCATGTATTGAGAGTTTGTATATAATGTGAAAAGAACACTTACGGATTTTTTCATCTGATGGAATGACAGTTAAATAATACTCGTATTTTTAGATTGAACAAAAAATGTGGTGATTTTTTTTCTCCGAGATGAAATTTGATTTGAAGAGCAATGGGAGAGACAGTGTGAGGAGTGTGGATTCTTGTCACATATGAAATATCTCCTTGATGTTTAAGGAGAAATATAGAAAGAGAAGTTCTGTGTCACTACAGAGTTTGGAGAGTAATTCAGATTTTATAAGGTGTTGTAATAGATAGTACCTAGCCTTATAGGATTGGATGAGATTACTGAGAAATGAGAGTTGACAGAAATAGCAAAAGCTGAAGGGGTTGAAGCTAGAGTACTCCAAGTTTTTGAGGTCAGGAAAATGAACACCGAACAACAAAGTGGCTGAAAAGAAGCATCTGTTCCAAAAAATAGGGAAGAAACCGTACTGTTTAGTGCCCTTGAAGCCAAATAAAAAGGTGTTTTCAGAAGGGAGAAGTGAAATCAACAGCATCAAGTACTTCTGATAGGTTCAGTGAGGTGCAGAAGACTGTTGCTTGGATTTAATCATGTGAAAATAATTAATGAAAAACTGAATGATATGTGCTCAAGACAGATTGCAACTGAAGGAATTGGAGAGACTTGTTGAAAGAACTTATCATTAAGAAGAAAAGTAAAGGGAGAGGTGTGGAAATGGGGTTACCACATCAATGGCAATGAAAATTCTCACACAGTGGGGCAGGGGAGGGAGATGATGTGTTGGAAGAGAAAGGAGCCAATTATTATTAAGAGAATATGAACAAAATTAACTGCTGAGATATATAGGTCAGTTTAAAAATTGTGTTGAAATATCTAATGACATATATGTTAGAGTGAATATGATACAGGCACGAAGAAAGAAGTTGTTATACAGTAAGAACAACACACGAAAATCAAAACAGGAGAATGCAGAAACCGTAGATGAGGCTGTAATGATGCTACTGTCACTCTGAGATTCTTTCCACTGAGGCATCCCTTTGACAGAACAATGAAAGATAACCTATTGCTGAGTTTATTAACGAAGTTGAATACAAATTTCTGTAATTAAAAGGATAAAGGCATGGGAATGTTATTTCTTGTTAGTAATTGTGATACATTTTGGTATAAATCATCAGGAAGAGCTGAAGAGAGGTAGATGAGACAGTCCTCAACTGAGCATGGTAAAACCATCAGGCTAGAGTATGGTGAAATTACAGGATTAGTACAAAGAAAACCGAGATGGTAAATAGAAGGGATAGAGATTTTCAGTATATGTTAGATCAATGAACTAATTATTGCAAAGGTGAGAAAAGAGATGGTAAGCTTCAGGAGTGAGGCTGTGACCAAAAAAAGTAGTTAAATGTTAACTGAAGAAGAAAATTTCAGAAGACAGTTCCTCCAGTATTTTTTTTCCACTATAGATGGATCAAAAAATAGGAGAGGAACTGGAAAATACTTCAGTTAAACAAGAAAGGTTTATAGTACAGGAGATACAAAAAGATGGTTTCATAGTATTAGCTAATTTTAAATATATTTTAAATTCAATTTTGATTTTTTACTAATTCACTTTACATCCTGCTCACTCTCCTGGTTTATCCATTCCATAATCCTTCCCCCATATGCCCTCTTCTCCTCTGAGAGGGCAGGGTCCCCTTGATATCTCCTCTCCTCTCTAGTAATTCAAGTCTCTGTGAGGCTAGGCACTTTCTCTCCCACTGAGGCCAGACAAGGCAGCTTAGCTAGAAGAACATATCCCACATGCAGGAATAGCCCCTGCTCCAGATATTTGAGACCCAACATAAAGACTAAGCTGCACATCTGCTACATATGTGTGGGGAGGCATAGGTCTAGCCTGTGTATGTTCTTTAGTTCAGACTCTGAAAGCTCCAAGTGTCCAGGTTAGTTGACTCCGTTGGTCTCTTTATGGAGCTACTATTCCCTTCAGAGCCAAAATTCTTCCTCCTATTCTTTCATAATGGTGGCCAAGCTCCATCCACTGTTTGGTTATGGGTGTCTGTATCTTTCTGAATCAGCTGTTGGGTGGAGCCTCTCAGAAGATAACCTGCTCCTGTCTGCAAGAATAATAGAGTATCATTAATAGTGTTAGGGATTGATACATGCCAGTGGAATGGGTCTCAAGTTGGGCCTGTTATTGGTTGGCCATTGCCCCCTCCTTGATTTTTTGGTGCCTCCCTTATCCCAGCTCTCTGTCTTGTCTGGAAATGTACCCTACCTCCTTACCCTTGTCAGTTGCAGATTTCCATTCATTTTCACGGCCAGCTAACCATCTGTCCTCTCCTTCCCAATCCTGATCCTGAACCCCCCATTCCCTTCTTCATTCCCCTCCCTCTCAGTTCCCTCCCTTCATCTGCCTCTTAGGACTTTTTATTTACCCTTCTAAGTGATATTCAACATTTCTCACTTGGATTTTCCTTCTCTTTTAGCTTTGGGTCTGTGGAGTATAGTATGATACCTATATTTTATGGCCAATATCTACTTATAAGTGAGTACACACTATGCATTTCTTATTGGGACTCGATTACTTCACTCAGAATATTATCAAGTTCCATCCATTTGTCTGCAAAATTCATGATGTCTTTGTTTTTAATAATTGAATAGTATTCCATCGAGTAGATATACCACATTTTCTTTTTTCATTCTTCAGTTGAGGGACATGAAACTACAAAGTTTCTGCAAGGCAAAGGATACTGTTAATAGGACAAATCAGTACTGCTGTATACAGATTTGGAAAAGATCTTCACCAACCCTACATCTGACAACGGGCTAATATCCAAAATTTACAAGGGACTCAAGAAGTTAGACACCAACACCCAAATAACCCAGTTAAAAAAGGGGCACACAACTAAACAGAATTCTCAACAGAGGAATCTTGAATGGTGGAGAGGGAATTAAAGAAATGTTCAATGTCCAGAGTTATCGGGTAAATGCAAATCACAACAACTCTGAGGTCCATATTATACACATCAGAATGTCTAAGTTAAAAACTCAAGGGATAGCACAGGCTGGCAAGAAAGGAAGACATCCCTTCGTTGCTGGTGAGAGTGCAAACTTGTAAAGCCTCTTTGGAAATCAATGTGGTGGTTTCTCAGAAAACTGGAAATAGTTTTACCTCAGGATCTATACCACTCCTGGGCATATACCCAAAAGATGTTCAAAAGCCCACAATGACACTTACACAACTATGTTCATAGCAGCTTTACTCATAATACCTATATAACTGGCAACACTCTAGATGCCCCTCAACTGAAGAACAGATAAAGAAAATGTGGTATTAGTTAGCTTTTAAAACACAAAGAAGTCAATGGACTACCCCATAAGCTCCAGTGATAAGCTGCTCAAAGTATACTTGGATCTGTTGTTATGTACTTTTCTCTTTTTTTTTTAATTGGATATTTTCATCATTTACATTTCAAATGTCATTCCCTTTCCAGGTCCACCCCCTGGAGAACCCCTATCCTATCCCTCCTTCCCTGCTTCTATGAGGGTGTTGCTCCACACACCCACCCCCTGCCTCCCTGCCCTGGCATTCCCCTACACTGGGGTATCCAGCTTTCACAGGACAAAGGGCCTCTCCTCCCAGTGATGCCAGACAATGCAATCCTCTGCTACATATACAGCTGGAGCCATGGGTTCCTCCATGTGTGCTCTTTGGTTGGTAGTTTAGTCCCTGGGAGCTCGGGGGAGGGGGGTTGTCTGGTTAGTTGATATTGTTGTTCTTATGGTCAGTTGGATTTCTACAGTAATGAATGTGGTCAGTTTCTCAGTATCGATTGCCTATTCAAATTACCTGTGGGAGTTGTAAAAGGAAGCTAAGCCAACTCCTATCAGAGGAAATTCTGGTTTAGTGAGTCTCTGATAGGCCTGAATAGGCTGATTTTATACACAGCATGTAAGAGAATATCTGTACTGTACCATACCATATGGGGCCACAATGTTCTTTTCCAGGTACTGGAAAATCATATGGTAAGAAATGTCACCTGAGGGAGAGAAATACATTGGATGAGAAGTCATCTGCGGTTAATTCAAGCTGTTTCTCTTTCTCTGTGGCCTTTTGGATCATGGCTTCACATCCAATCTCTAAACCTGCTTCAAGGAAGTGCTTCCCAGTGCATTGTTCAGACACTTTGTCAACACGACCTCAAAAGGACATATGCTTGCAGTTTTTAGTTTCATATTACATCTTTAATATTCACATAAATAGTCTTAATGAAAATCCTTACTAAGATATTAGATTATGTTTGAATCTCCCAAAACTCCCAGCACAGGATTCTGCTCTTTGAAACTGCTTATTGAATATTTGCTGAATAAGGAAATGCATAAATGAGTCTAATAAGTTGCCTTTGCCATGTAACAAGGAGTTGGCAATTCGAATGGGATTTTATGTATACTAAATTGTTTTAAGATCTATCAGAGCAGTTGCTTGGTTTATTTTTAGCTATTATGAAGCAAAATGATAATCAATAAGTATTTGAATAACATATTTTATAATTGCAACACATTTAGATGTTTATTATACAGGTCTGTGTTATAACAAAAATATGCATTCCTGCCTAAGCTATTCATTCCTTAAAGTCATAAAAATTAATGGGCTTGAAAGCAGTTCTCCCTGCGAACTTTTTAACTTTCAACTTTTTTTTAAATGATGAAAAATATGAAATTGTTTCCAAAACCTTTATTTAAGTATTCGAAGTATGTTGCGTATAGCAAGCTGGTTCTTTGGTAAGATATGAATTGTATGTGTTCTTAAGACACTAGCAATAGAAAACTAATTGCATAGTTATCTAACATCAGACTTTTCATCAGTTTCAAAGAAAATATATGAATTCAAATTTGAATTGCTTTCTGATTAGAACTTATTATGTCTAGCTTTAATTTTCAGCTCACATATCACCACATCTTTTATATATAATCCAGTTCAATGCCACGATGACACTGTCACCTGAAAGCATCATGGATGAAACTGAATTCGGTGGGATCTCTTAATCCCACTTTAGAGCTACTCAGAGGCCTTCCAGAAAACGTTCACATGATTACTAAATTGGTGGAAATCACTGAAACATTAAAATGTCAAACTGCCATAGGATCCCATAAACACATTCATAAAGAAAGGCCGAGCCAATTAAAAAAATAAATTCTTCGTGTGCTGCAAGATAAACTGCTGCAAGCCAACCAGTAAAAATAATAGGACTGTCAAAAACAATATAATTTCTGTGCACAAACCAAAGCATTCCAAACATAATAATAGGATGAGGATCTCCTGAATAAATACCTAGTCAGGAATGAACTGCAGGGCAAAAATACATTCATTTAGAGCTTAGTTAGTTCGTGGAAACAAATGTCTGTTTGTGAGTTTGTAATATTTGACAAAAGAAAGATTATACCTCAGGCATGACCTCCAATATCTTAAAATATTACAAGCTTTAGCCCTTGTTACAAGTTAAATGAGTTAACCAAGTCTTCACCTGCCACAGATTGATAACCTGGATATAGCCTAGGACACCTTGCAATCTGGGAACAGATGAAGTATCAGGGCTTTTAAGTTGATAAATTGGGGCCCTTTGGTAAATAAATTAAAGCAAACAGGAGTAACTGGGCAAGCTGTTGGCAAGCCTAATAGGTATTAGTCAAATTAATCTCATTCTGTGATTGTGAAGAGATGTGTTGCAATTTCATCCTTTTGGTTAGCAAAGTCTGTTCCTCCATTCTTAATAGTCAGAGAATGATCACTTTCATGAGTGGCATATTAATGTCACACATATTGGAAGACAGTGCTACTTCTAGATCATGCACTGCACTAAACACGGGCTCAAATGATCTTTACTGATGGCTATAACAAGATTAGAGATACAAAACAAACAAACAACAACAAAAAACAAAAGTAGGAGTAGGATAATCTACAGAGATCCTTTGATTTATGAAGCAAACAGAGTTTATAAGAGTGAAGACTGGGAAGACAATTTTAGAAATTAAGTTTATAGAGAATGTTTATCAGGAGTGAGATCTTAATTTTAAATGAACAGATACAACTTGAAGTGCTTCATTTATTTATTTGGCAGATTTTAAAAATCAATTGTATCTAAATGGCTACCTTTGGAATAAAAAGTCAGTATCATTATAAAGATTTTTCTCTTGTCCTCTTTGGTTTCCCAGTCCTGTGACTCTCAGTCAAAAGAATTTGCCTGAGAGGAGTACATGAAGAATAAGGACAGAGTTTATCACACAACAAAATGGGGTACCCTTCGGGATAAGGGTAGGAAATGGTTACAAAATCATTAAGGAAGTAAGTATTCTCACAGGGTAACCATGCACGATAGCCAGAGTGATCATTGTGCCAGTCTACATATGAAGTACCTTCAATTTGATTTCTGAAAGTGTTTAGAGAAGACAACTTTCCTGAGGGAGTTTTCTTATTATAGTGGTCAAGGAGGGTCTATTTTTAGTCAATTGCTACAAGATTTTTCTTGTTTTTATGCTCCAAATATCTTGTTAGATAAGTGGATTTATTATGTTTTAGATTCATGGAAGCAAGTTTATATGGTCTTTATTGACCTTCAAGGCAGTTCAGGGTGTCATATTCCCTCCTTGGACATGACATGACTCAGGTCACATTCTTTTTGTCAGGAATTAGAGCTCACTGGTTCTAGTTCTTAATTTTATATGCTAAGGATTATGAGAGAGGGGCTTCAGCTCCAATTTCTTCTAATTCTGCAAGCATCTGACTAGCTACTCATTAAGACAGAGGCAGAGTGATTTTCATGAGAACAGTAGGGTTTCTTCTAGAATCTAAGTATGAATTGGTGTAAAGATATCCGGGTTTACCCAGTTGATTTGTGTTGTGTGATAGAAGGACCTTCCTGCAACTTACCATGTGCAGGAAATATGCATCCTTGTTATTCATGGTAGATGACCCTGATTTGCATTCTCTGCAAGGTGTTTATCTCAGTGATCATACCTCACTGTGTTTCTTTATATCAATGACAGTATTAAATGTTGTCTCCATGGGTCTAACAGCATACTGTATAATCCCTTTCTTCTAAGGCATATGCTATCCTAGGTGCCATTGCTCTGCATTTTGCTACAAGTAAACTTTGCAAGATGAAATATTCTATGGTAGATAAGCATTCCATTATCTGGGAAATATAGCATTTTGAAGGTGTGAAACTGAGTCTGCTTCTAATCAGTGTGGCTATGTTAGAGACTTCAATTCCTTTGACTAACAATTTATTTTGCAGTAATGAAAGATTCATTTTATATAATTTGGCCTCTTCTACTGCAATCCATTTAACAGGAGTTTCAATTATGTATTGAAATCAGAGATTAAAATACCGAGGAGCATTAGGACACTGTAAATATCTTCAGAGAAGGCAGTCAGTAAAGTTACTGTATTGCAAGTAAAGTGACTATATTGCAAGCATTCAGATATTCAAAATCTAGGTACAAAGAAGCCAGGATAGCACTCATAGGGAATTGTAACAATGTGTGTGTGTGTGTGTGTGTGTGAATATGGAGTTCACTAGCCAGTCAGTGTAGCCCATCTGTATATTACACACGTACATACACACACACACACACACACACGTTCATACCTACATGCACATGTTTGTATACACAGAAACATGCACCTGCAAAAGTAACATATACACACATACACACACACACACACACACACACACACACACACACACACAGGTACACACAAAGATTCACAGCTCCTCACTGCTCAGCATTTCTTTTTAATCAGCTCCTATTTACTGGGAGAGACATCACCTGTGAATCTGATATTGGGATGCCTAATATTTTACCTAACTCTCTCGGAGTTTCCTTTCCTAATGTAGAAAGCCTTTAAGGAGGATCCAGAAGGGCTTGCAAGTTTCTGCAGAACACACTAATCTCTGTAGCGAGGCATCCTGAAGATTGAAACCATTCTAACTTGTGCTTCTGGTTAAGCTTACTATGCTTGCTGCAACAATTTTTGCCTATTTTTTTTCTAACCATGCATTTGGAATTTGTATCTACAACATGTTTGGGAAGTGTGAACAGCAAATATGACATCTGAGTATTTGAGGAAACAGCAGATTTTTCTGACCTCATTGTGAACTTCTTCTCTGATATAGGGCATAAAAAAAAAAAAAACCCAACCTCCTGTCGAGAAAGCCATAAAACTTTTCCATTCTAGAAATGCTCTCCCTATACACAATGGAAAGAATATCCTGATTCTCAAAGACAAATATCAAGAAGAAATCAAGAGAACTAGTCTTGGTATGTATAACCTACTATCACTTAGAGTATGAACACTGATGCATACCATCTTGTCCCTAACCACAGCTCTCTATATTTTTCCATAAAAATACATAGATTTCCTGCTCATTTATTTTCTCTTTCTGAAGCCTTCCATGTCACATAAAACTTATATTAAATAGGTTGGAGGATGTAGCTCAGTGTCAGCTTATTTGGCCATCAAGAATAAGCACTAGCTTTTATACTACCACCTCCCCCCCACGAACATAAAAGTCTAAAATAAAACATATGAAGTAACTTGTCAGCTTTTGGTTGTTGTAGTAGTTACTCTGTATTATGGTATAAAGGTCTCAGTCATGACCCTAGCATTGGAAAAAGAATATGATACACATTTTTCACTACATGGACCATAAAAGGAATGTAACTACAAATTTCCATGTATAAAAAATCATCAAATACAGTAAATTTCTATTTCTGTGGTGATAGTTCTAGTAGCCTTTCTGGGGAAATGTTGATTTTCTGTACAGGTTGATATTGGCTTGTTAGTCTTGCCAATCAAAGAACTTCAATAAATCTCTCTGCTAATGATTGGAGGCAAATACTTTTCTTGCATGTATCTTGATAATTACTTAATAATGGTCGCTTTGGTTTTTTTTTACATAAATTATTGAGATATCTTGTTTGTATCTCAGTAGATAAGAACACCTGATTAAGCATTCAGTCAATATTTCTAATTTTTTTTCAACTGACAAATACCATACTAGACCTCAGGCTTACAAGAGTTAAAAAGAAATGGATGCCTTAATCTCATCGAGTTTTATTAGTCACACTTTTACTTTAAAATATAAAATGTTCACAATAATATGCAGAGTGAGGAGCAGTGCATGTTGACAACCATGCATGAATTAGCAGGCTTTTGTGGCAAATGGAGATCAGGGAAAGCTTCACTAAGAAAATTATAATTGAACTGAACTCAGGATGCAGAGGATGAATGAAGTGAAGTGAAGGAGACAAAGCCATGCACAGATGCTCTATTGCAAAGGAAAGCACAGAGTATTTGAAATTAACTGAAAACAAGAACACAGGCAAAGATAAGGAAGTCCGTAGGAAAAGGACCATGAAGCAGTCACTCATGCTGGAGATGTTAGGAATCAGGACTTGTCCTGAATCCCAATAACAAATGATGCACAGGGATGTTAGGGATCAGGACTCTACCCTGAATCACTATAAGTAAATGTAGCATTTCATGGTGATTTTGGAGAATATACCCAGAAGTTAGTTCTGGTTGTTGCACATAGGCATAGGGGAAAGAGTAACTTTGGAATACTGAGATAGAAATCTTGAACAGAAGCTTAAGATAAGTTAGTGGATATAAAATTCAATGGAAAAGAGAAATACTACCCCTGCCAAATATTCTCTAAGAAAGGATTGGATGTTATTGGGAAATGTGATGAGTGGAAGATAGTGTTCAGGATATCTTCCTGTCTTCTTCCAGCCATGCTGTATTTTGTAATATGGAACCTCAGAAAATATTTTAGTAATAGATTGTGAATTCTATTTCTGAAGGTTTGAGATTTTGATACCTTTTATTAGCTTACAAACATAAGTAAAATATTATATATATGTATATATTTTGTAAGTTTACAATATGTAAGATTATATAAAGATTAAATAAAGAATATATGTGAATTGCATATGTAAATATATAAAGTTTGTAGGATTCAAAAAAAGTTGCAGGCCACAGAAAGGCAAGTCTGAAGTACTAATTCCCATATGGAAATTTAAATGTTCTCATTTTTAATTGTGTATCTTAAGTGTGAAGTCATTTAATCTTTGTTACAACCGTGTATGCACTTTTATAATCATTTTAAAATTAGTGACAAAACTTAAACTAATATAAGTTGAGCTTTTGTCACCAAGGCAAATATGGTGAACAGAACTAAGATGTAGACCTGGCCAGATCCGAAAATGCACTGTTGGGTTTCATCACTCGATTCTCTCATGAGATTGAGGACAACTCTAAAGATGACTGAAATTTTTGATCTTTCAACATTTAGACACAGAGGAAGAGTCAAAAAAGTAGACTAAGAAGGAATTCAGAAAGATAGGAAGAAAACTAAGATGGGTTGATATTTTACAATTTAAAGCTTTGTTAAAATAATGGGTGTTGAACAGACTGGAGATATCGATAAGATAATATCTAAAGACATATATTCAAATAGCAATATAAAGACTGAGCTGGGTTATTTATGTATTTAGGATTGTGTTTGTGTTTGTATTTGTGTATGTGTGTGTAAATTAGTGACAATAGACAATTTAAAAGAAAGTAGTGGTGGGTATATGAATAATTGGGTTTCAAAGGAAGATAGGGAAAATGATGTAATTGTATTATAATATCAAAAGATGAGATATTTTTTGAAAAAGAATGATAAGCTCTGAAGAACAAATGGAGACTTTGGGTCTTGAACATATAACGTACACATCTACTTATTTGTTCATTTACTTACTCTTTTGTGTATGCCTAACTACAGGCACAGGTGAGTGGAAGCTATAAGTTCATGTTGTACGTCTTCTCCAGTTGCTTTCCCCCTTTCTTGGTTAAGACAAGGTCTCTCACTGAACCTGAAGCTCCTGGATGAGCTAGTTAGCTAGTAAAGCACAAGAATCTCCTGTCTAGGCCTTGCCAGCTTTAGAATTGAAGTGGTATGCCATTTCACTCCCTTTTTACCTGGGTACTGGTGTTTGAACTCAGTTCCTCATACTTGCATAACAAGCACTGTACCTACTGAGTTATTGCCTCAACTTCTCGAACCTGTGATTTATTGGTGACTTCAAATTGCTAGAGTAGGAGGATTGGACAGGTACATCAGTGCATAAAAGTGCATACTGTTTTTGCTGAGAAATAACTTATTTCATAGCCCCAATTTCAGGAAGACACAATTGCAAAGACATTTATCAGATCTATGACCCTCTTCTGGAACTCACATGAAAAAACCTTGTATAGACATACTCTACAAATATGTAAACTGTTCTTCTTGGCTTTGCCTGGTTTTATGAATAGACATAGGTTTTAAAAATTGTGTTGCAGTGTTCTTTTTTCCAGAAGTTATGAATTGCTTAATTTTCTCTAAGTATTTTTTAGAAATGGTCTTTACCTTTCTTAAAAATATTCCAAAAGTCCTGGAAATTAAAAGAAAAATCTGTTTGTATAAAATGTATGCTCTTATAAATATTTTTGTCTATGTTAAGGGAGATACATGTTCTGCGTTGGTTCACAGGTTTTCTTCTAAAGGGACCAGAGCACCCATCAAATAGTGGGCTCTGCCAAAGAGATTTGCCATACACATTTATGGCTTCACAATGTGTGGATCTTGCTTAGAGACAGCTGATTTTTCTCTATGACAACTTGAAATAATAAAAGTCCAGTGCCCTTTAGAACTGCCAGACTGCATATAGACTGCGTTTCACCAATCCACACACATCCCACAACTTAGATTGCATATGAAAATGCAGGAGCTGGACGGAACTCATTCTGATGATGTGTACTGCTTCATCCAATCCCAGTCTGTGCACAGAGAAAGATTTGTGGGTGGGTGCATCTCTCTCTCTCTCTCTCTCTCTCTCACTCTCTCTCTCTCTCTGTGTGTGTGTGTGTGTGTGTGTGTGTGTGTGTGCATAGCACTTATTGTCTTCCTGATATGAGGACATACTACATGCTCTGGTATTTTTACCTACCACAGGCAGCCATGAGTTTTCAGCAGGCTGGTGGTGCAGCACAATTTGGAGACTATAACCACTGAGCCTGGAAGTAACTTGAGGGCACATGCATTGTTCACTTACACAGACACTAGGTTTAGTAGGACTCTGTGGTCGGTTTATTGTTCTGCTGCTGTCAGTTTGCAATTCTTGAGACTTTTTGAAGAAGAGACCTAGGACTTTTTTTTTGCTTTTTTGTTTATTTGTTTTTTTGTTTGTTTGTTTGCTTAGTTTTTTTGTTTGGTGTTTGGTTCTGAAACTTATGCAGTTAAATCCATTGTAATTTTGTTAATATGCTTTAGATTAAGGCCCATCTCTTCAGTTGCATACGCCCGTCAGTGCTCTGGTGAACGAGGAAGATATTTTTCTAATGTACAGAATAAAATATATAGAAAACAGAAAACAACCTTGAAAACAAAATAACAATAACAAACTAATAGGAAATATTATAAAAGCCTGAGCATCAGAGAGCATGCTGTAAGGTTGTATCTACTAGGAACATTAATAGTTAAATCAATAAATTCTCTCCAGCATGACTGGCCAAATGTGAACTGAACAAAGATAACACCAATAGACATGCCAAAGTGGACTTTGCAAGTCCAAAAGACATCAACTCTAAACACACACATGTACAAACAAATTAATAACAAACAAATAAATAACAAAACAACTGGCAAGGGAATAGGAGAAATAGTGTTCCCAAGGGAGCAGCTCACAAATTCGTTATCCAATACTGAGTGGCCAGTCCTGAAAACATGATGCAAGTAACATTATAGAAACTAAAGAAGTTATGATTAGAAATATCTATGTATATAAATATACACATATGCATGTAATTGCAAATAATAGAATGTCTTAGTTAGGGTTTTACTGCTGTGAACAGACACCATGACCAATGTAAGTTTTATAATAGGCAACATTTAAGACGTACAGGTTCAAATGTTCGGTCCATTGTCATCATGGCAGAAGCATGGCAGCATCCAGGCAGGAAAGGTGCAAGAGGAGCTGAGGGTTCTACATCTTTATACAAAGGAAGCCAAGAACAGACTGGGCATGATCAGGCATCTAGGAAGCAGATCTTCAAGCCCATTCCCACAATGACACACTTCCTCCAACAAGGCCACACTCTCTAATAGTGCCAATCCCTGTGACAGGCATATACAAACAGAAGACATGGATTTGTAAAAGAGAAAGGAGGTGCAAAAGTGAGAGTTTGGAGGGAAAAAAGGAATATTGTACTTATAATAGATACAAAGTTTAAAACAGACAAAAACAATGGGGTTAGAAGCCACCTTGGGAAAAATCAAGTAGATGAATAAACAGTATTAAAAGTAGAGAAAACAGTTTTCCTTAAATATTGACTGAGACACTAAGAAAAGTTGATTTGAATCTTATAGGAGAAAAGGAGATCTTTGTTCCACATTGTTTAGCAATAAAGAATGTAGTCTGTGTAATATCTAGGAATCTAGCAGATTGGCAGAACTTAACCCCCAGGCATGCATAGGAAGTTAATCACTTGGCACCTGGCATGGTACCTTGACCTGGATATTTTACTGCATCTTTCACTATTCTGTCTTGACTTTCTTCCTGTTTCTCCTCAGCAACATCCTTTTTACTATGAAACTATCACAGAGAACTAAAGATTAAAGTCTCTGGTCGCCATGGATATGAAATATTTGGATACAACATTTAACTTTTTTTTTTTAAATTTATTTTCTAAGTATTTTTATTTACAATCCAAATCATTTCCTCTTTCCTGTTTCCTCCCTCCCCAAAAGTCCCATAAGCCCCCTTCCCTCCCTCTTTTCCCCATTCAACCACCTCTCGCTTCTCTGTCCTGGCATTCCCCTACATCCTGTCTTTCCAGGACCAGGGGTCTCTCCTTCTATCTTCTTGGAAATCTATTGATATGTGAATTGCGTCTTGGGTATTCCGAGATTCTGGGTTAATATCCCCTTATCAGTGACTGCATACCATGTGTGTTCTTTTGTGATTGGGTTACCTCACTAAGGATGATATTTTCCAGTTCTGACCATTTGCCTAGGAATTTCGTGAATTCATTGTTTTTAATTGCAGAGTAGTATTCCATTGTGAAAATATACCACATCTTCTGAATCCATTCCTCCGTTGAGGGACATCTGGGTTCTTTCCAGCTTCTGGCTATTATAAATAAGGCTGCTATGAACATAGTGGAGCATGTGTCCTTATTGTATGCAGGTAAAGTCTCTGGGTATATGCCCAGGAGTGGTATAGCCAGATCCTCTGCGAGTGTCATGCCCAGTTTTCTAAGGAACCGCCAGAATGCTTTCCAGAGTGGTTGTACCAGCTTGCAATCCCACCAGCAGTGAAGGAGTTTTCCTCTTTCTCCACATCCTTGCCAACAACTGCTGTCTACTGTGTTTTTGATCTTAGCCATCCTGACTGGTGTGAGATGGAATCTCAGGGTTGTTTTGATTTGCATTTCCCTAATGACTAAGGATGATGAACATCTTTTTAGGTGCTTCTCAGCCATTAGATATTCTTCAGGTGAGAACTCTTTGTTTAGCTCTGTACCCCATTTTTAATAGGGTTACTTGCCTCTCTGGAGTTTAACTTCTTGAGTTCTTTGTATATATTGGATATTAGCCCTTTGTCGGATGTAGGGTTGGTAAAGATCATTTCCCAGTTAGTTGGTTGCCGCTTTGTCTTTTTGACAGTGTCTTTTGCCTTGCAAAAACTTTGTAATTTAATGAGGTCCCATTTGTCAATTCTTGATCTTAGAGCATAAGCTATTGGAGTTCTATTCAGGAAATTCTCCCCTGTGCCCATCTGTTCAAGGTTCTTCCCTAGTTTCCTTTCTATTAGTTTCAGTGTGTCTGATTTTATGTGGAGGTCCTTGATCCACTTGGAATTGAGCTTAGTGCAAGGAGATAAGAATGGGTCAATTTGCATTCTTCTGCATGTTGACCTCCAGTTGAGCCAGCACCATTTGTTGAAAAGGCTATCTTTTTTCCACTGGATGGTATTAGCTCCTTTGTCAAATCAAGTGACCATAGGAGTGTGGATTCATTTCTGGGTCTTCAATTCTGTTCCATTGATCTACATGCCTGTCACTGTAACAAACCATGCAGTTTTTAACACTATTTCTCTGTAGTACAGCTTGAGGTCCAGGATATTGATTCCCCCAGAGGTTCTTTTACTCTTGAGAATAGTTTTAGCTATCCTGGGTTTTCTATTATTCCAGATTAAATTTTGAATTGCTCTTTCTAACTCTATGAAGAATTGAGTTGGGATTTGGATGGGGATTTGCATTGATTCTGTATATTGCTTTTGGCAAGATGGTCATTTTTACTATATTAATCCTGCCAATCCATGAGCACGGCAGATTTTTCCATTTTCTGAGGTCTTCTTCAATTTCTTTCTTCAGAGACTTGAAGTTCTTCTCATACAGATCTTTCACTTGTTTGGTTAGAGTCACACCAAGATACTTAATATTGTTTGAAGCTATCGTGAAGGGTATCATTTCTCTTACTTCTTTCTCAGCCTGCTTAACCTTTGAGTATAGGAAGCTACTGACTTGCTTGAGTTAATTTTATATATGGCCACTTTGCTGAAGTTGTTTTTCAGCTGTAACATACCCTAATTTATGGGACACAATGAAAGCTGTGCCAAGAGGAAAATTCATAGCCCTGAGTGCCTCCAAAAAGAAACAGAGAGAGCATACACTAGCAGCTTAATGGCTCACCTGAAAGTTCTGGAACAGAAAGAAGCAAATACACCCAAGAGGAGTAGAAGGCAGGAAATCATCAAACTCAGGGCTGAAATCAATCAAGTAGAAACAAATAAAACCATACAAAGAATCAACAAACCTAGTAGTTGGTTCTTTGAGAAAATCAACAAGATAGATAAGCCCTTAGCCAGACTAGCCAGAGGGCACAGAGACAGTATTCAAATTAACAAAATCAGAAACGAAAAGGGAGAGATAACAACAGAAACTGAGGAAATTCAAAGAATCATCAGATCCTACTACAAAAGCCTGTATTCAACACAACTAGAAAATCTGGAGGAAATGGACAATTTCCTTGACAGATACCAAGTACCAAAATTAAATCAGGATTAAATAGACCATCTAAACCATCCTATAACCCCTGAAGAAATAGAAGTTGTCATTGGAAGTTTTCCAACCAAAAAAAGCACAGGTCCAGATGGTTTAAGTGCAGAATTCTATCAGACCTTCAAAGAAGACCTAACATCAATACTCTTCAAACTATTCCAAAAAATAGAAACAGAAGGAACACTACCCAACTCGTTCTATGAAGCTACAATTAAGCTAATACCAAAATCACACAAAGATCTGACAAAGAAAGAGAATCTCAGGCCAATCTCTCTTATGAATATCGATGCAAAAATACTCAATAAAATTCTTGCCTACTGAATCTGAGAACACATCAGAATGATCATTCACCACGATCAAGTAGGCTTCATCCCAGGGATGCAGGGATGGTTCAATATAAGGAAGTCCATCAATGTAATCCACTACATAAACAATCTCAAAGAAAAAAACCACATGGTCATTTCATTAGATGCTGAGAAAGCATTTGATAAAATTCAGCATCCTTTCATATTAAAGATCTTGGAAAGATCAGGAATTTGAGGCTCATACCTAAGCATAGTAAAAGCAATTTACAGCACACCAGTAGCCAACATCAATCTAAATGGAGAGAAACTTGAAGCAATCCCACTAAAATGAGGGACTAGACAAGGCTGCCCTCTCTCTCCATATCTTTTCAGTATAGTACTTGAAGTTCTAACTAGAGCAATTAGACAACCAAAGGAGGTCAAAGGGATACAAATCGGAAAGGAAGAAATCAAACTATCACTATTTGCAGACGATATGATAGTATACTTAAGTGATCCAAAGAACTCCACCAGAGAACTCCTACAGCTGATAAACATTTAACTTTCTAACACATCTGTAACTGAACTTCTCATCATGCTTGCCTTTTATCTTCTTTCCTATATTTGTACATGACTATTTCATCCTTATATTTTCTCAAAGCAAAAAATGTGTAATCTTTTCTGACAGATTCCTCTTTTTGCCTTCCCTTGTCTAGCTTATCAGTAAATTCCCTGGTTCTAACTCCATAGCACACGAAACATTTGCAGGGTTCACTGATCCTTCCCTATGCCTAGATGAGTCATCCTCTGTTTTACTTAATGCAACACTTTTTTATCTTTGTTCCTGTTACTTTTTATTCCCACTTGATTAAATATGAACAACTGGTGTGCACTGACTTCACTACAAGGCAAGCTCATTTATTTCACTACTTTTTAAATAAAGATTATTCAGTGGGTAAATCTAACCAGTCTTGCAGTTGTTAAATACATACTTCTATGAAAAAAAAATAAAAACATTTCTATCACTTTACACTGTCTTCTCATGCAGCTATGTGCTGTTATTGACTCAAGAACTGTATACAGATTCCTGGGATATTTCTCTTTTCAGAGATAATTTTGTCTACATTTGAACTTATCTTCTCTATGCCACAGTACACAAAATGTCTCTATATAGAAAGATAAGATGACACTGTGGTAGCATGGCTGATTTCTCTTCATTGCTCACTTTGTGCTGCCTTCAGTAAAGCAACCCCAAAATATCTCATTGCCCAATGTTGTACTATTTAGAGTAAAAAGAGTATTCTCATGTCACACACATGACAAGACACTGAAGAATCCTCATGCTATTCTTGATGTAAATCAGTTCATCTCAGCGTCTTCACAGTTATAGCAGCTCTCCATATACTTACACAGAGTCAATTATTTCTTCAGTATATTCTGACTTTTACTGGAAGCTACTCTGGTAGCTTCTGTAAAAACAACCTCTGCCTGTTCTTTGTAGCATGGTTCTTTGCTCATGTGTATCTCATGACACTTGGCTCATTTGCATACTAGTTATGTGTTGCCCTTCATACAAGACTAAACTATTCAACAGTAGAGAGTAGCACACTATAAATATTTATGGGATTGGATTGAATGTATCAGAGAACCAAGTGAATAAGAATGAGTTTTGATGATTATGATTTTATGGTGAACTGCTGGCCCAGGAGATGAAGTCTGTTTAATTTTTAATTACTTTGGGGATGGTGTAGGTATCTAATACATATTTATTGGATGACAGACAGGACAAGATTCTCAGTAAGAAAAACATCACAGTTAAATACCAGAGCTTACTTTCTGCTGATATACTACAGTTCTGGTGCTCACACCAAAACCTTATTCAAATCCTCTTCTCATCTCAACAGAGATAAAAATAAACCTCTTGCTTTGGAATGTAGAAGATCCTATTAAATTTAATTGACTGAGACTAAGAATAAAAGGAAGCAACTTGCTAGTGTTAATATTCCTTGTTATTTTTTCCCTGGAAATAGAATCCTACTTATAATGGAATGGCTAGATTTGAAATGGAGAAGCTAGGTTACCTAAATTGTTTTCTCATGTGAGTTGGACACCCTTAAAAAACAACATAAAACATATACAACAAGAAACAAAATAGAAGGATATTGATTTTCTGACTATTGATCCTAATCAACTATTCCTGAATTTAACAAAGTATTCTACATGTCCACCCATACAGTTGATCCTGCAACTCTGGTATCAATAGTGTAAAAAAAAAAAAAATCAAATCAATGCCTAGATTTGGAGATAGGCTTCAAAGCAAAGATATATGTAACTCTACTCTTTTGTTACCATCATTTCATGGTATATTAATATAGGAAATATTAATCCTGTAAGCCTTTTACTACTTAATTCCAGATAGTAATTTATTTTTTAAAAACAGAATACAGTATTGTTATAATAAGAACACCTATTTCTGGCCATCGAAATTTGTACACAAAGTCATAGGAGTAAAAATAAAAAAAGTCTCACAGATTTTCAAATATATTTTTTTCTTGACAACTGGATTATAGGGGTTTCTTGAAAGAAATTATATATATATAGTATATATGTATATATAATATATAAACAGCTAATACATGTATGTGTATATTTATGTATATCTACACATATATGTATACACACACATATATATATGTATATATATACATATATATATATATATACATATATATATATATATATATGGCTGTTTATGTTATTTTTATACTACTCTGGTATGGAAATGGTCATATATTGAAACTGTACCTTTTTAGAAGTGTGTGGTTTATTTAGAATTTAGGCTTATGTCAGGCTTTTTGCTTATTAATTTTTTATTACTTTTACTTATTATTTTACTGTGTACATGCTCACAAACACTTGCATATCAGTGAGTGTGCATGTGCCAAAGGTCATGTATGGAGTGCATAAGATCACTTGCAGAAGCTGGTGCTTCTTGTGCCATATGTGTCACCAGGATTTGATTCACGTTATTGAGTTCAAGGGTAAGGACCTTTACCCACCGACTTATCTTACCAGTCCAAAATCCTAATGCTATAAGAAACAGAGTAACACACAATCCCCTGGGGTAGAGGTTGCTAGGAGTTCTAGAACTATGACATCACCATCACGTTCTGAAAGATTAAACAGTAATTTGGTCACTTACATTTAAAGTATAATCAAAGCAGAAAGAGCATGTGAGAGAAAAAAACTTGTTAATAATAATGACTAGACATCTTGTGGATACTTTTATGATGTGAATAGAGAACTGACAAGCCAAAATATTTTTTGAGTCACCTCCAGTACACTGTTAAAAGCATAAACTTTATTTATTGATTTATTTATTTTGTATTTCCTCTGAACAATTCCATATTTGGTATATTGTTTATTAATACTATCATAGAATCAACTTAATTTGGCTAATGCCTCAGGGAGGTCAAGATGCTAATGTCTACACAATCAAATGTTGGAGATTTCAAAGTAATTAAGACATAAAGAAGCAAAGAGCACATTTCTTTTTTGTAGAACCTTGTTACCAACAAAGGGTAATTTTTAATTGTAGGGAAATAGCAAGGTGAAGAGACAGCAGGAACGTAACGCGCAGCCGTGACTGACTGTCTAAACAGCCTGCTAAACTTTCATGCTATAACAAAATACTTACGACTCTAATAGGGAGCTTTTACTTTCTCAAAATCTTTGCTTTGTTTTCTTCAATTGTGTTTACACACACATGAATATTCCTAAATACATAAATACAACTTGTTCTGTCTATATAATGTTACTTGTATGTATTTACCATGTATGTACCATAGTTTTATGAAATCATTCTTGGTGATCCTAATGAATAGACTTGAGAAGGATGATGTCACTGTTGGAAATTGTATAAAAAAAAAACCTAGCACAATAAACTAGAAAACTACTTATTATGTGTGTATGTGTATCATATATTTATGTGTGTATAGGCTGAGGCAAAATATGTTTTTATTTGTCTAATTAAAATATTAAACACTGTATAAAAATGAAGGATTTCAATATTTGAATCTTGTCAAAAACTCATAGGGCAAAAAAGTTAATATAATGACCAATTGCAGAGGACTAAAGAGTTTTTTGATTTATTACTTTTCTTAGGTAAAGTTGTATAAAAATGAGAGTAATTACTTAATATGATGTTCTTTATAATTTGTTTATCTAGAACTATCGAGTGACAAATCACAAGAGAATTCTTTTTAAAAATCAATCTATATTTTGAGTAAAATGAAACAACAGCCCGTAACTAGTAATACCAATCAGCTCGTATCAAATTTACCAGTTTTAAATCATAGTAAATTTTAATTGGGCTGATGGCTACAAGTGGTTTCAGTACATTGATTTCTCTAATGCAAAAATGAGAACAGAATGTGGGCAGAAAAATAATCTTCAAATAGCACATGCACTTATTTCTCCAGCCTAAATTTGTCTATTAACATAACATGGTGAGAGCTGGTACTTTCCGGGCTCTCATGTTCACTTTAGGCTGTTTTCCTCCCTTATTAAAACCCATAAATGAACCAGTTTTACCTGGGCATTAACAAAGAACAGCCGCCCTGCTTTGCTACCAAGTTTAAAGGGAGTTGGCAGAGAGAAAGCGAATGTCCTCCAACACAGTGTATTACCTGATGGTTATTCATTTGACATGTTTACATTTCTCCCTAGGCATACCAATTAAGAGAGTTCACCTGCCTTTCTTAGAAAATTGCTTAGTATGGGTTGCTAGAACCAACCACAATGCCCAAGGTCATTTTCTAATAGAGTAAATTGTCCAATTATAGAATAAGTTGCAGAAACAATAGAGGAAACATGATAAAAAAAACTACTTTAATTAGTGTCATCTCACTAATAGACTGACTCCTTCCTGCATTGTCTAGATAACAAGATTGAGCTAATCTTTTCATTTCTTCAGGGTGAAGTCTTGGCAAGATCATTATTGTGCATTGTGCTAACAGGTGTCTCAAGCTGTCTGTCACAAGCCTACAGAGTGCTTAGAGATAGGAGGTATCCTAAACACTTGACATCTATTAATGAACTTAATCCTCATGATAACCCTAGAAGACAGAAACAAGTACTAGCCCCCTTTTTTATGAATGGAGGAGCAGAGAGACGTGGCGGTTCAATTATTTAAGAACTTAAAATATCTTCAGACAGAATAAAATAATTTATCTCTTCATAAATATTTAGTGTTGTAATGGATTAAGCTAAATCTCCCCAGAAAACACATATTCAAGTCCTAAACTCTTTTTCTGGTAAATAAGATGTTATTTAAAAGGAGAATTCTTTTAGCATACAGTTAAAAGCAAAGAGGTCACCATATTGGACGTGGAGTGGTGGAGGCTTCAACTGACTTCCAACTTTGTCATAAAGTAGATAGATGTTGAGTTTGAGGGCCCAGGTACATGCAAACAGAGAGGCAACCATGCGCAGATGGAAGTAGGAATTGGTGTGACATAAACACATAATCCAATGAATGAGATGAAAATTGCAAGCCATCACCAATGCTGGGCAGAGGCAAGGACAGAGCCATCCTTGGGATTTTTAGGAAAATATTTGCACCTGACTTTATACATCTACCTGACAGAAATTTTGGAGAAACTGTTTTTTTATTTAAGTACAATATGAACTCCTTTGTATAAAATCAAATGTACTTTGCGGTTTTACTCCTGAATACACCTGACCTTCCCTACAATTTTTTTCCTCAGAGTTTGTAAGATCCAGTCATAAAATCAAATTTTAGTAGTTGAATTCCTCCTATCATTTCGTAGCTCTGTTTTGCCTAATGTCTCGCCCAGTTTCTTACCTGTGCATCCAGAGCCTGCTCACCCTGATGAATATTTTAGCAAAGTTCTCTGTCCTCTCCTCTGAAGACTCCTTTCCCCTCTGAGCAGTACAGCATTTTAACTGTTGCTTTGTTTATTTTTCTTTCATGCAGAAAGTTAATATTTTGAGATTCCAAAATGTGTTGAATTCAGGTTTTAATTTTCAGTACCTGTGTTTGGAACCTAGTGATCAAAGGCTATTTTTTGAACAAATAAGTAAATAAATAAATAAATCTAATGTGTACTTTCAAACTCCCCCTTGCCTCTGCACATAGCCTTGAACATTTCTTATGGCGAACACAAGCTTAGCTTCTTTATCTTCTCCTTCATCCTCCATGAGTTGTAGTGACTTCATCTTACCCTTTTAGATGCAGGATTTCAATTTTTTTTTCAGTCTATGCCTTTTTTTTCTCATTCTTATGTAAATCTGCCTTTTCCTTTGGTTTCCTTCATAGTCACTTTCACACATTTGAGGGATGCTCTATCCTTAGTTTTAAGATCTCTGTCCTTGTGAAGCGACTTCAGCTCAGGTTTCTGTTCACCAAGAAAGTCATCACCTGATGTGTATGCTTTCTCTATTGCATATTGTAAGCTTCATTTCTCAAACAGTTATAGCCTCTACCTCCAGTTGATTTAAACCTTTGCAAATGAACACTTCAAAAAGCTCACACAAAAAGCAAAAAAAAAAAGTCATGTGTGACATTTTCTTGCTCTCATTCTTTGATTCTGTAACTTCTCATCTCTCTGTTTTTCTCACTGCTATTTTTTGCTTTGTAATCACTTTCCAGATTCCTATTT
This sequence comes from Tokudaia tokunoshimensis, assembly GCA_036184795.1. NCBI lineage: Eukaryota > Metazoa > Chordata > Mammalia > Rodentia > Muridae > Tokudaia > Tokudaia tokunoshimensis. The sequence goes on from BTHU01000015.1 coordinate 57,869,636, forward strand.
TCTTCAATGTGAAACTTAAATACAATATCTTCATTAAATTCACTTTCACTGTTCCAACTAAAACTTCAGCTCCATAGTGTAGAAATACTGAAAACACTTTTTTTAAAAGATTCCCCCCCACACACACTTTCATTTATGAACTAACCATGTTAATCCACATCTAAAATTTATTTTTCAAATATGTGCACATGTGGCTAGATTGACATGTAGCTTCACCAATTTGTATCCTTGAATATGTTTCAGAGTTGACACTGACTCTATTTTTGCTCTGAATTTATCACTACAATGTAACTGATCTGCAAATGTCATAGCTTTATGTATAGCTCTCCAATAGTTAATTTTCTTTATGCTCTAAGAACACAATCTGAAGTCAAAAGCATTAACCCTTCATTAAGTGAAGTTACCCTGGTATTAATCAGGAAAGTGGAAGATTAGTATCTCGTTATTGTAATTCCAAAGTTCACTCTCATTTCGTTCTATCAAATAAGAAACTGTATCAGTGTTAATTTTTCCCCTCTGGCTCTGGCTGGCAATGAACAAATATTTAAGCAATTTCCAGTCTCCTCCACCACATGTGAGGGCTATAATGAAAAAGGAAGCTCAGAATGGTAACACTGACATTAATAATAATGACAAATATTTTGAAACTCAACAGGGTAAACGCACTTTGCATTATACTTTGCAATTTGCCATGGAGTTGTATATATTATAGTTATCTAACCTTGTGGCAGAGACTGCTAGGTTGTCAATAAATCCACTTTTCTCTTTTTCATAGTTGTAGGACCAAATAACTCCTAAGCCTCACAGTCAGGTATGTTTGTGAAATTAAATTGTAACCACTAGATCATGAGCAGAAGTAAGATGTGATAGAGGTAAACTCCCACACTTTGAACCTGCATGCTCCATTCATTTTTAGTTGGCTGGACAGCATCTTACAAATTTATAGATATTTATCCTGCATATTCTTTCTCCCCTGTACTGACTCATGTGTCTTGTTCCTTCGTAAGATTTTCTTCTGACCATAAACTCCCCTCACCCCCCACCACAGCTAAGAGATGCAACAAATTATATTATGTATGTTTCTTGTATAAAAATTAACCCTCAAATTGAATCCATTTATCCTCAGGACTTGATACAGTCTATGGCAGAAAAAAAAATACATAATTTCGAATTTCTTTTAAATTTTTAATTATTTATTTCATCTTTTGAGATTAGAATATAATTATATCAATTCACTCTTCCCACCTCAAACAGAGATACTATCTAATTTGGGATAGACAGAAAGAAAGAAATGTCCAAGATGTTGGAATCTCTTGTTGGATTTCTGATATTTTTCCTAGTAATATGCATATTAGAACTTAGAAATACAGAAGGTTTTAGGTAAGTAAAAATGCAGAAAATTCTAATAATAGATTGCATCATTGTTACATTTTTGTCCAAATGGCAGGGTAAACAAATGAAGTAGATCTTTATGTACACTATGAAAGTAGAACTGAAATGTTAATATTTTTTCATAAGTTGTAACAAAGTTAAATCTATAAGAAGATATCTTGATGATGGAATCAATATAGGAGAAATCATTACCCTTTCTTCTCCCTATTGCTGAGAGTCTAAAGTTGTTCAAAATAATAATAAAATAAGGACTTTACAAAACTCGCTGGTATATTTCACTTTTGTCATCTAAACAATTTTCATATAAAATTATTTGTATGCTTTCATTTATGTTACTCTATCTCATACAATGAATTTTAAAGGATAATTTTATTATTCTACAGTGATTTTGGATTTTGAATGGTTCACATTCTTATCTCCTTCCATTATGAAAACATATAGGAACACTAGAAAGAAAAATTTAAAAGTATTCTTCTTAAGAATAAATACGTAAACAAATATAGAAAATACCTTATGAGAATAGTGTTTTCAACTTTTAATTAAATTTGTTTTATAAAAAAAGTGTTTTCATAAAGATAGTTATAAATATTATAGTCAAATGTCTTCTTATTTTTTAAAAATATATTTTCAAATATTTATTTGAAGGCTGTTAATTATGGAGACTTTACTTGATTAAACACATGTTTTATTTGTTGGTTGTGAGAATGACAGGAATAATTTTATATAATCAAAATAATATATAAATTTGTCACAATCCACAGTCATTTATTGTTGTATATATCAGGAAATTCCAATCATAATGTCTCAAAGTGCCTCTGAAATGTAAATAGAATAATGGACAGACTGTTATTATGACACAATCCTAGAAATATTGAGTGATAATACTTCATAAATCTAATAAAAATAGTTCAAAATGTTTTCTCAAAGTTTTAAATTATATTTCCTTTGTAAATTATTATATACGTATTTGTTATAGACTATCCACAAATTATAAGCTTTCTATTTCAATAATGTGGGTACATAAGGAAAAGAAACTAAATTAATTCCCAAATCTTAGGAAATAATAAGAAAATATAGTTTTCATATTAAAGATATATGTGAAAAAGTTGCTTTATTTCTTCTGTTAAATACATTTATTACATATGATTTTATTTTTCCTAAATGAATTATATAAAATCAAAATTAAAGTTGGAAGATTTTGTATTTACTAATTTAGATAAGGTACATTAAAAATAAAGAGAATACATGGGTATATTCAGCAGATAACAACTTTGAAGCCTCTATATGGAGTAACTTTTGTAGTGCTAAAAGGTGTTATATGTGCTATCAGTCTTCTCCAGATGTGAATTCAGGGAGCTAGAGCAACAACTGGTCTGTAAAACAATATCTACTGATATAACAATGGCACGAGACTCACAGGAGTATGAACATAGTGGAGCATGTGTCCTTATTACTTGTTGGAGCATCTTTTGGGTATATGCCCAAGAGTGGTATAGCTGGGTCCTCAGGTAGTATTATTTCTAATTTTCTGAGATACAATCAGACTGATTTCCAGAGTGGTTGTACCAGCTTGCAATCCCACCAGCAATGGAGGAGTGTTCCTCTTTCTCCACATCTTGCCAACATCTGCGGTCACCTGAGTTTTTGATCTTAGCCATTCTGGCGGGTATGAGGTGGAATCTCAGGGTTGTTTTGATTTGCACTTCCCTGATAACTAAGGATGTTGAACATTTCTTTAGGTGCTTCACAGCCATTCAAGTTTCCTCAGTTGAGAATTCTCTGTTTAGCTCTGTACCCCACTTTTTTCTTTCTTTTTTTTTTTTTAATTTTTTATTAGGTATATTCTTTATTTACATTTCAAATGATTTCCCTTTTACTGGTTTGTACCCCATTTTTTAATAGGGTTATTTGATTCTCTGGAGTCTAACTTCTTGAGTTCTTTGTACACATTGGATATTAGCCCTCTGTCGGATGTAGGATTGGTAAAGATCTTTTCCCACTCTGTTGGTTGCTGTTTTGTCCTATTGACAGTGTCCTTTGCTTTACAGAAGCTTTGCAGTTTTATGAGGTTCCTTTTGTCCATTCTTGTTCTTAGAGCATAAGCCATTGGTGTTCTGTTCAGGAAAATTTCCCCTGTTCCTATATGTACAAGGTTCTTCCCCACTTTCTCCTCTATAAGCTCCAGTGTATCTGGTTTTATGTGGTGGCCCTTGATCTACTTGGACTTAAGTTTTGTACAAGGAGATAAGAATGGGTCTATTTGCATGCTCCACTATGTTCATAGCATCCTTATTTATAATAGCCAGAAGATGGAAAGAACCCAGATGTCCTTCAACAGAGGAATGTATACAGAAAATGTGGTACATTTACACTATGGAATACTATTCAGCTATTAAAAACAATAAATTCATGAAATTCTTAGGCAAATGGATGGAACTAGAAAGTGTCATCCTGAGTGAGGTAATCCAAGAACAAAAGAACACACATGATATGCACTCACTGATAAGTGAATATTAGCCCAAAAGCTCAGAATAAAAAAGATACACAGAGTAAGGAGAGGGGGTTGAATGGAGAAAAGAGGGAGGGAAGGGGGCTTATGGGACTTCCGGGGAGGGAGGAAACGGGAAAGGGGAAGTGGTTTGGAATGTAAATTAAAAAAATAAAATAAAATAAATAATAATAAAAAAAAGATACACAGACATAAACTAGGTACACATGGTTTCAGTCACATTTGTGGCAGAGGAATGCCTTGTTGGGCATCAGAGAGAGGAGAGGTCCTTGGTCCTATGAAGGCTCGATAGATGCCCCAGCATGAGGAAATTGAGAGGGGGGTAGGTGGGCGAGGGTTGGGTGGAGGGACATAATCTTGGAGGCAGGGAGTGGGACAATGGGTTGGGGTTTTCTGGGAGGGGGGAAACTGGGAAAGGGTATAACATTTGAAATGTAAATGAAGAATATATTCAATTAAAAAAAAGAAAAAAAAGAGAATCATGGGAGTAATCAACCACTTTCTTATTAGATCTAAATTGCATTCCATAAGGTGGAACTGGTAGTTGGCAATTTTTTCCACTGGAAACATGTTTGTTCAGGTCTTAGGCCTTAGGGGAGACCATACTACTATTATCATGTTAAATAGACACAGTAAGAAATTGACTTCAAATTACTAATTGTTATATACAGATTAATGCATCTCTTCACCTGTACTGGCTGGTTTTGTGTGTCAACTTGACACAGGCTGGAGTTATCACAGAGAAAGGAGCTTCAGTTGGGGAAGTGCCTCCGTGAGATCCAGCTGTGAGACTTTTTCTCAATTAGTGATCAAGGGGGAGGGGCCATTGTGGGTGGTGCCATCCCTGGGCTGGTGGTTTTGTGTTCTATAAGAAAGCAAGCTGAACAAGCCAGAGGAAGCAAGCCAGTAAGAAACATCCCTCCATAGCTTCTGCATCAGCTCCTGTTTCCTGACCTGCTTGAGTTCCATTCCTGACCTCCTTTAGTGATGAACAGCAATGTGGAAATATAAGCTGAATAAACCCTTTACTCCCCAACTTGCTTCTTGGTCATGATGTTTTGTGCAGGAATAGAAACCTTTACTAAGACACTACCCTTCTGAGAAAAGCTTCTATTTAGAGTAGACAGTGGTTAACACACACACAAAATAATAGATCAAAATGCAAAGATTAAGGGATTTGAGGATGCTTGTTTTTAAATGGAACATTTATACTACAGAGCCTCTTCCCAAGGCTCCGAGATCATTATGGAAGAAGAGGCAGAAAGACTTAAAGAGCTAAAGGCAGTGAGTGAATATAAGGAAACAATGTCCTCAGGACACAATAGCTATATAAATTAACTCATACTAGTTATGAGTGGATTTATAATCTCAGCGCAACATCCAGCTAGAACAAATCCCAGCAAGAATAAAGGAGTGAAGTTCCACCCTAGCAGAGGATCTTTTGGCAATTTGTAGCTGCAGGGAGAGAGTTTTCTTAATCTTATGAGTGGTAGATTGGGCATGCTCCAGTAAAAGGCCACTTATCCATGAAATAGGAGCTGCAAAAAGAATGCTTCAGGCCAGCTCCAGGGATGGCCAGGTCCCACAGAGGAGGCAAAGGAGGTGTTAATCAGACACAGTCCTCAGGGAATCTTGCTGCTTGACTGACTGACAGTCATAGTGCTTCTTTAAACTGGACTCAGTAAGCAGGAATAGATTCCTGTTGTTCCAAAACAGATCATATCACTTCTGTCCCGAGACACATGAGACACATGTTTTAACTTCCTCTTGACCATAGATTTAAGCATCATTCCTAAACCATGACAACAAAACAGAATTTTCTTTTACAACCATTCTTCATCATCAACTCCATTTTTCAACTTTTAAGAATCTTGTGGTTTCAAGGGCACTAGACAGAATGAAAATCTTCAAACCTGCCTGGGCAGAGTGCCATTGCCCAATATATTATCAACTATAATGATCAAAGTGCTAATTGTCATTAGGGTCAAGAAAAATCTTCAGGCCAAATGTCCTACAGTTATTTTTCAATTTGTGGCATAATTCAAAAGTTTATATTTTATGAATTTGTAGAATTTGATTATATGTGTAATATTGGTATTCTTTTGTTCCTTGGCTATGTGATACTACCCCATGTCTGCTTTTCTCCTTGGGTGTCCAGATACCATTGCCAACTGGACTGGACAGGAGGGAGTAAAGTTTAGTCTGAGTGAATGGGTTATGTTGGCTCTCAGACATGTGAGTTCAGAAGAAACATCCTTCTCAGAAGATAGTTTTCAGTTAAACAGCTCTCTCTAATGGGGGGAACCAGGGCTATTTAAACCTTGTGGAGTGGGTAAGGGCTTGCAGGACAAGGATGAGTGTACGTTTTTGGCTAGGGCCGAGGTGTTGTGAATGCTTCATTTGCATGAAGAATTCCAGGTGCTTGCTGGACATGTCCTCATAAGGAGAAAAGAAGTTAAACCTGAAATCTGGCCATCAAGTGATGGGACCACCTTAAATGTGACAGAGGTGAGGTTTTTAAAGCTCACATGCACCAGGACATGCTGGGCCAGAACAAGAAGACCTACTCCTGCCAGTCTCAGGATAAAATTGTTGAGTGATGGAAATATCTCTACCTCACTCTTGTTCCTGACTTCCTCCCCTGTTTGTGTAGCTTTTCTTTCTAGCCCTACAATATGACATTATAGTGGCCCTGTACAAGCTAACATTTTTTAGAAAGGGGGGTCTTAATATTTCATTCTTTTATCATTTGTCTACACTCTTCTATGTCTATCAATATAAACCACTGTGAACAGCAGAAATAACTCCAATCAATCTAGCTTTGTTGCTATTTCTTTCCTGTAGGGGCATAGACAACCCCAATGTTCTACGCCACATAATCACCTTAGTGTATAGTAGGAAGAGGCTTTTAATCTAATCTCCTGAAAATTCCTCTATCTGGCCTAATGAATCCTGTTTAACTTTTTAAGTGTACTTTTCTTCTGATTACAGGAGCAGATGTTCCAAGAGTATCTTTGATCCAGAGGCTCATAAGGAGAGCCCTAGTGTCTTCATATGAGTCATAGGCTCATGCTCAGGATTTTCCTGGGGAAGCTCAGAAGCAGTACTCCTGGGAGAAGGCATAAGTGATTCATAAGAAATTTCTCAACAATCCAATATCTATCACCATGTTTTACAAATATTAAAAGCCTTCCAAGCATACCACATGTGGAGAGCAAGACCAACAATGAAAGACAACATGACAGAGATTGGATCATGAGGTACAGGTTTCTGAGATATTTGCCAAGCAGCTGTGGTGGGTTCATGACATTCACTGTTCTCCATTAGATAAGACTGTGCCTAAGAGGACAGAAAACTGGATGGGAATGGGAGGGAGATTTATATAGCAGGAAATGGAGAGAGATAGAATGTGGTCAGAACTGTGCATAATTCACAAAGAGCTAATTAAAATAAAGCAACCACAGCATAGGGAAAATTTCATAAATATGCTGACAAACCAGGATAGAAATGTTGAGAAGTCTTGCTGATAAACTTTCATACAGGAAATATAAGAAACAGTAAGAAAAATGGATCTTATTTTACATCCTATATTACTCACTTCTATGGGTGTATTTTTAGCTTGTTTGATAGCTAGCTATTTTTTAGCCTTCAATGCTTAATAGTCTCTATTTTGTTTTACTATTGCAATTAATGGGATTTTTAAAATCATAGAATATGTTATTCTTTCAGAAAGTTAGATATAATGGACCTCAATGTGAAAAAAGCAGTCATTGATCCGAAGACAATAATTGATAGTAAACTTAACAAAAATAATATTTTAGCTTTAATTATTTATATTTATATTAATTTTATATTTATTTATATCAATTTTTAATTAAAAACAAAGCATTCATAGAAAAAATGTCAGTTTTATTTTTAATTACTTTATTTTTTCTATGTAATTAGACATTTATTTCCTTGTAGATTAGAATTTGTAATATTAAAATGCTTATTTGAAGTTCACATGCTAAACCTAAAGTAAGTAGCATTATGCATTAAATTATAATGTAAATATAGGACATACGTATAATATGTATGCATGCGTGTGTGTGTGCATGTTTACGAAATGAAAAATGATAACATATATGTACAATGACCATTGTAAAAATTCTGATTTAATGGCTTGTGTTTTCTTTCATTTTACTCTTTAATTTAAAAAGATATTATAAATAATCAGAGGGGCGATTATTAAGCCAAATATAAAGTTAAATGATGAAGGACATATTAGTTTTTCATAAATGAATATAATATATGAAATTATATGTATGACATATATTCATGTATTTTCTCATATATATTTTGACATACAGTATATAGGTAAGTTTTTAGTCATTTGGCTTGTGATGGTTAGTTGTAGAACTTGAAACTATGTACTTGTGAGTTTGTTTTTGACACCCGAAATACTTAACACAATGGTATATTAATAGATTTTAATTGAACCTGTCTTGAATACAGCATTTTAGTTATACTATATTGTGGAAACTCTCAATTTTATGGAGCACTAATAAACATAGCTTTATCTTTTATTTTGGAATTTATAGTCATTTCAGAAAGAGCACTATCATAGTTGAATCATTTGAAAAATATGGCTGCCAATGAACCATGGAAAGCCTGAATAAACTGTGGAAGAAAGTACTATAAGAATAATTTAGAGTCAGTATGATGGCATTATTAATCAGCTTTATATTACTGCCGTAATATAAAGATTACCAGAGATAATAAAAAAAAATAAAAAAGAATACTTCTTTCTTTTTTGTTGCTGTCAATGATTTACTTATTTATATTTTAGGTACCTTGGCGTTACCAGCATGTTTGTCTGTGTGAGAGTATCAGATCCCCTGGAACTGGTGCTACAGACAGTTGCAAGCTGCCATGTGGGTTCTGGGAATTGAACTTGAGTCCTGTAGTAGAGCTTCCAGTGCTCTTAAGTACTGAGCCATCTGCCCAGCCCTAACTTATTTCAAACCACGATTGCTGATCTTTGGCTCTGGGCTTGTTCAGAACAGTACACCCCAACTAGTGTATGGTAGACTAGTCCTGTTGAAGTCATCATGAGCATGATGCAAAGAGACTCAAAGTGGCTACTTCATCCCACCTGAGACCATAAGTACTATAACCTGTTTCTTTCTACTAGGCTATACTCCTAAACATTCTAACTTACACCTGTATTAGTTACACATATTGCAGCACACCAGACAAGTAAACACTTAAGGATTTAGTTTAGTTCACAGTTCAGGGGATAGAGTCCATTATGGCAGAGAAATCATGGCTGCGGGAGTGAATTGCAGCTGTGGTGGTGGGAACTTGATAGTATCTGTACCGATTCTGAATTAAAGAGAAAAATGCTGGTGTTCCTCAGGCTTTAACTCCCTCCCTTATTATCTGGTTTGGATTATTATCCCATAGCATGCTGGCAACCATGTTTAACATAGTTCTCCCATCCTTAGTTTTTGTTCAAAATAACCCCAAAGTCCCTCACAAACGTGACAATGTATATCTCCTGGGAGATTACCAATTTAGACAAACTGACCATAGTGATTAATCATCACATCCGCCATCAGCATTTGGGTCTTGAAACTGAAACTTCAACATATAGACCTCTGGGAAACACTTATGAAACCATATTAATGTTGGAGACAGAATCCATATTGGCAGAATGAAAATTTACATAATTTGAAGTACACTAGAACATAGACAGTGGGGTAAATGTTATATCATCATCTAAGGAGAATATGCTTGAACTGAGTAGATGTTGATAAAGCAGAGAAGATATGGAAAAGGAAAAAGATGACACTGAATAGTAACAGATGTGAACAAAATACATTCTACACCAAGAAAAGGAGTTGCATGATACAATTGACAGTAGTAAATGCACATATATAACATCCATAGCATCATCAACTGGGAAGTAAGAAGGAAAATCATTTTGAAAAGCAACAATGTGATGTGGGGTGCCTTCTCAATCGATATCCAAAAGTGGTTCTGCCAATTCAGTTGTTTGCCCTCAGCATGAAATCATTCCTGAATCTTAATTGTTTGAACAAATTGGCTTCCTATTCTTTGCCTTCTAATACATTTGCAGGTGTCCCAATACTGAAGATACATTCTGAATTTCCCTATTTCCCATATTTCTAGACTTTAGAGCTGAAGCAAGATGCTCACTCCCCACCATTCTGTAACATCTGTTCGTCAGAAAAATAATCAATGATTTTCTTATTAAGATCTGTAACATTTTAAACTGTTATGATAATGAGCATATTTTTTTTTAAAAAAATCCCCAAACAATGCATATAGATCTTTATGGTGACCTATTGACCTGTTTATGTGTATACACTCACCAATGATAATTCTATATATTTGTTTCAGTTTTTATACTTATTTCTAGAAATCATAATCAATTTTTTCCTTATGGTGGTACATTTTCTGTCCCCAGTGAAAATTTATTTTTAATCAAAAAATAGCCAAGATAGTCTAGAAGTCTATTATATATATTTTGAATTTTCCTTACTCAGAGATGTAGAATTTTAGATTTTAGATGAAAATTATTGTTACCAAATGTGTTTTTAAAAATATCTAAAACTTAAATGTACAGAAAAGTCTGTTTCATGTGTAATTAAACCAGTTTGTGGGTGAAAAAAATCAAATGCATATGTTCAAGGTCATTTTTTGATTGAGTTTTGTTACTTTCCAAATAAAACTAATTTTTCTTTGTTAACTATTTTCACAATAATTGGATATAAACTACATAAAAAGCAATTCTTTGATAGTCCAGTCAAGTATCTACATTTACATAAAAACAGAGCAGAAAACAGAAGGAAATTTTATATCTGAAAAGGATTCCATCCCCCTGATGATACAGTGTATGTGTGCTGCCCAAGATCTCCCATTCAATTCATTTGATGCTGAAAGTGAAAATTACTAGGAATCATATATTCATGTTTTTACTTAATGTCTCAAAGTCTTGGGAGCTGTTCAAGATAGCATAGGTCTGGGAAAGCTGAGCAATAACTCATTATGTAACCAAAATAGTTCATTAAACATGAAGTGAATATAGGAGAGAGCTGGAGGCAGCTGTCTGGTCATGCTTTGCCACAGCCAAGTCATTTTAAGCTGATGTGAATTAAGTTCCTTTTATGGCAGTATCTTTTGGGCTCAGGCATATTTCAAGAGAGCAGAAAAATAATTAATCTTGGATTCTTTAATATTCAGTATACTTTGAGCTCTGCCTTGCAACACCTTATAGGAAAGTAAATCTTTCTATAATTTTCAGTTGGTTTGTGAGGAATACAAGTAAAGTGGTAATTCTGAGCAACATCCTCACACAAATACATATGCATCTTGAAACAGAGATATTAAGTATGTTGCTATTGATTGAATACAATTAGTGCTTTTGGTTCACCACACTGATCACTTATACTAGGAAACATGTTCCAAACATGTTACCAAAAATAAATAGCATCTAGAACTGGTGACTTATGTGAGAAAAGTGTTGAATGTAGAAAATCATTCCAGTGTATTTGCTTAGTCTATGCTGACTCATAATATTAGTAGACATACAATGTCAAGTTTGGAATGGAAAACAATGGCAATATTTTACTTTTTATTGGCTTACACAATGTATGTAGGTAAACAAGTTACAAAGTTGAATTCTAAATAGCTGAATCATTTTTTTTAAACCTCACTAACTATTCCAAAATTTTGATGAGAATTTATCCATATACTTATCTTTATATTTTATTTCTAGTTTTATTTAACTTTTTAAGGCAATAACTCATAAAATTATCCTTACGGAATAAATCAAGTCCACTAGCCTGTCTATTGTCTTAGGTACTAAATATTTTCAAATATTTTCTGGGTCAGAATATTTAAGCTTGCCCCTTTTAGCAATTTGGGCACACACAAAGCACTATTAATCACGATAGATCTTCACTTATGCATTCTATTAGATTTTAATATTCTTTACAAAGTATCTCCCAGTCCCTGTGCTTTACTGAGTCCTCACAAACTTTGTTTTATTTTTGTCAACTTGACTTTTTGCTTTCTGATTCCACATTTAATGTTACTAGGTGGTTATTATTTGACACTTAGGTTTCATATCTACAGTAGAGGGAGTAACACTTCAATGAACACAGGAGTTCAATGCCTTTTATACATATTAGATTCATTTTATTCGCCTATACACCTAGAAGGGATATTGCTAGATTATGTTTTTCACATTGGCTCTATGAATTTACATCTCCACCATCTGTTCTGCACATTTGCTTGAAGCTTTGTTACCCTCACCCCTTCCCTATTTTATAATAATAAATCTGAAGAAGTGCCCAATTTTTGTCATAATTTCCATTATCATGATGACTAGTGGTATTGAGCCCCCTTTGAGTATCCATTGGTCACTAGTGGGTTTTCTTCATTTAAAAAGTATTATCTTACACATTTGGTTGAATGTGTTAATTGTATATATTAATGAGCTTTATTGTGTATCTCCACAACTGCAACTGAGCGTCCCAATCACCTTCACCCCCTTTATCTCAGTTACTGCCCTTCTGAAACTTTTCTCATTACCCATCTTCATCCAGATCTCATAGGTCTTCTTTTGAGATATAGCTATGCTTTTGTGTTTAGAGATGGCAAGGAATATTATTTAGCTTGTCATTTTCCAAATTGCAGTCTGTGACATTTCAGTGCTCTGAGCAGAAAAACAAAACCAAAAACATAAAACAACAAAAATACAAATACTAAAACAAAACAAAGCATAAGAAACAAATGGTTGCTGTGGTGGGGTGTTTACTGCCCAATACTGGAGCTATTCCATTTATGACATACTTTGTACCTTTGCTACCTATTGCTTATCAGATTAGCTGCACAATTTAAACAGATTTGCTATGGTCTTTTCACTAAAACTTTCTAGATGAACCCCACTTTTCTTTTACTCAATACTCAATCAGTAAAGTATTGGTAAATTACATGCTTCACTATGCTAAAGTCTAAAGAGGGTAAGTGCAAAGGCAGGCCAAGAGGGGAGTTACTGGTGTTGATGGGTTTTGTTTTCAAGAGTTTTAGTCTCTTTGTTATACTGCTGGTAATTAACTGAAATGCCAACACTCTGCCTTGGTATATACATAATATATTCTCTACTAAACTGTAGTACTCTGGTGCTTGGCAGTAAGCAGCAATGGGGCAGGAGCCAAACCTCTCAGAGCAATTTGATTTGGACAGCAGCACAGATATGCATGCCCACTGTACTATATGTCCAATCAGGTGGATCTTAAAATTATAGGGAAGAATTGAACTTCTAACACAATTGCAAAACCTACTTTATTGAAATGCCCATGATCTTTGATAAGAAATCTTTGATAAGAAATCTTTGATAAGAAACTGAAACATTCAACTCTTTCAAATGAAAGTTACAGAACACGGGAAATTTTACAGGCATATTTGAGAGATATTTACTTACTAATTTTTTTTAAAAAAATACTAATCATCCCTAGAAATCATGAAGAGGATTTAACTTTGTTTGCATTTGTGAAGTCTTAGAGTTACATTCATGAGTTCCAATATCTTGCATATATTTATACTGTTCAACTGAAGATGAGAAGGTTGAGATGCTGCTCCCTGGCAATGAACAAAGAGACACATTGTTGATGGTGGTGTTCATCCTAGCTTGGTGCCTGGCTTGGTGGCCAAAGCAGTCTTATGCCCATGACTCATAAAAATCAAATCAAACCAACTCAAACCAAGCTAAGCCAAACCAAACCAAACCAAACCAAACCAAACCAAACCAAATGTAACTAAATCCGATCAGCACAGTACAGTAGGAGGAAGACAGAAAGAAACTTGTAGAGTTCCAAGCCTCTCAGAGACCTGCCCTCCAGTGCATGGCACTGATGAGTCACAGACAACCATTTGCCACCATGTCAAGCGTCATGGATGGAGAATGTCAGCCAGGGGCCCAACAGTCACAGGGCCAGCCTGTAGCAGGGGCCATCACAATGTGAGAGTATGTGGTGGTCCGATTGAAGTGCAGCAGTTAGAATATTATGAAGAGAGATGGAACTGGAGACTCCAGGGTGGAGAGGAGTAGCCTGTTGTGAGCAGTTATCCCCACCACCTGGGGCCACGATGAAGTCCCAGACTGAGATGTCACTGAGGGCCATGTCGGAGTCTGTGACTATGCAGCAGCAGGGGTCAACGTTGATGTCTGTGGTTCATAATACCACTAGAAAAGGTGGAAATGTCCCTGATTGGGGCAGCTATCTAGGACCACGAAGATGCCCAGTTACTGTGCATAACTGGCTTTGCTTCTCATTGAACGCAACCTTCTGGAGAGCTGGCCCCATCTCTCATTAGTGACAGCATTTGGGAGAGTGTGTCTTTCCCCTCCAGTGAGCAGCATAGTACAGCTGGTCCTGGTGGCAGGAGTGTGGCTGAGTCAAGTGTATGAGTGTGGGAAAACTGACCCTTCCACGCCTCTGCTGTGAAGTGACACCGGTACAGAGGTGAGCCTCCCCCCTCCCCCCCGCCTCCAACCTCTCACTACCTCTGACAGGAAAGCTGACCATGGAGTCATGAGCTCAGAAGAGCTAGCCCTGTCCCTTACCAGCTATAGCACTTGGGAGAACAGCTCCTGCATCTTGCCTGCATAGCAGAGCAGACCTGACCCTGCTGGTGCTGGCATAGGTGGACCAGCCCCAGGGGTAAGAGAACAGGAGAGCTGGCCCTGCCTGACACTTATCTGTTGTGAAGTGGCATGTGTGTGGGGATGATGCCTTGTCCCCTATACCTGTGGTAATATGGAGAACTGTCCCTGATGCTTGCTGACAGTAGCAAGTGGAATATCTAGTTCTGAAACTTGCCTAGTCAGCACAGTATTGTTTTCCCTGGTTGAGGGGGTGCAGGTTTACCATCCATGAGGGTGATAATATGGGGGAACAGGTGAGACAGCCCGAAGAACAGAAATAGGTAGAGTTGGCTCTGGGATTCCTCTGGCATGAGGTGGCCTGAGGGGCCATGATGTCTACTGTCCCCACATCCCTCACCCCCCTGAGGTAGCCTGGAGAGCTGTTTTCAGAGTCAGGAGAGTATGTAAGCTGTCCCCGCCCAATGCTGGCTTCAGTACCCTGGTGAGCAGGCGCTGCACCTTGTCTGGGAAATAAATAGAGTTGGGCTCACCTTAGTTGAAGGGATGTAGGTTAGGCAGCCACAAGGATGAGAAGGTGAGAGTATGGGCGAGCTGGTTCTGCCACTTGTTACTGATTTTCTTTGGATAGATAATTTTTAAATATATTTTCAGTTTTTAGAATTTTATACATACATGCAATTAAATATCATAATACACACCCCAAATTTCTTCTCCAACTTTCTCATAAATTCCAACCTTCCAACTACATGTCTTCCTTTTTTTCCTTCTCTTATTTTTGTTTATTGATTATTCACAACGGCCAATTTGTGCTGAAATCCATTTGTCTTTGGATACCAGGCCATTTACTGAACTGAAGTATGTTAAACCTACAAGTGTTTATACCTTAAAAAAAAGGAGGAATAAAAGAAAGAAAGAAGGAAAGAAAGAAAGAAAGAAAGAAAGAAAGAAAGAAAGAAAGAAAGAAAGGAAGAAAAAGAAAGGATTCTTCATCTTCAAAAGCTGTCCCGACTGATAAATCCTCAATAAGACGTGGCCCCTGGAGAGGCCCTTCACCCAACTTCACCCACCTATGCTGGGATTGTGCAGGTACCGTACAGATAACCGCAATTACTGTGGGTTTGTGACTGCTATGACAACATAGTGTCCAGAAACTAGCATGCCACAGCTCAAGTCCTCATCCTCCATCTCTTAAATTCTTTCTGCCTCTTCCTCCATGATGTTTCCTAGGACTTAGGAGAAATAAAGTTGCTAAAGATGTCCCATTTAAAACTGAATATTTCATTTTTATCCTCAGTGCTTTGACCAGTTATGCATCTCTACATTAATTACTGTCCACTCCCAAAGCAAGCTTCTCTGACAAAGGTTTGAGGACAGTCTTGGTCTATGTGTCTAAACATAAATATTTAGAATGCAATAAGACAATGTGATCACTTATCAAAAATAACAACAGTGAGATTAACCCTACAGTCTCTGATCTTCCCAGCCATTAGCTTTTAGTCAACATTATTGAGCTAGGTATGAAATTCCCTTCTGTGAAATAGACTTCAAATCCACACTGAGCCACCTCATAACGGCCATACTGTTATGCACCAACGAGCACATGTTGCCAGGAAGTTGTCATCACAAATATCAGGGTTCTATACTAAGTAATACCATTGATCTCTCTCTTTTTTCCCCTTGGCAGCCTACACAACACTGTCCATTATGATGAAAGCTTGCCAACCAAGAGGAATTGACTGGTCAGTTTGAGATTGATTTCTGTGTCCTGCAACCACTCTGTGTTCTTGATAACCAAGGGCCATTACAATAGCCTGTGTTGTTTTATAAACCCCTGTGGTTACCCTGCCTATGGCTCATAGGGACTTATCCCATGCTTCGCCGTGTTGTTTTCATTTAATAGCTCATGTCTTCTGGGGGTGTCACTGTACCATGGCAATTGGTCATTAAAGAGGTGTAAGAAAATGCCAGAAAACAATAATAAGAAATTATATATATATATATGTCAATAATAACAGTAAAGTGTAAAAGTGTAAAGGTCCCAGTTCTCCCATTAAGGGTGGTAGTAATCCTTGTGTGTGGTTATAAACAGATATTTAAAGGAGATCTGGTGTTATACCTGCTTAAGCATTGTTCATAAGTTTTGTCCTAAGGCCTCTGTGCTACCTTAATCATGGAATTTTGACAGCTTCCACATTATTAAGAATACATTTCCTCTTGCACAGTGGGTCTCAAATCCAAACAGGGAGTGGTTAAGTTACTCCCAGAACTGTCATGATACTATAGGAACATTGGGCATCTCTTGCCTGGGAGGTTCATGTTATAATTCATAGAGTTCACAGATGGTTGAAACTGTTGACATCTTTACTCCCCAGTACTATATATGGCATCATCTGACACTATGAAAGCCAACCAGCAGAGACGAACCTTTTAGCTCTATTAATTTAAATAACTTTGCTTTCAATTTGTGTTTTATATTCAGCTACTGGGTATTATCACACAGGTCTAGTGAATAATCAACAGTTATAGCAAAAGTTTGCTTTGTGTGAGGGAGCCTCTGGAGTCTCCCTGACCAATAATTCCTATGCAAGTATCTCACAACTGACACTAACACTGAAAACTGTTAATTCTATGAGCAGCATTATCTAGTCTTGCCAGGTTTGTATCAACAAACTTTATGATTTTTTTTTAATTGGGTAACCAGACTACAGACTTCTTAATGGCTTTTTTTTTTCAGTTAACTCTTTCAAGTCATCCCATTTTCTTTTTTTTTTCCGCCCTCTCCCCCCCCCCCACTCTAGGAGAGATCACACACCCCTGCACAGGGCAGGAGCCTACCAGCCTCCCTTTGGCGACCTCATCCCATTTTCTAACCCCGCCCCCATCTTCCTGTTTGTAATTTTCACCTACATTACTATCCCTATCTTTCTATGGGCTGTATTTTTCCTATCTTTTAAATTGCCTAAAATATCCTCTTACAAGTTTCCTGGCTTGTTGGGGTAGTGAAGGTTAAACACACTAAAGTAGTGAGTTAAGGTTTCAATCCATGCATGAGGAAGAGCACTCAGCCTGTGTTCCTTGATTAGAAATACTTCTCCTGATTTGTATTCACTATGTGCAGACTTCACAATTCCATTTTTCTTACAGATGAGTAAAATTCTATTGTGTATACGTTCTACATTGTCATTACCAGTTAACCAGTTAAGGAACATCTAGGTTGCTTCCATTTCCTAGCTATTGTGAGTAGATCTGAAGGTCCATGGATGTGTTAGGCAGACTCTGTACATATATAAAATATAGACTCTTTGGATGACATACCTAGGAGTATTGCTGAGCTACATGACAGTTATATTTCTGGGTTTTTGTTGTTGTTGTGTTTGTTTGTTTGTAATCTCCAGCCATCTTCCAAAGTGACTGTACTAGTTGCATTCTACCTGGAGTGAGGGTGTAAGTGTTCGCTGCTCCTTGTATATATACGGCAGCATTTGTAGTTATTTGTTTCCTTGATGTTGAATATTCTTGCCTGTACCATCAGATGGCTTGAATTTGTGGGATCTGGTTATTTCTGTGATTTATGTGTGTGTCATCTATCAAATGTCTTCCACAGCTGTCTTTATTTGCTTATCTTCTTTGCATAGCAGAGGCATCTGCTCACCGTATTATCTTAACAATCTGTGTGCTACTCAGGTTACCTCACCTTCCTGAGACTCCACAGATCATTCTCCATGGAGTGCATGACGTTCTTACCTAAAATAGGTGTCTAGTGTACAATATCAAAGTGAGGAACAAAAGAACAGTGAGAACAGCATAGAATGCCTTCATATTAAGTATTACCACCATGGAGGGCCTTCAGTTCTCAGACTTTATATCAGTGAGAGGCAGATGGATGGATCCTGAGGTTGTCATCCATCCTCTGACCTTGGTTTCAGGGTATTCAAGCACCAGTGTTATCTTCAGATGATGATATTTGCTCCTGGGCACAAAGGAAATAGTTATGTGCTTCACTGCTTTATCTGATCCTCCTGAAGCCTTCTCTTCACTTCTGTCATTTCCCATGCTTCTCACACAAAGCAACTGCCTTCCAGGACTATCTCTGTCCCTGGGGTTGTATTAGGTTAAATCTAAACTCCCCGACTTGCAGTTGTCCCTGTTCACAGGCTCCCAGGGTAGCTCAGTTTTACAATAAATAGAATTCCTTTTTAAAGGGTTTCTGCCCAGTGCCTCCTGTGTTACAGTGTGACAAATTGGATTCCTCTCTACTGCTGATATATCCTCTGGAGGAATAACTATCTCTCTGAGACCTATAATAGGACCTGAGGCATCTGAGGGTTGTGGGCTTGTGCTGAGGTCAGGACTCTCTTTTCACTTTGGCTGTGTGGCTTCCTTCTGGATAAGGCTTCTCCTTCCCCTCCTGAGGATGAGCAGCTGGAATACCTGAATTTGTGTTCCCTGTAGCTTCTCCTCAGTGGATTACCTTTCTTTTCCTTGGCATGTTTGTCTACTCTATTATTTCTTTGTGAGTTTCTACAAGTCTTCTTTCCCTTTAGAATAAGGAATAGTCTTTCTTATCCCGACTTATTTGCTGAGTTACTGCTGTGCCATCTAACACAGAGATCCACTTGACTTTCCATATTTCTCTTATAAACAGCCACCTGACCAGATTCTCAATGACTAAAAATTGTCAGCCTATATCATAATACCATGAATGAAGTCTGAGTTTTTAATCTCATTGTGTAATGCATATTTTATGTGGAGTCTAAAATGTTTTATAATTTACATTGATACTAAAGAAAAATTTGTTACTGTGATATTTCACTTTTGAATGTTTCTTCTAAAATCACATGCTCTTTCTTCTATTTCTCACAACCTATTTTATCATTTTTTATTTGAGCATTGTACACTTATAGAAACTGCAGGTTTTTCTGCTCTGTTGAAGTCAAAGGGCCTTAAAATTTTGAAGCACAGATAAACTATGTGTGTCTTCCACAGCTTTATTTTGATTCATTTTCGCTCTTAGCCTTGAATAAGTAAGACAACTTATTATATCATATTAAAGCAAGAATATTTTCCTGAGGGTAATATCCTAGTTTCAGAACATGTAAACATTATTTTTTTAATATTTAGAGGATGCTTTAGTTTTATTCTTTGTCCTGAATGAATTCTGACACAAGAACTTTTGCCACTCTTGTGTTTATTTTCCTTCATAGCTTCTCCTAAAAATCTGACAGTTTTTCATTTATATTTCTTTACCACACTACACTTTAAAGAAATTTGATTATGATATGTCAAAAACACTTCCTCAAGTTTCTTCTCTTGTCACCTATCTGGATTGATTTCCTGGAACTCCTTTCAACAAATCTTACACTTAAACAATAATAAATTGTGTGTCATTCTCAATTTACAGTACATTCTATCTTACTTTACCAAAGATGTCATGGTATATATTAGGAGTGCCCTTCTTTGCATATTGATCTTCAGATTCTATGGACAGAAATTCTTTGAAACTTAAAGCCTAAGATACTGTCTTTCTCTTTCCAAAGCCCCATGAATATGATGGAGTGAATGATGCTACTTTTTCCCCATAATGTTATGTGATTGTTTTAACTTCCATATCATGTCATTTGAGGCTATATAAGCATCAGCATATTACAAAGTAATTTTAGGGGATTTCAATAAGAACACATATAAGACAAATATTCTGTGAAATGTGGTAAACCTTGGTTATGGTAGGGACTAGTAGGTATGGAATTTAATAGTAAGAAGATGGAATAGAACTTATCCTTCATTAAATAGCATTACACACCTAACAAAAGTACATTATAAGGGTTGCCAACCATCCAGAAAGTGTAGGAAGGAAGGGGGAGTTCATTTACTAACTCTGTCAAGCTAGAATTCAAAAAAGATTAAAATGGAAAACACACACACACACACACACACACACACACAAACACAGTAGTTAAACCATTTGGGGAAGATGGTGCTTTCCACAGGACTCATTGCCTAACAAAATCCTAGTGCCAGGCATGAGAACCTCCTGTTGAATAGTTGGTCAAAGTGGTGTAAGTGACTATCAAAACAATAGACTAGCAATACATCTTTTGGACGCCTCTCAGGGCTTAGGACTCAGTCTTGGATGATTCAAACTGAAACTTACCTGAAAGCCTCTATCCTGTTTTCAGGTCTTATTTTAAAGCAACAGCAACAAAAGAT
Organism: Tokudaia tokunoshimensis; assembly: GCA_036184795.1. NCBI lineage: Eukaryota > Metazoa > Chordata > Mammalia > Rodentia > Muridae > Tokudaia > Tokudaia tokunoshimensis. Next base: position 57,890,422 of record BTHU01000015.1, read on the forward strand.
GATATTGCACTTTGTTTTGGTTGATATAATTTTCAGACTTTGAATATAGTTTTGGTGTTATGAATCTAAAATATTAATGTCGAGTACAGTAGATGATACCAATGCTGAATCTAAAAGTACTGAAATACTTGACATTGAGAGATGCTGCAGACACAGTTTATGGCAGGTGTGATGCTCATTACTTGATATAAAAATCAGTATTTTAGCATACCGCAACCACTCCAGAGGGTTCGTAGGAAGAGGTGGGTCCAGGACTAATAAATTTAGACTCTTTATCAAAATAAAATGTGAAGTAATGCTGATATATTCGATGGTAGAGCACTTGCCTAGTATGTGTGAGTTCCCTGAATTAGTCTCTACAAATGTAATCAAAAATAAAATAAAATAAATAGATGAACAAATAAATACATGAAACTTCATCTCTCCTCTTTTACTATTCTTTTAGGAACTGTGCCTAAACTATTAATGAACATATTTAAAATCAATTACAGTTTTGAGATGCCGTATGCATGTTTGTATGACTAAAAGCATAATTAAGTAGATAAATGAATAAAGACATTGTTTTTTTATTTCTTCTGGCCAGAACAGGAAATTACATTTTTGCTCACTAGGAGAAAATGCAGTTGAGGTTTTCTGATTATGTCCCTCTATGGAATGGATTCCATTCTATAACGAATAGAATTTAATAGGATAATAACTAGGGTGACATTAGGAATAGATGTTTTGTATCAAGATTTGTTATATCTTCAACTCACATAGTGTTTAGGAGTTTTGTTAAACATGACACATTGCTACTATTAATAATCTATCATTATGTATTGAAGGAAAATTCATGTTAAGATATGAGATTGTTGGTTATTAGTTTCATAATATTGAAGAGAATATTCCATCTAGATGTCTCATACACATAATAAAAGGAGACAGAAAATAGAACAGATTTTAGGTATTGGTAACATTAATTTTCCACAATGAATATGTGTGTATATTTGCTCTTAAAGAGATTATTACTGTTAGATATTCTTGATTCTGTTTGCAAATTCATAAATCTTACTAGAAGTACTGATGTAGATCAATAAAATAATGATCCTAACTATGAGATCTAGGTGTGCAAAACCATTCTTTGTAATCTTGACATTAACATTAGATAATACTAGAAGCTTTCTCAGTTTGTGCATTTTGCTACCAGTATAAACCATGTAAAATGATATTCTCTAATTAATGCACTGAAAGATATATTGGTGTATGTTTTGGGATTTCCTAACAAAGCTAGTTAGTAATAAGGAGTTAACTAAAGAATGAGTCCTCTAGAACTAAATAAAGCCATGTTGTATAATATACCAGTATGTGTGTGTGTCTGTCTGTTCGTGTTTTGTGTATGTTTATGAATACAATCTGCTAAGATCATTTAGTATTTCTCATATGTGTTTAGGACTGACCTCTTTGGATTGACCAAACTGTCAATGGACTTGTCCCTAGTAAAGACTAATTCTCCATCTTCCATCAATTGTTTTTCATCTTTAATTTTTTTCTATGACAAAAATGTCAAAAGCGTTCCATCACCAGCCTTATTTATAATATCCAGAAGCTGGAAAGAACCCAGATGTCCCTCAACAGAGGAATGGATACAGAAAATGTGGTACATTTACACAATGGAGTACTACTCAGCTATTAAAAACAATGAATCCATGAAATTCTTAGACAAGTGGATGGAGCTAGAAACTACCATCCTGAGTGAGGTAACCCAATCACAAAAGAACACACAAGTTATGCAATTGTTGATAAGTGAATATTAGCCCAAAAGCTCAGAATAACCAAGCTACAACTCACAGACCACATGAAGCTCAAGATGAAGGAAGATCAAAGTTTGGATTCTTTGATCCTTATTGGAAAGTGGATCAAAACACCCATGGCTCACAGCCAACCAATAGAATGAGAATAGGGTCCCCAGTGGAGCAGCTAGAGAGAGGACCCAAGGAACTGAAGAGGTTTGCAGCTCCGCAGGAAGAACAATAATTTGTACCAACCAGTACTCCCAGAGCTCCCAGGGACTAAACCACAAACCAAAGAGTACACGTGGAGGGTCCCACTGCTCCAGTTCCATAGGTAGCAGAAGATGAACATTTCAAACATTAACGAGAGGAGAGGCCATTGGTCTTGTGAAGGTTCAATTCCCCAGAATAGGGGAATGCAAGTCAGGGAATTAGAGGGGGAGGGAGAGCAGGGGAAGGGGGGACAGGAGAGGGTGTTTCTAGTGGGGTAACATGGAAAGGGGTTAACATTTGAAATGTAAACAAAGCAAATATCTAATAAAGAAAAAAGAAAAAAAAAGGAGAGTTCCATCACCCATGCTGTCATATTAATTGATGCTGTCCTCTTTAGGTTTTGTTTAGGCAAATATATTGTTGAAATTTCCTGGGTATACTTTCCCTTCGATATATAGAAGATATTGTCTTGCAGTAGATATTCTGTCCTGGACCCCAGACTCTTATAATTTTTCAGTGTTTTTTCTTGTGAAATTCCTTGAACACAGTGTGTGGGGATGAGGTAGAGGTGTACCAGTTAGGAGCAAGCACCACATGGTCAGGTGTTCGCTAAATAAATTTTCTTACTATGACAACTATAAATTTTAAAGATTTTGTTTGTACAGTCTCCTTGTGTGTACCAAGTATAAAGAGTAGCAAAACACAACCTTTAATTGCAATTCTTCCTTTGGTTAAAATGTATTTTCTATTTTATGTATGCTCTTCATTATGAGAATATACACACATACATTATTATAGAGAACATATTTATTAATAATATGTGTACTAAACTAATAACATTAGGGATTTTGGTGTTTATTTACTTATTACATGATGCTTGTTAATTAATTCATCAAGTCATTTTGTCTTAAGTATGTAGCATTTTTATATCAGAAACAGGTATTTCTTGAATAATCACAGTATTATGTTACTTATGAGTCCAAATATTTTGTTTAAATCACTGAATATCTAACCTCTGTCCAAATGTTACTGATATCCTTGAGAAGAATTTTAAAAATCATTTAATTATGACTGTTTTCCAAAGACACAGTTGATTTGGATTTGGAAAAAAATATCTTTACAGAAAAAGTATTATTAGATTAGATTAACTACTAAGTACCCAATGTAAGAGACTGCTTCTTCTAAAAGTATAAGAACTGGCCTGGACAGCTTTAATCTGTTAAATATTATTAATTATTAGGAAAAATGGATCTACTTTGCTTAAGAAATGAAAAGTCATCTTCATAGACGTGGCCTTGTTTTTTATAAACCCAGTAATCAAAGGGGAAGGAGGGATATTATCCTAAGCAATTACTTTTGACAATGAAACAGTAAATAGACCCTAATTAATGACTCTTTGTAATTATTTTTTCTATACAGACATTAAACGGTATTCAAGCATTAATTGTGACACCAACAAAATTGCCTATGATTAAAAAGACTATTTTCCAACTTAATTATGTATTTTAGAGTCTTGTACATCTTATGACATTCGGGACCAATTTAATTCTTCTTAAAGTCTTAAAGGCGGTCAAGTTGATAGATTCTTTTTCTGTGATATAATTGTTACATTCTTGTGTATATGTATGTGTGTGTGTATGTGTGTGCATGTATATGTATACATAACCCCTTTTTTTTTCTGTTTGTATATGGTTTCAGGTCTGATCATTCTTCGTTGAACAACCAATATTGGAGCTAATCCCAGGGAAAACATACTTTTCTTTCTACCAGCAGTAAGTAGTTGCCTATAGTTTTTTGCCTAGCAGTGAGACTCAATGAAGTTTCCCCCTTCAAAGTTAACAGGCCCAGTGACAGAGGCATGGGAGTGGTTTAAAGCCAGGTATCAGGAAAGAACTGGAAAGAGGAAAGGGAGGGGTGAAAGTAGCATATTAGATATGATAAAATATTTAAATAATATTTAGAAATAGAAAATAACTGTCCTCTTTTGTTACCATCTTTCTTTTGGGTCCATTTTTTTTAATTGGATATTTTATTTATTTACATGTCAAATGTTATCCTGGTTTCTCCTCCGGAAACCCCCATCCCATCCTCCCTCTCCGTTTCTATGAGGGTAATCCCCCACCCACCCACCCACTCCTGCCTCCTCATCCTGGCATTCTTCTACACTGGGGCATCAAGCCTTTCCAGGACCCAGGGCCTCTCCTCCCATTGATGTCCTACAAGGCTACATATGCGGTCCCTCCATAAGTACTCTTTGATTGGTGATTTAGTGTCTGGGAGCTCTGCGGGGTCTGGTTGGTTGACATTGTTATACTTCTTATGGGCCCATTGTTTTCTATGTCATATCGATATGAATTCCCCTATTGCACCCAATCCAAACAAACATCCATGTAAACATTACGGAACTATGCTGTGTAGTATCTCATAGTCTTAAAATCAAATAAGGTCAGACTACCATACTATTTGCTCAATACTTCAGGGATATCAACTCTTTTAAAAGTGCATATAATAAATATTTGATATCCTTATGATAGATCATTGAACGGGCCAACATTCAGAAAAACACCATAAAAACTGTTTTTCGTATCTTTTGTTCACTGATGTATTCTGAGGTCGCGAAATTGTCAGGACTAGACGAGGTGCTCACATGTTACTTGTTGATTGATTGAGAAGCTGCTCTTTTCTGCTTTGCTTCCTCATTTGTTTCGGGTTTGCACCTAGGGACTTTCCATGAGGATTGACTGGGGACACGTAAAGAGTACTTTCTGACAGGGATGAGAATGAACAATGGAGTTCTTACACATTTGAACTCTCTTTTGTATCTAAAATACCAACGAATGTGCTAATTAGGTTAGATAAAGCAAGGGGGTGCTTCCAGTAAAAGATGGTTTGTATTCTTTTCCCAGTTAGGACAGATGCAGACAAGAAAAAGGCAACAACACATTGGCATAAAATAAAGATTCAGGTGGAATTTTATTTCATCAAAGAACACCTTTCTGTAGACACTTTTAGAATTATTCCCAAGGAAATAAATTATCAAAATGAAGGAATAAATTGATAAAGTATAATGATACAATAAAGAAATAAAATTTATTTGAAAAAATTTGGAGGTGAAATCTGAATCTTAGATCAATTTATTTTTTTGGTTTGGTTTGATCATCTGCATATTTGTCTGTCTGTGTTTCTATCTGTCTTTCTCCCAAATCACACAAATAAAACAAACAAACAAACAAATAAACACAAACCCAGTTTTAAAATGAAAAGGATTTAATTTGTTTCATTGCTTATACTTTTCTAATTGGAAATTAGTTTATTGAAATTTAAAAAATACAATAGGAAATCAATATATCAAATAAAATATAAGACAAAGAAAAAAGAAATCAGACAATTTGCAGCTGATATATGATCAACACCGAGTATCACATTATTAGAACAATTTAGTGAACTGGATTACAATATAAATAAACCATAAATAACAATGATAAAAATTTATAAAATTCCAAAACAAGTAATAAAGTTCCAACTATCTAATGAAAACCAGGAGTCTTTGGTGCAATGTTAAAAACTGTTATTTAGAGATTTCTAATAAATTTCTTTAGGGAAACTTTATTTAGAATCATAATATTTTCTATTAATAAACCAGGTTGGTCCTTTAGAAGCAGTCTAGCTAGATTCTTTTATTTTCCTTCATCACATAAATTTGTCTAATGTTAGGTAGCAGATTAATTTGCAAGTGTTCAACTATATTAGTTATTTTTCTCCTTGCTGGGAGAAAAACTGAAAATACCAACTTAAGGAAAGATTATCGTTTTACCTGTTGGGGTTTAGTTTATCATGAAGGAAAAACAAGGTGGTATTATGAGATAGCTGGACAGGGAGCACAATGGCAGCTGTTTTGTTTGTTTGTTTTTTTAATTTTGTTATCTTCAGCCTTTAATTTTGTCTCTGTTTTTTCAAAACTTTTTATTATTTTTATTTTTATTTTTTTTTATTTTCTAAGTTCTTTTACTTACATTCCAAATCATTTCCCCTTTCCCGTTTCCCCCCTCCCCGAAAGTCCCATTAGCCCCCTTCCCTTCCTCTTTTCCCCATTCAACCCCCTCTCGCTTCTCCGTCCTGGCGTTCCCCTACATCCAGTCTTTCCAGGACCAGGGGTCTCTCCTTCCATCTTCTTGGTACTCATAATTTTTTTATCTTCACTTAGTTTGCAACTCTGGCTTCTACATGCTGACAATCATAGTTTTAATGAGCTAGTAAAAAAACATAATTGATGTTAAATAATTTATATTTTTATTAAATTATTTTATTTATTTACATTCCAAATGTTTCTTCTCTTTCTGTTTCACCCCTCACCTAGTTCTTCCTCCATCCTCCCCACCTTTGAGAGGGGGCTTCCTCCCCACCCCCATTTCATTCCCACCAGCATCCCTCTTCTCTGGGTCATAAAGTTTCTATAAGATTAGGCACATACTCTTCGACCTCTGTTACATATGTGTCTGGGCCCATGAACCAGCCCATATATGCTCTTTGGTCGATGGATTACTCTCTGGGAGCTTTGAGGACTGTGGGGCTAGTTGATACTGCTGTTCTTCCTTTGGAGTTGCAATCCCCTTCAGCTCCTTCAATCCTTCCTCTAACTCTTTCTTCCACAGGGGTTTCTGACCTCAGTACAATTGGTGGCTATCAGTATCTGTCTCCTATGTGTAAGTATAATATGGCATCAGTAATAGTGACAGGTTTGGTATTTGCTCATGGGATGGATCACTAGTTGGACCAGTCACTGGATGGCCTTTCCTTCAGTCTCTTCTCCATTTTTGTCCCTGCATTTCTGTTAGACAGGAATAACACTGGGTCAAATTTTTTGAAAATGGATGGGTGGCCCCTCGCCTCAACTGGGGGATATTGTCTATCTACTGGAGGTAGTCTCGTCAGGTTCCATCTCCCCACTCTTGGGCATTTCAGCAATGATTATCCCCATAGAGTCCTGGGAGCCTCTCACATCCCAGGTTTCTGGGACATTCTAGAGGTTCCCCCTGCTCCCTAATTCCCACTGCTGTATATTTTAATTCATTCTCCTGGCCCTCTGAACTTCTCTTCTGTCTTTCCCCATAACTAATCCTGCCCCTCTTTTTCTTGTCCCCAACCGTTCTCCCACATAGAATCTCTCCCCCCCTCCTTTCTGCCACCTGTGATTGTTTTGTTTCCTCTTCTATGTGGGATTGAAGTAACCACACCTGGGCCTTCGTTCTTGTTAAGCTTCACGTGGTCTGTGAGTTGCATCACAGGTATTCTGTAGTTTTTGGCTGATATTCACTTATGAGTACATAATGTGCATGTCCTTTAGGGTCTGTGTTACCTCACTAAGGATGATATTTTTGCCTGCAAAATTCATGATGTCTTTTTTTTTAATAGCTGAGTATCATTCCATTGTGTAAATGAGCCACATTTTCTGAATCCATTCTTTGGTTGAGGGACACCTGGGTAGTTTTCTGGCTTCTGGCTATTACAAATAAGGCTGCTATGAACATACGGAGCATGTCTTCTTGAGGTATGGTGGAGCGTCTTTTGGTTATATGCCCAGGAATGGTATAGCTGGATCTTCAGATAGAACTATTTCCAGTTTTCTGAGGAACCTTCAGATCGATTTCCGGAGTGGTTGTACCAGTTTGCACTAGAAATAGAGGAGTGTTCCCTTTCTCCACATACTTGCCAGCATGTGCTGTCACTTGAGTGTTTGATCTTAGCTATTCTGATTGGTGTAAGGAGGAATCTCAGGATCGTTTTGATTTGCTTTTCCCTGGTGACTAAGGATGTTGAACATTTCTTTAAGTGCTGCTCGGTCATTCGAGATTCCTCTGTTGAGAATTATCTCTTTAGCTCTATACCCCATTTTTTAATAAGTTTGTTTGGAGTCTATCTTCATGAGTTCTTTGTATATTTAGGATATTAGCCCTCTATCAGATGTAGGGTTAATGAAGATTTTTTTTTTCCCAATCTGTAGGTTGCCAATTTGTTCTACTGTCAGTGTCCTTTGCTTTACAGAAGATTTTCAGTTTCATGAAATCTAATTGTTCAATTTGTGCTCTTTGAGCCTGAGACATTGGTATTCTGTTCAGGAAATTTTCCCGGTGCCAATGAGTTTGAGGCTCTTCCCACTTTCTCTTATATTAGATTTAGTATATCTGGTTTTATGTGGAAGTCCTTGATCCACTTGGACTCGAGCTTTGCACAAGGTGATAAATATGTATTCTACTACATGTAGACCTCCAGTTAGACCAACACCATTTGTTGAAAATGCTGGCTTTTCTCCATTGGATGGTTGTGGCATCTTTCTCAATGGGTCTTCAATTCTATTCCATCGATTGACCTGTCTGTTCCTGTACCAATAAAATGCATTTTTTATCACTATTGCTCTGTAGTACAGCTTGAGGTCAGGGATGGTGGTTCCCTCAGAAGTTCTTTTATTTCTGAGAATTGTTTTCGCTATCCTGGGTTTTTTGTTTTGTCATATGAAGTTGAGAATTGTTCTTTCCGTGTCTGTAAGGAATTGTGTTGAAATTTTGATAGGGATTATATTGAATCTATAGATTGCTTAAGGTAAGATGGTCTTAAATGGGAGCAGAAATATCTAACTCAACTAATTGTATATATATATATATGTACATATATATATATATATATATATATATATATATATATATATGGTATAGGCACTGTAGTATATGATGGGGACACATCATCAAAAAATGAATCATATTATTTTCTTCTTCAAGAGTTTAGTACCTATTGATGTCAATATTTTCAATCTTTTTTTGACAACTGTTCTTAGTACTGCTTATAGTGATTAATGTAATATAACAACATAAATGCAGTGATTTATATTACTAAGAATTTAAATTTATTTCAAATGTTTAAAGGTGAACCATGGTTTGCTGAATGAATTATATGCATTAATTTGTAACAATCATTCTGATTTGTTGTAGATGACAACATCATTTATTAAATATGAGATTTAAAACTAAAAGGCAGAACTCATTTTAAAACAGTTTGCAAAGATTATAAAAATGCTTGCCTAAATAATAAAAAAATTGGATTATACCTCTCTGTCAGCCAAATAGCCTACATTATAATGAAAAAATATATTGAGTTCCACTGGAGTCCTATCTTTGTTACTTAAGAAAAATTAATGCAAGGTGGGAATGCCTGCCATGAACCATAAGACTTGAAGTTAAGCATACTGCTTCTCTTGACTAATTCAAAGTGACAGATATTATGATAAAATTGGATTAATTAAGTCAAACTTTAGGTTTTATAGTGTTTGGTAAATGCAGCATGACTGGAAAATTTATTTACTGCTTATGGGAATCCTGCTGGGATTTAGGTGAGCAGAAACTTGGGATGATCACTAGCTCTCTACTGCATTACTCCTTTTAAAGCTAAACCTAATTAATATATCCTACATCCAACTTTAGAAGCACATTATTATTCTACCATATTGGGACTGAGCTACCTACTCCAGTTAATTTAAGAGCTGACCTATACCCTTTTGAAAGATTGAGCCTAACCATTTGGGAAGAGTGATCTCATTGTTAAACACTTGCAGACCTAATTATCTTTGATACCAACCAATGACAGTGCTGAGTGTCTCAGGAGCTTTTCATTTTTCAGAAGTCAATTAGATAGATGAGAAAAATCTTAGAGATATAGCAGCTGATACTTTCTAAGCAAAGTAAATGGTTTTTTTTCCAGTTAATGTCAACTACAAATTGCACTTGTCAGTGCTTAGCAAGAGTTTCACTTTCCAACCTCAGTCTTGTATTAAAGGGGTTATGTTGTTGTGTCAAACATATTTTGTTGATACATTTACTTGAAATTTTCTAACTTTGTACAGATTATATAAAGATTTTGTTCTTTATTTTTAGTGGCACATTACATTACATGGTAATCTTATAGTACTTCAAGGCAAGTTAGTACAGTGGTAGATAGGGTATATAATTTTCATGGTTTATGAAAAATGTAATTTATAAGTAAGTTTGTGTTTACTAGATATTTAAATATCTGTGTATAATCCTCTGTATATGTATCATTTCTTTTGAGAATAAGCTTGACAGTAAAAAGTAATATTAAACTCACAAAAAATCAGTAAATGTTACAAATAAAATGGAAATTCCAGTTTTACATGTCTTATAATTGCCTATACTAACCAAAAAGCAAATTCAAGAATTTCCTCAGATTCTTATCCTAAATAATGTAAGGAATTCTTTAAAAATTCAGGAAAATTTATTTTCTGCAATTAAATCATCTATAAAAATATCTAGACTGAGTGTCACCTGCAACTTGTTGATAAATTTTGCATCTATAACTGAGACAATTTAGCTGATTGGAAGCAATATATTCTTCATTATCTAGCAGATGGATGATACTGATACTGAAATATAAACAATTAATTGCCTAAATATTCCATTAATTATCTTCTATATTTTATTTAACATATGGATTCTAAGTTCCTGCGAATTAAATGTTTTATGGAAAAGTAGGTTTTCCTATGCATGAATTTACAAAGAACCCACTTCTTAAGACTGTTTCAACCATTCTAACACTATTATAAAATCTACATGAGGTAATATAAACACCCAGATTTTTTCCATTTCAAAGCAACACTATACATTTTTCAAATCAAGTTATTGTTCTTTTTTAGATTATAAAATGTTCGCATTCCAGGATGATTCCTTTATATGGAAAATTAATTATTGTATGTTTAGAAGGAGAGTTTTCCTCAAAGTATCACTACATTTATGCCCCTATTCCCTCAAGTGAAATGTGCCTTATAGAATGATATTTCTATTACCTTGTAGGTAATGTTTTGCCTTTGCAGTTAAATAGCTATTGATTTTTTTTTGGTTCTGTATTTCTATAACTTCAACACATATTGTCATGATAAGAGTGTAATTTCTGATAGTTCTTTTCCACCCTGTATTTTGTGAATTCCATTGTATTACAAGTTCTTCCTAAAGTGTACTTCAAATCATCTCAAGAAACCACATGGTAAATACATATTAAGTACAAAATTAAGTTAATTCAATGAAAACTCCTTTAAAACCACAACAGTGCTGTGAGATCTGAAAAAAAAATTTACTCTGTGAATAAATTTAACCTGAGTTTAATATTTAAATAAAAATTTTGGCATTATATTATGCAAATATATATTTATATATTTAAATTACACATAATTACACTAGTTTTTCATTTTCAATCCATACACTCCTGCTTCCCTGTCCTGGTATTCCCCTATACTGGGACATGGAGTCTTCTCAGGACTATAAGGGCCTTTCTTCCCTTTGATGTCCAACAAGGCCATCCTCTGCTACATATGCAGCTGGAGCCATGGGTCCCTCCATGTGTACTCTTTGATTGGTAGTTTAGTCCTTGGGAGCTCTGGGGGTACTGGTTGCTTTATATTGTTGTTCTTCCTATTGGGCTACAATCTCCTTCAGCTCCTTGGATCCTTTATATAGTCCTCCACTGGGGACCTTGTGCTCAATCAAATGGTTGGCTGAGAGCATCCACCTCAATATTTGTCAGGTATTGGCAGAGCTTCTCAGGAGACAGCTATATCAGGCTCTTGTCTGCAAGTGCTTGCTGCCATTCACATTAGTGTCTGAGTTTGGTGACAGTATATGGGATGAATCCCCAGGTGGGGCAGTCTCTGGATGGCCTTTCCTTCAGTCTCTGCTCCACACTTTATTTCTGTATCTCCTCCCATGGGGATTTTGTTGATAAGAATTATAAGGCTTTGTAGATTATGTAAGAGCAAGTATAGTGCAAATTTGCATGTGTCTATTCATTTTATTTACTTTAACGTGACATGAATGATATACAAACAAATTAGATATGGACTATGTAGCAATTTGTGTTAAAATATCATTATGCCTCAATGCCTCAAAGGACAATAGCTTTGTAAAATCAACATTCTAATTGTGGATAGTAATACAGATACTCTTTGTTCAGAGGTTAACCCTATTGGTAACTATATATATATATATATATATATATAGTTATATATAACTATATATATATATATATATGCGCATACACATGCACACAGGTACGTACATACATACACATACACACAGGTACGTACACACACTCACACACACACACACACACACACACACACACACACACACACATATATATATATATATATATATATATATATATATATATATATACATGGCCAGCTCATGCCAAACAGGAAACAATCACTTAGAGCTTCATTTGTCCAAAACTTCACTCACTCTCTGGACAGTAAGTTCTGTTGCACAGAAGGTCAGTTACTGACAACAGCATCTTACTGAACATTTCAAAATGTAGAAAACAGAATACGCATTTCACTTTAAAAAATAAAGATAGTACTTAAGGAGATAGATATTTTGTCTTGATTCAAATATTATGTGAGTATACATGCTATCTCATTATGCCTACTTTCAGATTTATAGGTATCCTTAAAATATGTTATAAAAGAAAATATGCATATCCTTTATTTTGGTATTTTTTTATATCTTGACAGAATGAAAGAACTTATTGTGTTCTAGAAATATTAGAGCAAAATAAATTTATATACTTGATTAGGGTTAAGACAATGACACAACTACTTACAAATTATTCAATTTATTTTCATATGCATTAGTGCCTTTAACTAAACCACACACATTTTCATGAATAAATGTCATCTAATCATCATGTGCATTTTGATATTTATTTATATTCTGAAAAATATCTTCCTGATGAAGTTAAAGGAAGATGATTCACCTCATTGACCCCCAACTCACAATGGAAGTAATATTATCGTGTTGGCAATGAAACAACTAAAGGAAATGTAGTTTTTCAGAACTTTCCATTAGTCAAGTTTGGCCCTGTCTGGGCTTGTTACTGGCTATACTGTATTTCTATCACATTTCTTATTTATAATGCAGTGAAAATATTGCCTTAGGTACAGAATGAGAAATTAATGTATGTAGGGAAAAGGCTTATATTTGGAATATGAAATATTTATCATGGCACCTGTAAATTATATGGCTTCCTATCACTGTTAGAATCTATACATCTACCTTCAAGCTCACATATATTAGAGTGATGAAAGTTTTATGAATCATAGTATAATTGGATAATCTGTCTTTTACTTCTCATTGGTATTATGTGGATAGTTGCATGATTTTTCTTTAGGAGATATGAAAAAATGTGGACTTTCCCCAGATAATGAATGCACTGCTTACAAGGCCTATCAAAGAAACAGTTCCACGTTTCTAGCTTGGTGAATGGATTAGTTTATTGAGGTTGCTTATTGGAATATAAAGAAAGTTGTTACTCATAGGGATATGGTTTGCTGTACCAGCCGTAGCAGTAAGTTTTACATTGTTCTCTAGCCTGTAAAATCCATCTTTTGGAATTATATAGAGATAGAACCTTTCCTTCTTACATTCCACATACATATAGAATTAGCATTGTATAGCTGTTGTCCAGGCTTATAAATTCTATTTGAGTGTTGGGTCCAGGTGAACGAGGATTCCCTTGATCCACGAGTAGGATAGTAACAAGGTACAGATTTGGGGAGCAAAGAGGCTCGGAATTTTTAGGCAATAAACCATGAGGGTATTTATTCATCAATACCAATCTTTTCAAATGTCAACAGCAAATCAGTACATATTGTGGTATACCTTTTCTTTTGCTATGCTAGATATCCAGAAAAAAATATACATAAAGGAAAATTGGTTCATCATTGCTGACAGTTCCTTAGTATATATAATCATGTCAGGGAAGTCCTGCTTGGAATATCTTAAGACAGTTGACCATGTAGAGTATACATGTCAGGAAACACAGTATGGTGATTGCCCAGGGTCAGATATTATTCTCTTTTTCATTCAGACTAGGATTCAAGTCCAGGGGACCATGCTGCCTACTTAAAGGTGACTGTTCTTCCCACAGGATCAAATTGGGAAAAAATCCCTCACTGTCATACCTAGAGATCATTTCCTAAATGATTCTACATCCTGCCATCTTGGTAATCAGTCACAACCATCATAATACGTAAGGCTTAATTCTCTAAGCCCATCATGCGAGAGACAGCCTCAAAGATCAGTTAACTGCTTATGGATTTCATGGCTGTTAACATTGAGTGCAAACTTGACATTATCTAGAATCATCTCCTAGTCATACTCCTGGGGACATGTGTAAGGGCTTTCGATTAACTTAGGTAGGAAGCACCACTCTAAATGAAGAACCAAGCATCCCATGGGCTGTGGTTCCAACTAAATCATAAGAAAAGGCCACTAGAGCACATACAGCTTCCTGACAGCAGGTAAATGTGACCAACTACCTCCTATGCCCAATGTTACTCTTTCCCTGCCATGGTGAACTACCAAAAGGACACTTCTCCTTAGGTACTCTTGCTAGGAATTTGGTCACAACGAAGAACAAAGTGACTAATCCATATCCTCACTACACTCCTTTGAAAAATGGGATTGAGTGTCTTTCTGATTACACCATTTGGAATTTTGTTTTATGTTTTATCAAACAGTTACTTGGCAACATTCTTGATAATCTTTTCAAAGCGCGCGTGCACACACACACACACATACACTATAATCTTTATATAGCTAGACTGAGGATGTTGGATGTCGCACATATTTTATGCTCTTCTTAATTTTAATTACACTTTTCATCTTTAAATTATTTCCCTCTTTTCACACTGTATTCAAATAAGGGAAGTCTCACAGTACTTTTGAAATGTTTAATTATTTCTTTAATATATTGTTGTTATAGTATGATTACATTATTTTCCCCCTGTTTTCCTTCCCTCAAACCCCTCTCATACAAAGAACTTGAGGAAATTTGGGCATGCTAGGCATGGGAGAAATAGTTTTCCCCAGGGAAGAGCATACAGCATCTTTAGTGTTTTGTAACTTAGAAATTTCCTCAGTCAAACATTCCAGTTCAGAACTCTTAAATTTTACCTTTCATAAAGTCTTTGGGCATGAGAATACATTTAACTTTAGGCTACTTTATAAAAAGATGGCCATCATGATTGTCCTCAGATTTTGTCTTTTATTTTCCTTTCGCTTTCCATGAGAATCGCCTGTACTGAGGCTTTACCTAATAACATTCTGATAATTATGTAAGCAGTCTGTCCTACCACCCTGTCATCCTGTGATGCCTCCTTTCCTTAGAAGTTCCCATTTCATATTGATGTGTGTTTGATGTGTTTAACCCAAAACTGTCTCTATGTTGATGAGTTTGGAACTGCCCACTGAAGTGTGGTGTTCTCACCAGGAGAGATGCAACTGTACTGGCTGGTTTTGTGTGTCAACTTGACACAGCCTAGAGTTATCACAGAGAAAGGAGCTTCAGTTGGGGAAGTGCCTCCATGAGATCCAACTGTGCAGCATTTTCTCAATTAGTGATAAAGGGGGGAGGGCTCCTTGTGGGTGGTACCATTCCTGGGCTAGTATTCTTGGGTTCTATAAGAGAGCAGGCTGGGCAAGCCAGAGCAAGCAAGCCAGTAAGAAACATCCCTCCATGGCATTTGCATCAGCTCCTGCTTCCTGACCTACTTGAGTTCTAGTCCTGACTTCCTTTAGTGATGAACAACAGTGTGGAAGTGTAAGCTAAATAAACTCATTCCTCCCCAACTTGCTTCTTGGTCATAATGTTTGTACAGGAATAGAAATCCTGACTAAGACAGCAACCGAAATCAATAGATGACCCTCTGTTCCCAGAATCCACCAATATTCAGTAGTTCAGCAGGGAGACAAAGCCTAATGAGCCCCTTCTCAATGAATGCTATATTGATAACAGTTCTAGTCTTATAGGAGTCACAGTAGAGGTAACTGGTGTGATGCTATAAAACGCAAAATGCCCCAAAGAACCAAAGTGATCTTGGACAAAAAGAACAACGGTGGGTTAATTATCATCATATTTCAAGTAAAAATGCAGAGCTATGGTGATACAAAGAGTATGGTACTGGCACAAAAATAGATTTGTAGATCAATGAGTCAGAATGGAAGATACAACCATGAGCACATGAAATGACAGCCATCTTATCAGATATGATAAAGATGCCAAAAATACTAGAGAAGCAGTAACATGATCAATAAATGGTGCTTAGAAAACTGTATGTGCACATGTAAAAGAATTAAAACCATAGCTATCTTTCCACAGCACCCTCCTCCCTCGCCCCCCACCACGGTACCATGAAAGGTAGCTTTGTTTTCTCTTGAACTAAGGATTGAATCCCTGGAGACCTTGAAGGGACAGTAGGCATTTTGCCTGTTCCCTGGCACCTGTCACTAGCTGAAGCCCTCCATAGATTTGTGGCCATCAGTCATATAAGAGCAACAACCCAAGCCCCTCCACAGGTAGAGGACTTACTTGACCTGTGATCATGCAGGCTCCAGACAGATCTCCATTTTAATGAGGTACCTAAAGGCCTAGAGGCTCTGCTTTCCTTCCCAGTCACTCCTCCCTGCAAAAGGTTTTTAGGCCAACCCTGAGAAGTGAGGTATGGTTTTTCTCATCCACTTTCTGCCGTGATAATAAATGCCTTAAAACCATATATTTTCATTGAGATCTGCTGTGGGGAGCCATGGAGAAGGCCTTCTCCTACAGAGCCTCAGTCTAATCTCTGTGCTCCCAGCCATGACCAAGCCAAGCCAAAGCCAGCCACCATCAGACCAAGAACCCTCCCCAAGGGACCAGCGGGATCCACCCCCCCCCACCGCCAACACTCACACCCAGGAGCAAATCCAGCCAGTGGGCCCCAACTCCATTCTCAACTCTTCTGTGGCTCCCAGTGGTGCCTGGGTGTCTGAGAGTCTGAGAACCAGCCGGTCCCAGTCTCCTTGCAGACTCGGGGACCCTCAAAGAAGCTCTGCCTGTTCAGGTCTCAGACTTCTCTTCCTCACCCCTGGAGCGTCGGGTAAGCTTGGTCAACTTCCTGTTTTCTGTTTCCCCAATCTGCAGAGTCCTATGGCAGAGCACATGCGGAACACTTAACCCTACACCCTTCAAATACCCCTATTTTATCAAAACCCGATTTGAAACCTGAAATGCTGAAAGTTTTAGAAGAAAACGTATATAGTGCCCTACAGAATGAGGGTTCAAGGAAGGTATGTGCTGTGAATGTTTATTTAGACTGCCAACATGAACACAGGGAAGCCGTATTACTAAAAATGTCAGAACAAAGTAACTCAAATCTCACCTGAAGCAAAATACGGGAAAAATATTAAGGACAGATAAGCAAAATATACTCAAGCCCATGGTCAATAAAATAGGAAATCATTAATCTGGAGATAAGAGAAAACAAAGGATGAAACACAGTACTACCAAAGGTTAAACACTTGATTTATGGACAAAGGACACAGGATCAGGTGATTTCAGCCTTGAAGGGTTACTCATGAGAAACAGAGAGTAAAAGTACCTTTTAGATATTGCATGAAAGACTATTGCAAAGTATATGGTATGAGTACTTTAATACTTAAAGATATTAAGATTTTTCTCTTAGAATAGAGCTCTGTGGAAGATAAGAATGAAACTAAATTATCTCCGACAAGGTCCAGTACCTCTTGAAAACTAATAGTTCTGTGGGACTACATGATGTATTTATCAGTTCTGGGCCAGATAATAGGTGTAAAAAATTCACATGGGAACACACAAAAAGATATGACATCACCTATATTACAATGCACATTTGCAAATACATAATTCTATTTTCATCTTATAGATGAAGAATAAGGCAAACAGAAGCTGTACAGCATTACCCAGCATGTAAGTGATAGAATAGAGGTTTTTTTGAAGCTGTCAGTTTTGACTCTGAGACATCAACTCTTATGACACTGCCTATTCTGTAAGCGTAATAGAGTACCTGCTTTGGGGTTCACCAAATTGTGGATTAAGCATTGAACTTAAACCAGGAGCACCCATTTCCTCTCAATTCTAACATGGATTACATAGTAAAATAAATAAATAATATCACAAAGCCAGTAACTCTGCTTTATAAAATTGCAGTGAATTTTTTTTTTTCATTATCCAACATAGCCTGGTTCTGGCAAGTTTATTGTGCTGCTGATTTGAGTGCCAACGGCCTCTTGAAGAAAATTGGCTTTTGCAAAATAGTAAGTTTTAAAGCAGTCACATCGCAAAACCCTCCAGCAGAAAGGAGTAAAAATGCTATTACATTTCCTTTGTAATTTCTCTTTGGATCTGTTCTTCTGGAAAGATGAAATTGAGCCAAATAGGTTTTCACTGCTTTGGAGGTCACAGAAAAGAATCCCTCTCTTACAGGAAATGGTCCACAGAGATGGTACCCAATGGCATCCAATTAAGTTGCTAGAAAGTTGAGCTGCATTTGCTTGGCCACCCCTGCATCTGCCACGTTGCGCCTTTGATGAAGGCAAACAACCTTATGACTCTTCCAACATTATGTACAAAAACAAAATAAGTAATCATCAGTCTATTTTATCCAGTCTGCTCTTCTTAGATGAAAGCATTTCAACCGAAGTAATGGGAGGAAGGAACCTACTCAAACTATGTAGAAAGGAATCGAGGACATTCCGTCTCCCCTTTGATCTGCTGGGTAAAGTGTTGAAGCAGTTTCACAACATATCTTGAGTATTGTCTTCTTGTGACAGATTTTGATTCAAATTAACTAAATGAATCACCTCATTCTTGTTCACATTGTTCAATTTTATCTAAGTAGCTTTCAACTAATTAAAAGAAAAAGATGACTTCCAAATTCAGTCTTTATAAAATACTGTCAAAATTCATTCAATGTTTAACTAGTAAATAAAACTTAAACAAAGTGATATGTGAAGCATTGCACTTGAGGATAAAGGTAGAAATCGGACTATGAGTAAAGCCAGCCTTACTGAACATTAAGCTAGTATTGATGCAAGAGTGTTAAGTATAAACAGTAAAAGAAAGTATACAATCTTAAACCCAGGGGAAGAAAGTAATATAATAAGATGTGCCAGCATCAGAAGTGATGCAGACCTAGATAGGCTTACTCAATATATCCTCCTACTCTTCTGCAGTCATTTCCTACCTTGTGATTAAAAAGAAAATAAGAAAGCTAAAATAAAATTGCAACCTGAAACCTGTCATTAACAGCCTCAAATATTGTGCAAAAGTTAGTCGGTAGTATTGTTAGATAAATTTGATTTTAATTTGGTCCTGATTTGCATATACATTGTTGCAACCATTATTGAAACAGGATCTTTAGTGTTTTGGGCAATAAATTTGTCAATGGAAGTATTATGAATACTAATTTTGTATACGAATCAGAGAATATTTATTTTTCCATAATTTTCAGTGAAAACAGCATTAGCATTTGATAGCTTTACAGCTTTCTAAGTAAGCATGTCAGCAGTCTCTGCTATATATTAGTGAGGGAGC
This sequence comes from Tokudaia tokunoshimensis, assembly GCA_036184795.1. Taxonomy (NCBI): domain Eukaryota; kingdom Metazoa; phylum Chordata; class Mammalia; order Rodentia; family Muridae; genus Tokudaia; species Tokudaia tokunoshimensis. The sequence goes on from BTHU01000015.1 coordinate 57,909,852, forward strand.
AAGCAGTGTGTTTCACAAGTCAGCATTTATATGCTAGTTTGAGGACTACTTGCAGAGTGATTATTGTAGTGCTTTCTATCTAATGCTTAAACTTATTTGACTATCCAGGGTAGCGAAAAGCAGAAAAAAAATTGTTGACTCAACATCATGATTCTGGGGGTAAACCTCTACACTGAGCCAGATTTTATGTTTTCTCCCTCCTGCCTCTCTAGTTTTTCTGTTGCTTATAGATGTTATCTCGTTGATTTCTTTATGTGTGTACTCAGTGTATGACTTGGAACTTAGTCAGTTTTTATATGCTATTTATTTAATCAATGTACTGTCACCATAAGGAAAGTATTATAAAGGACATTTTAATTCCTCTACCCAGAATTTTCCATATGAAGCTTACAGGGAACTTCTGGTTTTCCATGAACCTGGTGCCAGGAGGTTATAAATTCACAACCTTTCATTGTTATGTTCTCTGGTGTAGGCTAAATGAAGAAGAGTGACCCACAGTTAGAATGGGAATTTTGATAGAAAAAGACAGAGAAAATCTTTGTCAGATTAAATCTTGGGTTTAACCTCAATGAATATCTTGATGGATTGTCTTTGCCACTCTGAGTTATTTCAAACATTTGCACTGAAAACTGTTTTACAAAAGCTAAGAGTTGGAAATCTAATTTCCACACCCAACTATTGTAACTAATCAAAATAGGAAGGCTTGACTCATTGAACAGCCACTGATGAAAGAACAAGCCACTTTAGCTATCATCGTAATATTTTCCACTTAAGTAGCACCTTAGAGAATAAACAGCACTTTCATAAAATGTAGATCATCTAAGATTCATGATACTTCCAGAAGAAATTCAATGATTAATAGCACCATTTAACAGATAAAAGTAATGATACTCAGATAATACCAATATCATAAAGATAAGTTCTCACATTTGTTGAATGGTTATATTATACCAAAACTCATATAAAGCACATTACATACATAAATGATCACTTTAGCATTCATGCTCATTCGCATTTCTGTAGTTATGCCCATGTAGATTTCAAAGAAGTTCCAATGTGGAAATGAAATGTCCAATATCCTAAGTCCTACAGCTAGTACTTAGAAAACTAATAAGTGAAATTCATAAAGTGAATCCGAGATCCAGGACCTGGACTTTCTGTTCTAATATATCAGCATGTATTGTTATTCAAATAAGTAAAAAATACATTATACATACTTATATGTAAACATCAATATAATCACATGTGCTTTTTTTTAAAAAAAGCAGAAATGTAATTTAACAACTCATTTGTTTAATACAAGTGGCTTACCTCTGCTTAAGAAATATGTTCATGTCTATATTTTTAATCCTTATATCTCTTTTTGACTTGTAGATTATTTGAAGAATAAGTAGTTCCAATAGGTAGTAGATTATGTTTTGGATTGTGTGTAGAGGCAAATTGAGATAAAATTGCTAATGGCAGCATCTATTATCTATCAATCTATGTGTTATGTACGTATGTATGCATGCATGTATGTATGTTTCTAATGTACATATAGTGATCTTTGTGATTGTGGTTTACCTATATATGTCTATCTATCTATCTATCTATCTATCTATCTATCTATCTATCTATCATCTTTCAATTTCCTTGGAAGAGTTAAGACATGGTTTCTTTATGTAGCCCTGGTGGCACTCACTCTGAAAATCAAGCTGACCTCAAATTGAGAAAATCATCAGCATGGGAGCATTTAGATAAGTAAGATGGAGTCGGTACATGAAATATCAGTGACATGAGATTGACGGTAATTTTACTTCTATGTGTAAGTACTATAGGAGAGGCTGACTGAGACAGTGCACATGCTCATTTTTCTTAACAAAGAATTTTTGAATAATGTTCATCTCTTTTGAATTACATAACTTGTTTCCTCCTCAATTTCATGCTCTTACCTTTCCATGATGAAAAACGTAAGTTCCAACTGTGTGCCATTTGATTTACAACATGTGTGTACCCTCCCATAGCTTTCAGAGTGAAGTTCAGACATCTTAGTCTCTAGTCCATGAACCTCACTCCCAAATTTCACTAACCTTAACTCTGTAGCATGATTTTATCCAGACGACTAGACAGCATCCCATATTCATTTATTCCCTAGAGACTTTTGAGTGGCAATGTGGATGTCTATAAGAGGAAAATATGCTGCCCAATATTTCCCCAAAATATATAGCTCTGAAACATTTTATTCATAGGTTAAGAAGAGGACTATTATTTCAGTGTAATTATTTGGTACTACTTATGTATCAGTGGTGATTCTGACACAATTACCCATTAACTTTCTTGAAAATATGAATTTATTTGCTTATATTGGCTTATATTTAAATGTTTGGCATTATTACCTCTGTTTTCATCATTGTTTTATTGCTAGGATGAAATACCATAAGCATAGTAACTCTAAGCACTTGTTTGTGGCTTGCTTACAGTTTAGATGTTACTTCATTATCACCATGATGGTGAGCATGATGGAAGGACAGACGTGCTGTAGAAGTAGTTGAGTTTTACATCAAGATCCTGAGACAGCAGGAAATGAGAATGAGACTGGACTGGCTTGGACTGCTAAAGCTTCAGAGCCCCAGCCCCCTGCCCTGGTGACACACTTCCTCCAATATGGCCACACTTCTCTATTTATTTATTTATTTATTTATTTATTTATTTATTTATTTATTTATTTATTCATTTATCCATTCATTCATTCATTTTTAAATCCTGATCACAGCCACCTCTGGCATCCTCTCACAGTTCCTCCTCTACCTTATCCATGGGTACCAACCCACACTGGCACATCAAATCACTTTAGGACTAAGTGTATCCTCTTCCACTGAGGCCAGATAAGGCAGCTCAGCTAGGGGAAAAGGGTCCAAAGGCAGGCAACAGAGTTTGAGTTAGTGATAGCCTCCATTCCAATTGTTAGGGGACCCACATGAAGACCAAGCTGCACGTCATTCCAACTGTGTAAAGGCCCTAGATACAGCACATGTTTGCTCTTTGGTTGGTGATTCAGTCTCTGTGAGCCCCTATGGGCTCAGGTGAGTTGACTTTGTTTTTGTTTTTGTTTTTGTGGTGTTCTTGACTACCCCAGCTCCCTCAATCTTTTCCTCAACTCTTCCACAAGACGTCCTAAGCTCTGCCTAAAGTTTGGCTGTGGGTCTCTGCATCTGTTTCCATCAGCTGCTGGATGAAGCCTCTCAGATGACCTTTATCTTAGGCTCCAGTATGCAAGCACAGCAGACTATCATTAATAGTGTAAGAGGTTGGCTCTCTTCCATGGCATAGGTCTCAAGTTGGGCCAGTCATTGCTTGGACATTTCCTCAATCTTTGCTTCATCTCTATCCCTGCAGATCTTGTAGGCAGGACAACTTTTGGGTGGAAGGTTTTGTGGGTGGGTTGGTATCCCCCTCCCTCCATTGGAAACCTTCTATGCCTACAGTAAATGACCACTTTGGGCTGCATACCCCTGCAGTTATGAGTCTCAACTAAGGTCACCCCATATCCTCCCAGGAGCCTCCCAGTCCCAGGTCTCCAGCTAGACTCAGAGATGCCCCACAGTGATGTACTTTCTCTCTCCTAACCTGCTTACCCCTTACCTCAACACTCCTGACACCTAATCCCCACTCCCTGTTGTTCCCCTCCCTATGCACTCTCGCACCCAGTTCATTATGTCCTTGTTTAATAGCTTAGTAGTATTCTATTATGTAAATATAGCATTTTTTATCCATTCTTCAGTTGAGGGAGATCTGGGTTGTTTCTAGGTTGTGGCTACTATGAATAAAGCTTCTGTGAACACAGTTGAGAAAGTGTCATTGTGGTATAGTGGGAATATTTTGCATGTATGCCCAGGAGTGGTATAGCTGGGTCTTAGGGTAGAAGTATTCCCAATTTTCTTAGAATCTACAAATTGCTTTTCAGAGTAGTGGTGCCAGTTTGTCCTTCCACTAGCAACAGAGGAGTGTCCCCCTTGCTTCACATCCTTACCAGCATGTGCTGTTACTTTAATTTTTGATCTTAGCCATTCCAACAGGTATAAGATGAAATCTCAGAGTTATTTTGATTTGCATTTCCCTGATGACTAAGGACTTTGAACATTTCTTAAAGTGCTTCGAAGCCATTGGAGAGTCATCTGTTGAAAATTCTCTGTTTAGCTCTGTACACCATTTTTAAATTGGGCTATTTAGTTTGGTGGCATTTAATATATTGAGCTCTTTATATATTTTTCATATGGCCCCTCTATTGGGTATAGCGTTGGTGAGAACATTTTCCCATTCTAAAGGACACTAGTTTGTCCTATTGATATTGACCTTTCATATACAAAAGTTTTTCAGTTTTATGAGATCCCATTTATCAAATTTTGATCCTAGTGCCTGAGCTATTTGACTTCCATTCAGAGAGTTGTCTCCTGTGCCAGTACATTCAAGATTATTTCACATTTTCTCTTCTATCAGGTTTAGTGTGTCCAGTTTTATGTTGAAGTCTTTGATCCACTTGGACTTAAGTTTTTTTTCCGGATGATAAATACGAATCTATTTGCATTCTTCTACATACAGACATACAGTTAGACCAGCAACATTTGCTGAAGATGCTTTCATTTTTTCTGTTGAATAATTTTGGCATTTTTGTCAAAAATCCAGTGCCCATAGGTGTATGGGTTTGGTTTTGGGGTCTTTGATTCAATTCCATTGATCAAACTGTTTCATTGCCAATACCATGAGTATTTATTTATTTATTTATTTATTTATTTATTTTTAACATTTGTGCTGTAGTGCAGATTGGAATGAGTGATGGTGATAGTTCTTTTATTATATAGAAGTTTTTTAGCTATACTGGGATTTTTGTTTTTCTACATGAGGCTTAAATTGTGCTGCCAAAGTTTGTAAAGAAATGTATTGTAATTTTGACGGGAATTGCACTGAATCTGTCTATAGTAATCCTACTGACCCATGAGTGTGGGAGACCTTTCCATCTCTAAAATCTTCTTCACTTTCTTTCTTCAGAGACCTGAATTTCTTGTCATACAGGTGTTTCACTTGCTTGTTAGAGTTACACCCAAGATCTTTTATTTTATTTGTTGGTATTATGAAAAGTGTTTTTCCCTAATTTCTTTTTCTGTTCATTTATCTATGTATGTAGGAGGCCTACTGATCTTTTTGAGTTAATTTTGTATCTACTGACTTTACTGAAGACATTTGTAAGCTGTAGGAGTTCCTTGGTAGAAAGTTTTGGATTACTCACATGGACTATATCATCTGTGAATAGAGATACTTTGACTACTTTTCCAATTTGTATTCTCTTGATCTCCCTTAGGTATCTTATTACTCTAGCTAAAACTTCAAGTACTATATTGAATAGATATGGAGAAAATGCACAGCCTTTTCTTATCCCAGATTTTAGTGGAAATGCTTTAAGTTTTATGTCTCCATTTAATTTAATGTTGGCTATTGGCTTGCTGTATATTGCCTTTATTGTATTAAGGTGTGGGCCTTATATCTCTGATCTCTCCAAGACTGTAGAAGAATTGGATTTTGACAAGGATTTTCAGCATATAATAAGATGATCACTGATAAGGGGATATTAACCCAGAATCTCAGAATACCCTAGACACATTTCGCATATCAATAGATTTCTAAGAAGATGGAAGGAGAGACCCCTGGTCCTGGAAAGACTAGATGTAGGAGAACGCCAGGACAGAGAAACGAGAGGGCGTTGAATGGGGAAAAGAGGGAGGGAAGGGGGCTTATGGGACTTTCGGGGAGGGAGGAAACGGGAAAGGGGAAATGATTTGGAATGTAAATAAAAAAAACCTTAGAAAATAAAATTTAAAAAAAAATAAGATGATCATGTGATTTTTTTCAATTTGTTTATATGGTAGATTATGTTGATGGATTTCAATATATTGAAACATCCATGCATCCCTGAGATGAGCTTCCTTGATCATGATAAATTATGTTTTAGATGTATTCTTGGATTCAGTTTGTGAGGATTTTATTGACTAATTTTCCAAAAAAAATATATATATTTGTGGAAAAACATTGCTAATTAAGGGTGAAATCTACTGTGACTGGATGGGAGACTCCCTTCATTAGTAGGGTTTCTCCCTTGGGGAATTCTATGCCCGCATACATTCCTCTACCTAATATCACATAGCCTCCATTAGATTATACAACCAATTTCCATTCTCTTGATAAAACTTGATCAGCCAGTATCTGAGAATCCTGAAATGCTTCCCTATGCTAATGAGGTATTTGAGATACTCTAACTTCCCCCAGCCAATGACAATTTCTTATCCTGAAGGTTCCTACCTTCGGTATCCAATAACTTTGCAAGACTTTTGTCACCCTAAGTAAAGTTGATCAGCTTACTACAGCCATAATATATTCACAGGGCTTCTGAACCCCTGTCTACCATATCTGATCCCAGTGTCATTGTGAATTGTGTTGGCCACAGATCCACAAAAGCATGGAGACCCACAAATGTTGACAAGGAAAATTGTTCTGAAATTCTCTTTGTTGTTGAGTCCTTGTGTGGTTTAGACAACAAGGTAACTGTTGGCTCAGAATGAGTTTGGTAGTGCTTTTTCAATTTCTATTTTGTGGTATAGTTTGAGGAGTATTGGTATTAGCTCTTCTTTGTAAGTCTGCTCTAATACATGTTATGTCCATTTGATTTATAACCTCTTAGTTTCATTGTCTTTTTAGTTTTTGTCTCAATGATCTGTTCATTGGTGAGAGTGGGGTGTTGAAGTCTCACACTTTAGTAATGCTTTATATTTTACTAATGTGGGTGCATTCCCCCATCTCTTTTGGTTAATTTTGGTTGAAAGCCTACTTTATTATATATTAGAATGGCTAGTCCAGCTTGCTTTTTTGGGCCCATTTTCATGGGAAAATTTCTTTCTAGCACTTTACTCTGAGGAGATCTCTAGATCTATGTTGCAGAGGTGTGCTTCTTTTATGGATCAGAAAGATGGGTTCTGATTTTACATCCATTCTATTAGCCTCTGCCTTTTTATTGGGTGAATTGAGTCCTTTGATATTAAGAGATATTTATGACCAATGGTCCTGTTATTTTGATGTTGGTGATAAAAGTCAGAGAGAGAAAGAGACAGAGACAGTGTTTCTATTCTTCTGGTTTTGCTGGAATGGAATTATTAATTTCCAGTTTGGTTCCCCCTCCTCACCCCCCTTGGGTTTAGTTAGCTTCCTTGGGTTGGAGGTTTTCTTCTAATAACTTCTATAGGGCTGGATTTGTGTATAAATACTGTTTAAATTTGATCTTGTCATGGAATATCATGTTTTCTCCATCTATGGTGATTAAAGTTTTGCTGAGTATAGTAATCTAACAGCTGTGATCTATTACAGTCTCCAAGATATCTATCCAGGCTCTTCTGGCTTTTAGATTAATCATTGAGAAGTAGAGTATAATTCTGGTAGGTCTGTCTTTCTATGTTACTTGACTTTTTATCTTTTCAGCTTTTAATATTCTTTCTTTTACTGCATACTTAATGTTTTGATTATTATGTAGCCGGAGAATTTTCTTGTCTGGTCCAATCTAATTGGTGATATACAAGCTTCTTTTATGTTTATAGGCATCTCTTTCTTTAGGCTGGGGAAGTTTTCCAGGATTTCGTCGAAAATGTTTTCTGGACCTTGGACCTGGGAGTATCCACCTTCTTCTATTGCTATTATTCTTAGGTTTAGCTCCCTCATGTTGTCTCAGATTTCTTGGATGTTTTGTGTCAGAAACCTTTTAGATTTAACATTTCTTTGACAGATGTATCTATTTCTTCTATCATGGCTTCTATTCCTGAGTTTCTCTCTTCCATCCATCATATTCTGTCTGGTATGCTTGCATTGATAGTTCCTGTTTTCTTCCCTAGGTTTTCCATCTCAAGGATTCCCTGAGTTTGTGATTTCTTTATTTCTTCTATTTTCATTTTCAGGTTTTGAACAGTTTTATTTATTTATTTCACCTGTTTAATTGTATTTTCCTGTATTTCTTTAGGGGATTTATTTATTTTCTATTTAAAGGTTTCTACCATCTTTGAAAGATTTGACTTAATAGGGTGTCTTAGTTAAAGTTTTACTGCTGTGAAGAGATACCATGACCAAGGCACCCCATATAAGGACAACATTTATTTGGGGCTGACTTACAGGTTCAGAAGTTCAGTCCATTATCATCAAGGCAGGAACATGGCAACATCCTGGCAAGAAGAGCTGAGAGTTCTACATCTTCATCTGAAGGCTGCTAGTGGAATATTAGTTTCCAGGAAGCTAGGATGAGGGTCTCATATCCCACACCCAAAGTGACACACCTACCCCAACATGGCCACACCTTCTAATAGTGCCACTCCCTGTGCTGAGCATATACAAACCATCACATTCCACTCCATGGCCCCCATAGACTGGTCCAAACATATGAATCTATGGGGGGAGGGAATAACTAACATAGCATAACTAAAAAATTATACCACTCCTACTTCAAAATTCTCTACAATTTATATCAGTCTCAACAAGTTAAAAGTGCAATGTCTCTTCTGAGACTCATCCATCACTTAACTGTTATTCCCAAAGCAAGACATGAAAACAGCTGGGCAAACTCTAAACTTAGCATCTTCAGTTCTGATGTCAAAGCAGGCTTCAGATCACCAACTCCTTTTTCATCTTTGTTGACTGCAACAAACTTCTTTCCCCTGGGCTTGTTCCACTTCCTGTTAGCAGTTTTCCTCAGCAAATAGCCCAGAACCATGTCATCTTGAAATCTGGGGGTCTCTAAGGTAACTTCAATGTTATAGCTTCTTGTTTCAATGTCCAAGATCTACACATGATCTTCTGGGCTTCTTCAAAGGGTTGGTGCCAATTCTCCATCTCTGTCCTCTGTAGTGCACTAAGCTCAGGTTAATGCACTCCACTGCCTCTGTTGTCCTTGGTGATCATCCCATGGTACTGGCATCTCCAATATACTGGCATCTTCTGCTGCAACTAGGCTTTGTCATTAGCCTCTCATAGGCTCAATTCATGGTGCCAAGCCTCATCTCTTTGCATGACACCTTCAGTCCTGGGCCATCGACAGCAAATGGGTTACACCTTTATCAATGGCCTTCCACGGCCTCTCATTGTGCCAAGCCTCAGCTGTTCTTCAAGATACCTTTATGCCTTCAAAACCAGTATCATCTGGGTCACTATTACACATTACCAAGTACAGCTGCAGCACACAGCTTCTTTGTGCTCTCAGAAAATCCCTGAAGATTTCACCCCAGTGATGCTGGTCTTTTCTCAATCACCACTAATTTCTTAACTCCAGCTAACTAGCATCAAGTATCCCAGTAGTCCCTTCTGTCTGGACTCTAAAACCAGAGCCCCAGGGCCAAAGCTGCTGTGGCTCTGCTGCTTGATGGAGATAGAACAAAGCCCCCTTGTTCTCTTACATTATCAACAGCTTTCTGTTTTCTAACTCCTTCATTGCCTAAGCTTGGCTCTCCTTGGCTTGGCTCTCCTGGAACTTTCTTTTTAGACTAACCTTGAACTCAGACATCTTTGTGTCTGCCTCCTAAGCACTGGAATTGAAGGTGAGGTCCACCAAGCCTGTATTTAAGTTTTTCTTCACCCAGAACTTGCTCTAGGCTGGCCTTGAGATCTGCTTGTCTTGCCTCCTGGGATTAAAGACTTGTACTACCATTCCTGGGCTTAAACTGAGCTGGGTGAGACCTTGCCCTAAAATCACTATTTCCTTATTTCAATTTAGTATTCTTGAACACAGGATTCAGGTCCATTTCACTTCCTAGTGCCTTTTTATTGATCAAAACACATATTTTATATTTTCCCTTTCTCAGCTTGCTATGCTTATTCAAAATGCTCTTCATTAGACTTAACCAGAGAACAAAGTCTATGATGGGTGTTTCTGAGACTTCCATTGTCAGTGCAATTAATCTGAGTCTCTTCACCATGGACTCAAGCAGACTCTTCAGACAAGGGCAAAATTAGCCACATTCTTCACCAAAATACCACAAAAAAATGATCTCTAGGACACATACTGAAATTCTCCACTAAAACACCTTGGACCAGGTTTCTACAGTTCAAATTACTCTCAGAAACAACATCTGCTATATTCATACTAGGAGAGTCCATTAAGCCCCACTTAAAGCATTCTACTGCACTCCAAAACCAAAGTCCCCAAATCCACACTCTTCCAAACAAAAGCATGGTCATGCTTATCACAGCTATACTCTACTCTTGGTACCAATATTTGTCTTAGTTAAGGTTTTACTGTTGTGAACAGACACTATCACCAAGGCACCTCTTATAAGGTTTAATTGGGTTGGCTTACATGTTCAGAGGTTTAGTTCATTATCATCAAGGCAGAAACATGGCAGTATCCAGACTGGTGAAGCTGAAAGTTCTATATCTTCATCTGAAGACTGCTAGCAGAATATTGGCTTCCAGTCAGCTAGGTTGAGGGTCTTACAGCCCATATCCACATTGAGACACCACTACAACAGGGCCATATCTTCTTATAGTGTCACTCCTTGTGCTGAACATATACAAACCATTACAGAGAGCATATTCTTGTGCTTTGGCTGTGTTAGGTTATCCAGGTCTTGCTGTAAGATAACTAACTGGGTTTTGGTTGTGCCATATTGCCCTGGCTCTTTTTGATTATGTTCTTACACTGATGTCTACAGGTCTTAATCCTTTTCAAATAATACCATTCCCTGATGACTAAGCAATCAAATATATGATCATATGGGGGGACATTCTTATTCAAATCACCACAACCTAGTAATATTATTTAGAAATATTTTTACTGCACATGTTCATTGATTTCTAAATGTTTCATTTGAAGGCTATTAAGAAACCTCTGATTGCTATCAGAGTCAATTTTCTAAAATGTTCTCCAAACCCAGGTTTTACTGGCTCTCACAGAGATTACTTTGGAGATACTAGGAAAAATACTAACAATGTATTAGTATGGCTTATCATTGTTTATAATTACTTTCAATATCACAAATAAAGTGGCTTGAAAGTGTTCATCAAGGACACTAATATACTCATTTTTTCCTTCTTCTTTGTCATACTATCCTGTTAGAAAGCACTGTAATGTGTACATCCACTCTTTAAAATTGGGACTATGATTTAGTTCATTCCTTATTTACATTTTCAATTTTATCCCTAATGCAGAAGTAATGGTCAGCATTCTCTTTTTAAATTAATTATTTTATTTATTTACATTCCAAATGTTGCCTCATCCTGGTCCCCCTCCCCGAGTTCTTCAATCCCCTCCCCCTTTGCTTCTGAGAGAGTGTTCCCCTATACATCCACACACTTCTACTTCACCCCACTAACATCCCCCATCCCACATCCTTTCTCACTGAGGCCAGACAAGACAGTCCTCCACTACATATGTAATGGGGATCATAGACTAGCCCATGTATGCTCTTTGGTTTGTGGCTTAGTCCCTGGGAACTCTGAGTGTTCCAAGTTAGTTGATACTGTTGTTCTTCATATGGTGTTGCAATCCCCTTAAGTTCTCTGAGTCCTTCCACTGACTCTTTCATAGAGGTCCTCAACCTCAGTCCAATGGTTGCCTATAAGTACTGCATCTGTCTCAGTCACCTGCTGGTAGAACCTCTCAATGGTAGCATTCTAACAGAGCTCAATTAGTCCCCTGCTGGGGTGCAGCAGGGAGGGTTCCTCTTCTTATTCATGGTCATCTTCTAAACTTCTGGCTCCTCCTTGCAGTTTTTTGACCTGCAAGATTTGGCTTAGTCTGTGAATTTTCCCAAGCACCAAGAATCCCATCAATGTTAGGAAGCTACTGTATTTAGGAATGGCTCCTTTTCATTTAGAAAAATTTGTTTATGCTTTGGTTCTTTGACTATCTATGCAACATTCTCAACTATGATCAATAACAAACAAGCAAACAAACAAACAAACAAATAACCTGTCATGGACAAGAAAGATGTTTAAGTGGGCAAAGTACTTGCTGAAAAAGCATATGGACTTGAGTTTATTGGCTTAGACTTAGCTAACGTTGTAGTCTCCTTTCTGTAAACCAAGTACTGGAAAGGAATGCAGCAATGTCCCCAGGTCTTGTCCAGAAAACTATGTAGCCAAGATGACAAGTCCTTGGTCCCATAAGAAAGACTTTGTCTGAAATAAAAAGGTGGAGAGCAACAGAGTAAGATATCTTTAATTGCTAGCTTTACTTGCAAAGGTACAACATATATTTACTGTAGTAGCTTGAATTAGAATGGCCATGAGTGTAGCATGTTTGAATGCTTGGTCATTAGTTGATGGAACTGTTTGAGAAGGACTAGAAGGATTAGGTGGTGTGACATTTTGGGAAGATGTATACTTCTGTCTTAGGGTTTTCATTGCTGATATTAAACACCACCATGACCAAGGCAACTCTTATAAAGAACAACACTTAATTGGGGCTGGCTTATAGTTTTAAAGATTTAGATCATTATCTTCATCATAGGAAACATGGCAGCATTTAGGCAGACAGGTACAGAAAGACATTTTGAAAGTTCAGGCAAGGTCAAGTCTCTCTCTCTCTCTCTCTCTCTCTCTCTCTCTCTCTCTCTCTCTGCTTTCTGCTTGCATATCAGAATATAAATCTCTGAGCTAGTACTTCAGTATCAAGTCTGAATGCTTCCCACCAGAATGATCATGGATGAAACCTCTACAAGTATAAGCCATCTCCTACATAAATGATTTTCTCTCATAGTTTGCCTAAGTCATGGTGTCCTCTCACAGCAACAGAAAACTGACTAAGACACTTACATCTCAAATACACACATACACACGTATATATGAGGACACACATATTTCTCCTAAAGCCCAAAACAGTCAGTCTCAAATGCTGCAATGTGGTGATCTTTATAAAGTTCTCTTCTCTTCTCTTCTCTTCTCTTCTCTTCTCTTCTCTTCTCTTCTCTTCTCTTCTCTTCTCTTCTCTTCTCTTCTCTCTCTCTCTGATTTTCTAAGGGTCAGAATGTACCCATAGTAGCTGTGGTGGTTTTAACACACACACACACACACACACACACACACACACACATATATGTGTGTGTGTGTGTGTGTATACATATACATGTATATGTATATATGTATATGTACATGTATATGTGTATATATATATATATATATATATATATATATATATATATATATATTTACTATTGTCATCCTTCATTATTCATCCCTTTACCTCACTTGCTGTGTTTATGGCATAATTCTCCACATTAAACAGTTGTGCTTATATAATGTTTTTAGAGTTTGATCCTAAAAACATAAGCCAATAGAGACATTGTCATATTTATAACTTATTAGCTTGTATTATTTTTTCTTCAGAAGGCTTTCTATATCTTACTCATCTTAGGACACATACAATCCATATCCTTCTTTCAAGGTGCCATATATTTTACAGCAAAAAACATTGGATTGATTTTAAAAGCACCCATCTTCTCATTACCCAGTTCATGAAATTTCTTTTATGAGCTCATAATGTTTTTCAATTGGAAGGGAAGTTGCTGGCATATTTTTGATATGTATAAAGACGTCTAGAGAAAAACTTTAATTGTGCAGTAAAAAACATATTTTCATACCCTACGGTCATCACCACTGGAGAACTTTGTTGAAGCATTGAACTCTGAAACCATTATGTTCTCATTGATTCAACTCTTGGGCACCTAACACTCCAGCTGAATTACAGAGGTTAAAAAGGCAAACCAAAGGAAAAGGGAAGGTATACGTCAAAGATGCTTGCAATTCCAAATAAGCAACAGGCACCTATAAAGAAAAGGAGGTCAGAAGTGGAAGGGGGTGTTTTCAACGGCCGAAGGGACTGGCAATCAGATGTATGGATCTTTCTTACTGGGTCAGCAGTCTAAATTCAGCATGGGTCAGTTGATTCTTAAAAAGTCATTATTTCACTACTGATTCATACACTCCCTGAAAGGAGTATGGTTTTGCTCCTGTTTTTGAAGATATGTGTCAGCATCCTAGCCCTCTCTCTCATACAGAGCAGCAATTGCCCCCCTTGTTAGCCACTTCGACAGAAAGGCCAGGGATTAAATGAATACTGGAACTGAACTGCACTCACTGTGGCAGTATAAGGAGCCTCAACTTCACTAGCCAGACAAGATTGATAGCAAGGAAGCACATTTTCCTTTTCTTGTCTTGCACTGTGTGGATTGAAGGGGGTTTCTGAATACCAGATGTCAGCTTGCTATTTGTCCAAGGCACTTAAAACATTTTGAAAAGAAAAGGATTGCAAAGGAGCTTATCAAAAATTGCTTTTGGCACAGAGCTCTGTTTGACACGCTTCAACATAAGGGTAAAATGCCATGGCCGAGTTACAGCCCCTTCATCTGTGAGTCCATCAACACATAGCTCACAAAGGCCACACCGAAACGCTTCTCTTTCAGGCACTGGGGCGAGAGGTAGAACTCATCTGATTTCCTTCTCTTTCTGTGATACCTAATAGAGTGGTCATTTTCTAACAGTTCATAAATTAAGAAATAAAAAAAATTGGATTTCAATGTTCATAATTTTACTCAGGGTAGCTTCTGAAGTGTGTGTTATTAGTTTGTCCTAATGCAAAACTACCGACTGAAACTAATCTCCTTAATGAGGTTCATTTGTCCTTTGACAAAGCAATAAATAGTTTCCTCAAGAAAAACTTAACTAATAGTGTGGCCAGTAGTTTATAATTAATTTTCTTCCCCATCCTTGCAAGCAGGAAAACAAATAGTAAATTTTTCATTTGTTCGTCTCTTTAGAACAACTGTTTAGCAGAGATATGCTTGATTAATGGGTTTAATTTGTCCCTTTCTTCTGTAGTCAGTTTTCATATTACACTGGTTATCAGAGGGTAGGACAATAATGTGGGCGTTCTCATTGCCATCCACTCCATCAGTGTCTGCCAGGCTTCTAGTTCTGGGTCTGCCTCTTTAACCTTTGTTGTCCTGCAGCCTCTTCCATCAATCTGTGTTACAGTCACCTTGGGAAGAAGAGACGGAAGCACTCACTCAGCACTTACAGGTAGTAAAGTGTGTCATTATTTCTAACAAAACGCTGGCAGCCGTGTACCTTTCACTTCCAGCCGAAATATGATTTGTGGGATCAGCAACACCACTGTTAAGAGAGAAAAATGGAAGGTACCCACTCTGACCACTACAAGGCCCTCTATAAACAACAACAACCACCACTCACAAAATAGCAAATGTGTCCCTGTGCCTGGGATCCTCTGAAATGAATAGAGGCAGTTTTGCAAATTGAATATTGTTTTCAGATAATAGGGGACTTTTGTAGAGGTCAAATACCTCATAAAAATGTAATAGCAGTCTTCTTAAAACTGACCGTTTCTTAGTAAGGTCCAAATCTCCATGGTCCTAATATCTAGCTCACTTGACTTCTCAGGGCAACACAGATAACCTTACAAATCCAAGCAGAGATGGTATTTTATTATTTTTCTTTTAAAGTTTGTACAATATAGGTTTTATGGAAAAAATAGAATTGTTTAAAAAATATTGATTGTTAATTTTTGATGACAAAAACTTATAAAGAAAACATGTACTTAGACTTTTCATGTGCACACAAAATATCTTTTTTTAATAAGTAGTATAATGATGCCAAGGAAATTAGATGGCTGATAATAAAATAGTATATTTAAAACCTACAAAAACATACCTGTAGCTTCAATTTTTCACAAACCTATTTTGTGAAATTAACGTATATTAAGATCCATTCATGAAAAGGAGTATTTTTTATATGATTGTGGATCTCTTTGAAATAGTTTTTATAAAAATTAATATATGATCTTCTTAAAATATGTGAAAGTATCCTTGAATATTTCTATTACCTTATAGTGTACAAGTAGTTTAAATTAATACTTTGTGAACTAAATCAAAAGTAATACTGGCTAAAAGACTTCTTTTGGGCATATATTTGAAGCAATCTTTTTTTAATAATATTAGAAGACTAAAATCCCCAAACATGATAAAGCAACTAACATTTAAAATTGCAATTTATATGTAACTGTAATAGTTTGAACTGACATAGACTCGAGGTTTAGATTCTGCTACTCACTTTGTCATATTTTGAGTTTTTGGTGTCATTCATTTTTGAGAGATAACAACTGTCATAAAATTAATACTTATGCAACATAGGCTCTACTATATTTCCTTACAATAGAAAAAAAACAATTTTACTGTCTTGCTTTGTGTTGATTTTTCATCATTATTTGTTTTTATTTCCAGAATGCCTTGTATTCACCCATCTAACCTCCCAGCCACTTACCACATCTTCTCAGACACATACATAAATGCTTCTCAGTTCAGAGTCTTCCTAGGCCATCACAGTTATAATTGAATATTTCCTTCATAGCACTATTTTTTTATTTTTAAATACACCAATTACAAATTTGAGATATATATGCATACACATATGTGTGTATGTGTGTATGTGTGTGTGTGTATTTCTATACTACTAAACTACAAAGCCACTGGGTCTAGATTAGGTTGTTCTCTGATTGTATCCTACCTTTCTATTTGCTTCCAGTACTGACTAGAACTCACTTGCAGCATACTGACTGGACAGATGAATAATGTTTTCATAAGTTTTGTTTTCAAATAATAAATTCTGCTTTAAAATAGTAATCAAAAACTATGGTTAATGTATTTCACTTAATGTATGAGGCTACAAAATAATCAATACAAAATGTATACATATGAGTATATATAACATATTTATTAAAATACTCAGCATGATTCTCATTTTATAAATTTAAAATAAAGTTCAGTGTGTCTGGTTTTATGTGGAGGTCCTTGATCCACTTGGAATTGAGCTTAGTGCAAGGAGATAAGAATGGGTCAATTTTCATTCTTCTGCATGTTGACCTCCAGTTGAGCCAGCACCATTTGTTGAAAAGGCTATCTTTTTTCCACTGGATGGTTTTAGCTCCTTTGTCAAAGATCAAGTGACCATAGGAGTGTGGATTCATTTCTAGGTCTTCAATTCTGTTCCATTGATCTACATTCCTGTCACTGTACCAATACCATTCGGTTTTTAACACTATTGCTCTGTAGTACAGCTTGCGGTCTGGGATACTAGGGAAGAACCTTGAACATATGGGCACAGTGGAGAATTTCCTGAACAGAACTCCAATAGCTTATGCTCTAAGATCAAGAATAGACATATGGGACCTCATTAAATTACAAAGTTTTTGCAAGGCAAAAGACACTGTCAAAAAGACAAAGCAGTAACCAACTAACTGGGAAATGATCTTTACCAACCCTACATCCAACAGAGGGCTAATATCCAATATATACAAAGAACTCAAGAAGTTAAACTCCAGAGAGGCAAGTAACCCTATTAAAAAATGGGGTACAGAGCTAAATAAAGAGTTCTCACCTGAAGAATATCTAATGGCTGAGAAGCACCTAAAGAGATGTTCATCATCCTTAGTCATTAGGGAAATGCAAATCAAAACAACCCTGAGATTCCATCTCACACCAGTCAGAATGGCTAAGATCAAAAACACAGGAGACAGCAGTTGTTGGCGAGGATGTGGAGAAAGAGGAACACTCCTCCACTGCTGGTGGAATTGCAAGCTGGTACAACCACTCTGGAAAGCAGTCTGGCGGTTCCTCAGAAAACTGGGCATGACACTCCCGGAGGTTCCGGCTATACCATTCCTGGGCATATACCCAGAGGCTTTACCTGCATGCAATAAGGACACATGCTCCACTATGTTCATAGCAGCCTTATTTATAATAGCCAGAAGCTGGAAAGAACCCAGATGTCCCTCAACAGAGGAATGGATTCAGAAGATGTGGTATATTTACACAATGGAATACTACTCTGCAATTAAAAACAATGAATTCACGAAATTCCTAGGCAAATGGTCAGAACTTGAAAATATCATCCTTAGTGAGGTAACCCAATCACAAAAGAACACACATGGTATGCAGTCACTGATAAGGGGATATTAACCCAGAATCTTGGAATACCCTAGACACAATTCGCATATCAATAGATTTCTAAGAAGATGGAAGGAGAGACCCCTGGTCCTGGAAAGACTGGATGTAGGGGAACGCCAGGACAGAGAAATGAGAGGGGGTTGAATGGGGAAAAGAGGGAGGGAAGGGGGCTTATGGGACTTTCGGGGAGGGAGGAAACGGGAAAGGGGAAATGATTTGGAATGTAAATAAAAAAAACTTAGAAAATAAAATTTAAAAATAAAATAAAATAAATATCCTCGAAAAAAGATAAAGAGTAACTTTTTCTTAAAAATATTCTTTAAGTACAAAAACTTTGTTTCATTTCAGATAAACATGTATAATATTTAAAAGGAGATTTATGAAACAGAACATTATGTAATTGTGGGAGTTAATCTATAATCATAATTTTTTTTATTTTGTGTCATCAACTCTGTTACTACATTTTCTCAAAAGAGTACTGTAAGCTTACAACCACAAATATTTTGAAACTGCAAATATTTGCTTTGGGAAAGTCAAGTATAAAAGACAGATTAACGGAAAAACCAAGTCAACAACGCCATTGCAGTGTTAACTTTAGCTGCTAATGGAGTGATGTACTTTGATAGCAGACAAGCAAATAGTTGTAGAGATATTGATTGATGATTACAAAGAATATTTGTTGACTTCTACATGATTTAGCTGAAGCAGAGAACCAGTGCCCAACTTCAAAGATGCTGGTGTGCAGGAGACGTTGGTGAAATGCAATGATAATTCTTCATTGTCTACATAGCTGTATCAGAAATCTCCTAGGAGACTCACCATTGCGGGTGTCTTTGGGGGCATTTTTAGAGATGACGGAACACCTAATATCATGTTGGAGGTGTTCTTTTAGGACATGAGGTCTTGGAGTAAATAAAAAATGGGGGAAATCTGAGCTAAGCCCCATCACACATTTCTCTGTATAATAGTTTTCTGACTGTGGAGACAATGTGACTAATTATCTCACAGGCTTATGGCCACACCTACTGTCATTCTTTCTGCCTACTATACCTGTTCATCACAATGAACTGTGCACACATGCAAACTGTGATCCAAAATAACCTTTTCCTCCCTTAAATCATTTTTCCTCCCAGGTGTTCTGTCACAGCAATGAGAAAAATAACCAAAGTAAATATTGGTACTGAACAAGAGTGGCTATTTTGATGAACCTATCCGTGTGGTTTCTAGGATTTTCAAACTGGTTTGTGAGAGAAAAGTAAAAACATTCTGGACTGCAGGCTCGAAAAGCCCTAGAGTGTTGGAAGCAGAATTTTGTGAATCATTCTGGTGGAAGTTTGGAGGAGACATGCATAAAATGAAGGCCCAGGTCATTAGGTTCAAAGAGAATCAAGGATTCTATGGGCAATCGAATGGGGCTAGTTGCTATTCATGTCACCCTCTTATGGATTCTTTCTGCTCGTGCTCTAAAAATGAGATAGACTTTGAGTACAAAGTAAAGGATGAAGTCATTTGGTAGAAGAAGCATTTTAATGTAGGCAGTGGAATGGTGGTCTACTTTTGTTATTTATTGGTTAGCTATAGTTAGAGACAGCAGAGGTAAATTAAAAATACTGTTTGACCAGTAAAAGAGGGTGTGTGAGTTTAAAAATGCAGACAAGGTGCATGCAGAGACTGCAATCTGATAAGTGATTCCATTAAAGAGAAAACTCACTTTCTTCATGGGACAGAAGGAAAGGTAACCTTAGAGAGGGCTTTACCTATTGAATGCTCTGAAGTGAACATGCTAATTCTTTTGAAAACCCAAAGCCTTCCTGGGAAACTAAGTGTTTTCTTCTTTGCAAATTTGAATACTCAGGTATAGCAGTCAACTGAAGGTGTTTCAGAAGGATACCAACCAACAGTTCTAGGCAGTAACCGAATTTGTTCTCATTGTCCATTTGCTGAGAGTTTCGTGGGCTTGTAAAATGTAAGTTATTCATTCATAAAGGCTTTTATTAAGGGCTTCATGAATGGTTTCAGAAAGCTACTGGTTCTGTGATTGTTGACTAAATACATAGGAGCAGAGTCAGCAAGCCGAGCACGTACATATGTCTTTGCTTCTTCTGACTATTGATGTAACATAATCAGTGACTTCTTTCACACTTTAAAGCTCTCGGCTCTGTTGCCATCACCCCTTCCCTATTGGGTGTGGATGATGTGCTCTCACTGTGTACAAAAATTTCTTAAGTATTTTTGTCAGAACATTGAAAAAATAACTTATAAAAGAAAATAAAATATTTTTGGAGTCTTGAGTTTAATGTACTAAAGTAGTAAGATAAAAATCCATCCTTTTGCATGGTAGATACCATCTCCGCTTCATGCAATCGACACGACTCTAAAATCAAAACACAACCAAAAACCTTCATTTTAGGACAGGCAAAAATTTTTGTTTTGTTGTTATTATTTTGCTCAGGCTGTGTTTTTCTTACCTTTAAAAACATGGTAAAGAAGAATTAAAGTAATCATGGGACTTTTTTAAACTGATACGTTTTTATAAAAATATGCATGTCTAAGATGGGAAGGGAAATTGCTTTGCTATGAGATAAGCTCCAAGGTGTTATGCTAAGTAAGTAAGTAATAAGAAAAATTTAATGAGCTACAGCAGTCAATGCTTTCTCCTAATTCTGTAAAAAGTTTAAAATTGATAAGCTTTAGCAAAGAGCCTAAGAAATCTAAGTATAGATGAATTAAAATAGAGTATTGTAAGGTCATGATTATAAAACTAATTTACATTTGATCTCTTGCAAAATCTATGTGTGTATAGATGTTTATTATTTTTTATTTGTTCTGCTGCTTAAAGTATTTATTTATGAGTTTGGTCTCATGAGCATTCCATATCCAGCAACTGAAAGCACATAATAAGTAAGAAACAAAGGCATAACTGCGAATCAGTCAATGGATACTATGTATTCCTAAATATAAATGACTCAGTCTAAATAATGTATGCTACACACACATATACATACACACACACTCATACACACATATATAATGTAATATATATTTATGTAATATATGTAACATTTATGTTACATACACAAATATTGTGTGTGTGTGTGTCTGTGTATATTCAAGGCT
Organism: Tokudaia tokunoshimensis; assembly: GCA_036184795.1. Taxonomy (NCBI): domain Eukaryota; kingdom Metazoa; phylum Chordata; class Mammalia; order Rodentia; family Muridae; genus Tokudaia; species Tokudaia tokunoshimensis. The sequence goes on from BTHU01000015.1 coordinate 57,930,983, forward strand.
AACCAAGTGGTATTGGATAACCACCTATTTTTTTCTTCTTAGTGAATATTTCCCCCATTCTCAGCACTTTTTAGTTACCTATAGTACTTTGTGTAGAACAAAAGTCTTCTGTTTCTTCCCTCACACAATTTACCATGTCTATTGTTATTTTCATTGTTCAGCTCATGTCAAGGCAGCCACATTGGTGAGACTTTATGACTGTAGCTTCTGGCATAACTAGACATAGTCTCAGAGCAAATATCCTAACTTTTTAGTTCCTTCCCTCTTTCTGTCCTTCTTCAGCAATGTTTCCTGAACCTTAGGCACTAGAGTTATTTTGTAGAAGATTATTGTGTTATTTATTAACTTATTCATCTATCTGTATATTTATTTACTTATTTATTAGGCATGGCAATCCTATATTTATGAGGGACTAAGTGATTAGGTATTTGTTCAGGGTCTCAGTGACTATGTTGTACCAGGTGCTTAGTTCTAGGTCCACTTTTGTAATCATTGATTCTAACAAATTTATATATTATTTGGATAGATAATATTATATCTTTTGTTATTAAATTTTAAAAGGAATATAAAATGTAACTCTCAAAAGGCATACACCTTTAATGATGTTGAAAATATCCATTTCTACTTGTTTATTAAAAAGGAAGTGATGTGGGTGTGGTGGCATATACCTTTAATCCCAGCACTCAGGGCACAGAGACCGAGATAGACTGATCTTTGAGTGTGAGGCCCACATGGTTTACATAGTGAGTTCTGTCAGGTCTCAAAGAAACCCAAGACAAGTCTCACTTAGTAGCTATGGATTCTCCCAGTAATATTCACCAAACTTCCTACCTTAAACAGGAGCTAGGTTTCTTTCCCCTTACCCCAGCTTCTCTTTCCTATTTAAACATGTCATTTGACACACTTTCTCTTTGTCCTCCATTCTTGTCACCTGGCTGGCTTTCTCTTGGCCTCTTTTCCTTTCTCTCTCTCTCTCTCTCTCTCTCTCTCTCTCTCTCTCTCTCTCTCTCTCTCTCTCTCTCTCTCTTTCTCTCTCTCTTCCCTTTTCACTCACTTTCCCCTATGGCAAACAGTCTAGTATCTTCAAAATGCCTCTGGCTATACTCTTTCTCATAGTTCCAACAAATCCCTTCCCTCAACCATACCTAGCCGTATTCATGTCTTTGTTTACATTCAAGTTCCAGTAAAACAGGGCTCCATAGTGAGATTCTACTACAAAACACCCCCCCCCACACACACATACACACCAGAAATTTATAAATAAAAAGAAAGTGACTAAATCATGAACAACTAACAAATTATATTAGATTTAAAAACTTATTTCTTACATTAGTAAATCCATAAATAATGTTGATAATTACTCTTGAAAGTATAAAGAAATGTTTGCTATATTTTTTGTGGGAGTGGGTCATAGAAGGTGACAATGATTTATTATGTTAAACAGACTGAGAGGGGTAACACAAATTACTAAATAAAATGAAATTATTATTATTATTTTTACTTCAAACAGGCATGAAGAAGGTAAGATTCAGAGGATGGGGAAGAAAGCTACAAAACACTGTGTTGTGGACACAGCATGGCTGATGAACCTTTGAACTCACTGCAACTGTGGTTGCCTGCACAAGATCAATTGAGTCAAAATTCTAGTATTGATGGGAAAGGGACTTCTAAGGTCAAGCTATTGGAAATTGATGGTTGAAGAGTGATGGAAGGTCACATTTTGGGGAGAATCTGGACACTAGTAGATTGCACAAAATCCATTAAATGTTTCCACACTCTTAGCTAGCACCAATTGGATACAGGATATTGATAGCAGCAGTCTTATAAAGAGTCCATGAAGTACAGAGTTATTATGCTGGTGACTCCTAAAGAGGAAAGTAGAATAAAATTGTTCACAAAAGAAGTTTGAATGTTTTCTTAAATATACATAGAAACCCATTGTACCTTGCAAGTGAGTGTGATAGAAAAGGTCACACAAATAATGTAAATAAGACAGGAAATTTTATTAAAACATCCTCAGTGTCATTGGACCCAGAGGTAAGCACTGTCTGTGTTGGTGCTGTTTTAGACTTACTTTTGAAGGCAGGCATGGTGACAGAAGTCTTTAATTACAACATTTTGTATGCTGAGATAGAAAGATGACAGTTTTAAGACCAAAGTAGGCTAAGTATAGAATTCAGGGCAAAAGCAGTATGGAAAAAGAAAGCAGAGGAGAAAGAACAGAATTATCAAGATAACCTAATGTTTTATGATTAATTAAAAATTTATGAATAAGAATTTCTGGACCAAAGCTGTGCCTACTAATGCTGATTGATCAGAATTTTAATGGTGTGGTGAGATTGAAATGTTGCAAGATAAGAGACAAATTATCTTGGGTCATCTTTAGCCCTTTTAACAGACATCTACTCTGCATTTCTTTATATGCCCTAATGTGTTTTCTAATCATTAAGTAAATCTTTTGGAGTATATGTACAGATTCTAAGTTTAGACCAATCAAAGGGCTAAAAATGCTCGCAGATAGCATCTAAGACCTACAGGAGAGATGTCCCCCCCCCCTTCTGCTACAACCCATCTATTTGATGTCACCACCAATTAATTTGAAGAGTTCTACTCTTTATTACTTTCTTTGCTATCTTATTTTTATAAACTTCATCTAAATGCTGTTCTGCTGAAACACAAAATTTCAGCTAACTGATATCTTTGTTCACAGGGGATGGTTACTTCTTGTTTTTCTTCATGAAAATATATTTCTTCTTTTTTGAGGCAAGAGTTTCAGTTTTGCATTGTCAGACCTCAGACTTTAATGGTTTTATGTGATTTTGTATACTTTTGTATGGTAGACATATACAGAGATTTATGAAAATGTTTGATATTAACTGATTTCTACGTATTGTAATATTCTTACACTGACTGTGTAACAGTCCTCCCTGCTCAGATGCTCTCAGAATTGATCATAATTATCCTATCCCTTTACATTTATATTACCTTAATATCAGAATTTTAATATTAATACAATTATATTAAAATAATTCAAGTTTTGCCTATATGTAAGCAAATTCACAAGGTAAACTCCCTGAGCATATACTTGCTTTTATCTTTAGCACCTGTGAAGCTTAAATAGCAAAGTTGAAAAATATTTTGTTTTTGAATTTTATGTTTTATATATTGAAAAATGGCGAATTATGATACTTTAGCTTAAATGAAGAGAAAAGGACTTTAAAATTAGGCTTGTGAAATAGAATCTTAGAAGATAGTTCTGATATTTAGGGCCTGTAACCCTCATTGTTTGAGATCCTGAGGAGGCAGCAGTATTTTAAGTTCAAGACTCGTGTAGACTACAGAGAAAAGAAAATAAATTTTTGTGTTTCTTTTTAAATGATTTCCTAATGGTCTTACAATATAGAACAAAATTTTGAAATCATATTGAACTAATGCAGATGGGTACGTTATTGCTTAAACCTAAGATGAAAGTGGACATTGTGGCTAAGTGCATCTGACAGAACAAAGTTGCTCATATACTAGCCACGAACAGAGAAAGGGAGCAGAGAAGCGGATTAAGGTTCCAATATCCCCTTTGGAGTCATGCTCCCAAGGTCCTTTATAACCCATTGCACTGTGCCTCTCATAGCTAGCACTTACTCTCCTCAGCAACAAGCTGGTGGCTAAGTCTTTAGCACACGGGCCTTTGACAGAAAGTTTAGAATACAAACAGTAATGCCTGATTTACCAATAATTCAAAATCCTTCAGTGGTCCTGAGTGATGGTTTTCAAAAGTAATTTTCAATGCTGACAACCCTGTTTTAGGATGTAAAGTTATAGCAAGGAATCACACCAATGGAAAAAGTTAAAGAAAGTAATGATTAAGACCTTGAAATTCAAGTTAGAAGACATTTCAGGCAACTTGATTTTAAAATACTTCAATACAATCGCTTAAAGTCTTTTGTGGGTATGTTGGCATGTGTGTGTCAGGTGTGTGTGTGTGTGTGTGTGTGTGTGTGTGTGTATTTCTGTGAGCACACATGTATTCATGAGCATGGGTAAACTTGAAAATAAGCCTAGATGTCAATATTCAGGAGTATTTACCATGTTTTTTGAGAAAGAGTCATCCTTGACCTGGAACTCACCAATCAGCCTTAGGTGGCTGGCCAGAGAGTCCCCTGGGATTACATGGCTTCATTTCCCAAATGCTGAAATTGCAAACCAGTTCTCTAGGCCCTCACCTTTACATGGGTTCTAGTGATCAATTTCACCTCCTTTACCTTGATAAGTAAGGGTTTTCTTGTCTGAACTACCTTCCCTGCTCCATAGTCATATTATTTTAAAGCATCTTTTTCTTTTTGAAACATCTTTTTTTCTGTTCTCTTTTCAAAGTTGTTCTGTATTTCAAGAAATCTGTTTTGTATAATTTTTCAGAGTATAATTATCATATTTATGTTGGCTTTACCCAATACAATTATTTGTCAATTTGTAGAACACAGTGTAGTGTACATTTGTCAATCCATTATTCAAGAGGCTGAGGTGAGAAAACTGGGAATTTAAAACTAATCTGTAATATAATAATGAGTTCAAAGTCTGTCTAAGATGTAAAGGGGGAAATCATCTTTAAAAATGAAAATTACACAAGTACTCCTTTTTCAGCTTAGTGTGAACAAACTATATCTTGCTTCTTTAAACTTTATTATTTTCTATTTTCATTTATTATTATAAATTGATTTTATACCCCCAACAGAGTCTAGACTTTTGTTTTCTAGCTATTTATTTAATTAATTATTTTTATTTATTTTGTTTTTATTATTATGGATGCTTTGTCTGCACATATGTCAGTGTACCACGTGCATGCCTGCTGTCCAGGGGGGGCCAGCCTAAGGAATTATATCCTTGGAATGGGAGTTAAAGGTGGTTTTGAGGAGACATGTGAATATTGAGAACTGAATCCCAGTCCTTTTGAAGAACAGTAAGTGTTCTTCAACCACTGAGTCATCTCTCTGTGGTACTGGGTTCTGCCACTGCTCACTGGTACAACAGCTCAAAGAGGACAGGGCAAAGTATGGGCAGGGTCGACAATCTGCCTCTTTCTTCTGGGCATCAGACAGTGTCATACACCAGGCCAGGAGGGGTGAAGGGGGTCTGAGACAAATGCTATTGCTCTGAGTCTTCTGCCCCCTTCTTTTCAGTGTGTCTAGATGCTGTGCACCAGACTGCAAGGATGAAGCAAAGTCTGGAACAGGCAGTTCTTTGAGGCAAAGGCTTTTTCCAATAAGCTTCAAAGAAATAGCTCTCAGAGCTGATCTTCGAGTGTGTGTGCATTTTTTATTTGGGGTGGGTTGAATACATTCGCTTTCTTTGGGACTAACCGAGGGTTATGCAGTTTTGGGGGAGGGGTGAGAATATCGAGGGTGGGCAAAGGTCATTGGTGGAAGGCTAAGGCTACTGAGATGTGTCATTTGCACAGGGAAGAATTTCAGGTGCTGGGGTACCGTGACCACCTGGTTGGCAGTCCCTGGGTTACATGCACCAAAGTAGGCTTGGAAACAGAGAGACAGCCCCACATCTGCTGGTCTCAGAGTGAAATTTCTGGGGTTTGAATATGCTCTCTGCTGCCACTTCCAAGACAACTCCTCTGTTGGCACAGTCAACATGCCTCACATTCTCTAACCCTGATTTCTTTCTGTTTTCATTTTCTCATATCCTTATATTACTGATTTTTTCCTCATCTTCCCTATACTATCTTTCAACATACATGCTGAAAATCAAATTTATTTGAAGTGAGAGTATTTCTTATATTAAGTCTCATTTTATCAGTCAGAACCCAGTAAAGGAGAACCTTTTGTTATTTTATGTTTTTGTTTTGTCTTAGTTAGGTTTAAGCATGACACCTTAGACAGAAGCATGCATGAACAGGTACAAAAAGACACATAGTCATATACACACACAGAGACAGAGGGAGAGGGAGGAGGGAGGGGGAGGAGGAGAAGGGAGGGGGAGGAGGAGAGGAGGGGAGGAGAAGGGAGAGGGAGAGAGATAAAGGGAGGGGGAGGGGAGGAGGGAGGGGGAGGGGAGGGGGAGAGAGAGGGAGAGGGAGAGGGGGAGAGAGAGTTTCTGTTTACCAGGAAAGTCACTATGGTAGTTTGAATATGCTTAGGTGCCCAGGGAGTGGCACTATCTGGATTTGTAGGACTAGGTGTGGTCTTGTTGGAGAAAGTGTGCCATTGTGGGCATGTACTTTAAGACCCTCCTCCTAACCACATGGGAAACCTTCTCCTCCTAGTAGCCTTCAGATGAAGATGTAGACCTCTCAGCTCCTCCTGCACCATGCCTGCCAGGATGATGTCATGTTCCTGCCTTGATGATAATGGACTGAAGCTCTGAACCTCTAAACCATCCCCAATTAATTCTGTCCTTTATAAGAGCTGCCTTAGTTATGGTATTTCTTCAGGGCAATGGAAATGCTAACTAAGATAGTCACTATTTCCCTTATCTCTTCCAAAGCTCAACTACCTGAGACAAGAAAATGTGATTCCCAAAGGTCTGACACAAATTAAACCTTCTCTGCAGAATCCCAGGCTGTTTTTTTCTTTGAGATTGTTTATGTAGTGGATTACATTGATGGATTTCCTTATATTGAACCATCCCTGCATCCCTGGGATGAAGCCAAGTTGATCGTGGTGAATGATCGTTTTGATGTGTTCTTGGATTTGGTTGGCAAGAATTTTATTGAGTATTTTTGCATCGATATTCATAAGAGAGATTGGCCTGAGATTCTCTTTCTTTGTCGGATCTTTGTGTGCTTTTGGTATTAGTGTAATTGTGGCTTCATAGAACGAGTTGGGTAGTGTTCCTTCTGTTTCTATTTTGTGGAACAGTTTGAAGAGTATTGGTGTTAGGTCTTCTTTGAAGGTCTGATAGAATTCTGCACTAAAACCATCTGGACCTGTGCTTTTTTTGGTTGGAAGACTTCCAATGACAACTTCTATTTCTTCAGGGGTTATAGGACGGTTTAGATGGTCTATTTGATCCTGATTTAATTTTGGTACTTGGTATCTGTCAAGGAAATTGTCCATTTCCTCAAGATTTTCTAGTTGTGTTGAATACAGGTTTTTGTAGTAGGATCTGATGATTTTTTGAATTTCCTCAGTTTCTGTTGTTATCTCTCCCTTTTCGTTTCTGATTTTATTAATTTGGATACTATCTCTGTGCTCTCTGGTTAGTCTGGCTAAGGGCTTATCTATCTTGTTAATTTTCTCAAAGAACCAACTCCTCGTTTTGTTGATTCTTTGTATGGTTTTATTTGTTTCTACTTGATTGATTTCAGCCCTGAGTTTGATGATTTCCTGCCTTCTACTCCTCTTTGGTGTATTTGCTTCTTTTTGTTCCAGTGCTTTCAGGTGTGCCATTAAGCTGTTAGTGTATGCTGTCTCCCGTTTCTTTTTGGCAGCACTCAGGGCTATGAATTTTCCTCTTAGCACTGCTTTCATTGTGTCCCATAAATTAGGGTATGTTGTGCCTTCATTTTCATTACCTTTCAAAAAGTCTTTGATTTCTTTCTTTATTTCCACCTTGACCAAGTTATCATTGAGTAGAGCATTGTTCAGCCTCCATGTGTATGTGGGTTTTCTTTTGTTTTTGTTGCCATTGAAGACCACCCTTATTCCATAGTGATCTGATAGGAGGCATGGGATTATTTCTGTCTTCTTGTATCTGTTGAGGTCTGATTTGTGACCAATTATATGGTCAATTTTGGAGAAGGTACCATGAGGATCTGAGAAGAAGGTGTATTCTTTATCTCTAGGATGAAATGTTCTATATATATCAGTTAGTTCCATTTGGTCCAAGGCTTCAATTAGATTCACTGTGTCCCTGTTTAGTTTCTGCTTTCCTGAACTATCCATTTCAGAGAGCGGGGTGTTGAAGTCACCCACTATTATTGTGTGCGGTGCGATGTGTGCTGTGAGTTTTAGTGAAGTTTCTTTTACAAATGAGGGTGCCCTTGCATTGGGAGCATAGATATTCAGAATTGAGAGTTCTTGATGGTGGATTTTTCCCTTGATCAGTATGTAATGTCCTTCTGTGTCTTTTTTGATGACTTTAGGTTGAAAATCAATTTTATCCGATATTAGGATGGTTACTCCACCTCGTTTCTTGGGGCCATTTGCTTGTAAAATTGTTTTCCAGCCTTTTACTCTGAGGTAGTGTTTGTCTTTGACACTGAGGTGCGTTTCCTGCATGCAGCAAAATGCTGGGTCCTGTTTACGTATCCAGTCTGCTAGTCTATGTCTTTTAATTGGGGAATTGAGACCATTGATATTAAGAGAGATTAAGGCATAGTGATTATTGCCATCTGCCATTCTTGACGCTATCTTTATGTTTGAGTGGTTATCTACTTTTGGGTTTGATTCAAGAAGGTTATTATCTCATTTTTTCCAGGGTGTTGTTTCTCTCCCTGTATTGGAGGTTTCCACCTATTATCCGTTGCAGGGCTGGATTTGTGGAAAGATATTGTGAAAATTTGGTTTTATCATGGAATATCTTGGTCTCTCCATCTATGGTGATTGAGAGTTTTGCTGGGTATAGTAGTCTAGGCTGGCATTTGTGCTGTCTTAGTGTCTGCATGAGATCTGCCCAGGATCTTCTGGCTTTCATAGTCTCTGGTGAGAAGTCTGATGTGATTCGGATAGGTCTTCCTTTGTATGTTACTTGGCCCTTTTCTGGTCATCTCATTAGATGCTGAGAAAGCATTTGACAAAATTCAGCATCCTTTCATGCTAAAGGTCTTGGAAAGATCAGGAATTCAAGGCCCATATCTAAACATAGTAAAAGCAATTTACAGCAAACCGGTAGCCAGCATCAATCTAAATGGAGAGAAACTTGAAGCAATCCCACTAAAATCAGGGACTAGACAAGGCTGCCCTCTCTCTCCATATCTTTTCAATATAGTACTTGAAGTTCTAGCTAGAGCAATTAGACAACAAAAAGAGGTCAAAGGGATACAAATTGGAAAGGAAGAAGTCAAACTATCACTATTTGCAGACAATATGATAGTATACATAAGCGACCCAAAGAACTCCACCAGAGAACTCCTACAGCTGATAAACGACTTCAGCAAAGTGGCCGGATATAAAATCAACCCAAGCAAGTCAGAAGCCTTCCTATACTCAAAGGATAAGCAGGCTGAGAAAGAAATAAGTGAAATGATACCCTTCACGATAGCCACAAACCATATAAAGTATCTTGGCGTGACTCTAACCAAACAAGTGAAAGATCTGTATGACAAGAACTTCAAGTCTCTGAAGAAAGAAATTGAAGACCTCAGAAGATGGAAAAATCTGCCATGCTCATGGATTGGCAGGATTAATATAGTAAAAATGAGCATCTTACCAAAAGGAATACACAGATTCAATGCAATCCCCATCAAAATCCCAACTCAATTCTTCATAGAGTTAGAAAGAGCAAAAATTCATCTGGAATAACAGAAAACCCAGAATAGCTAAAACTATTCTCAAGAGTAAAAGAACCTCTGGGGGAATCAGTATCCCGGACCTCAAGCTGTACTACAGAGCAATAGTGTTAAAAACTGCGTGGTATTGGTACAGTAACAGACATGTAGATCAATGGAACAGAATTGAAGACCCAGAAATGAATCCACACTCCTATGGTCACTTGATCTTTGACAAAGGAGCTAAAACCATCCAGTGGAAAAAAGATAGCCTTTTCAACAAATGGTGCTGGCTCAGCTGGAGGTCAACATGCAGAAGAATGCAAATTGACCCATCCTTATCTCCTTGCACTAAGCTCAATTCTAAGTGGATCAAAGATCTCCACATAAAACCAGACACACTGAAACTAATAGAAGGGAAACTAGGGAAGAACCTTGAACATATGGGCACAGGGGAGAATTTCCTGAACAGAACTCCAATAGCTTATGCTCTAAGATCAAGAATAGACAAAGGGGACCTCATTAAATTACAAAGTTTTTGCAAGGCAAAAGACACTGTCAAAAAGACAAAGCGGCAACCAACTAACTGGGAAATGATCTTTACCAACCTTACATCCGACAGAGGGCTAATATCCAAGATATACAAAGAACTCAAGAAGTTAAACTCCAGAGAGGCAAGTAACCCTATTAAAAAATGGGGTACAGAGCTCCACAAAGAGTTCTCACCTGAAGAATATCTAATGGCTGAGAAGCACCTAAAGAGATGTTCATCATCCTTAGTCATTAGGGAAATGCAAATCAAAACAACCCTGAGATTCCATCTCACACCAGTCAGGATGGCTAAGATCAAAAACACAGGAGACAGCAGTTGTTGGCGAGGATGTGGAGAAAGAGGAACACTCCTCCACTGCTGGTGGAATTGCAGGCTGGTACAACCACTCTGGAAAGCAGTCTGGGGGTTCCTCAGAAAACTGGGCATGACACTTCCGGAGGATCCGGCTATACCACTCCTGGGCATATACCCAGAGGCTTTACCTGCATGCAATAAGGACACATGCTCCACTATGTTCATAGCAGCCTTATTTATAATAGCCAGAAGCTGGAAAGAACCCAGATGTCCCTCAACGGAGGAATGGATTCAGAAGATGTGATATATCTACACAATGGAACACTACTGTGCAATTAAAAACAATGAATTCACGAAATTCCTAGGCAAATGGTCAGAACTTGAAAATATCATCCTTAGTGAGGTAACCCAATCACACAAGAACACACATGGTATGCAGTCACTGATAAGGGGATATTGACCCAGAATCTCCGAATACCCCAGACACAATCCGCATATCAATAGATTTCTAAAAAGATGGAAGGAGAGACCCCTGGTCCTGGAAAGAGTGGATGTAGGGGAACGCCAGGACAGAGTAAGGAGAGGTGGTTGAATGGAGAAAAGAGGGAGGGAAGGGGGCTTATGGGACTTTCGGGGAGGGAGGAAACGGGAAAGGGGAAGTGATTTGGAATGTAAATTAAAAAAATAAAGTAAAAAAAAACAACAACAAAAAAAAACATAAGTGATGTGGAAATAAAAAACTTTCCTAAAAAAAAAAAAGAATCCCAGGCTGTTGGAACCCAAACCTCTCCGAGACCCGTTGCTGTGCCCTTAAAATACACAAGGCTTCTCCTGCCGTCTGCTATCCTCTTCTTCCCCAAAATAACATTTCTTTCTAAGCAAGAATTGAGCAAGGTCAGTGGTTTCTCTCTGCCAGCTCATGGTTTATTCTCCATCTGGTTAAATATCTCGATTTTACATGACAGAGATGTTTCAGTTTATGTAGGAAAGTACTTTCCCAAATGCATTATGTAATTCCAGGTAACCTAAACATTTTCATTGAAGGTGGATTTTACTGATTCATATATATGCAGACACAGGCACACACAGAGACACTAAGTCAAGCAAATAAATGTTGGTATAGTAAAAAATGTATACATAAAACTATAAACGTGCATAAATACGCACATATGTATTTTTATGTTCTTTGTCATTATTAGTAAGAAAAAAATTATTTTAAGGCAAGTTCATTTTCATGCAACATAAAATACTGAATACCACTCTTGCCTGTCTTTGAAAGCTCTGTCTCAAAATTAATCTATTAACTGTTTTCAGGTCTCCTTATCTCTCTTATTTGGGATATTAGCACTAACTTATTTGTTTTTATTTAACAAACGTTTATTAAGCTCTTTGTATGTAAGATTTTGCTATTTTGTAAGATACTTAGGAAAATGTAAAGTATCAATGTGCTTAAATGAGGCTAAGAGATTAGAGAAGATAAAAGTTTTACAGTGTCAGAAACTGCCCTGACTCAGAAGGAATAGATGCATATTACAAAAGAAAAAGTGGCAAGTCTATACCAGCACACAAACCATAAACGAACGTTATAATCACGAGTTAAATATGAGACTTAGAATCATTTTGCTAGTGATTCAGACCAATATTAAAAATGAATATTTAATACATTGTAACACAACATCATTACTTTCTCAAGAAAGTAATGCACTGAAGGCTCTATTGCACTGAATGCAAATTGTGGTGCCATCATACAAACACATTAAACTGAATGCATAAAATACTGTTGCATTTTGAAATCATTTCACAAATTCTATTAGTCATCTAATTTCCAGTTATGAAAATGTAAAATGCATAAACATATGTTAACAGAGATATAATATTCAAAAAATATTAACTTTTGTGAATGACCTATAGTTTAGAATTATAGAAACAAATAACATATCTCTCAGAATTAGTTTTTACCAAGACAATTATTTTAATGTGTGTAATAACTCATCATTCTTCCCTACTTCCTCTTTAATCTTGTACATGAGCATTTTATATTTCTAACCAAAAATAATATTGTTTGATACTATTTCCTTTGGTTTCCATTTTCTTCTGTCTCAGAAGGTTAAGGAGTAGCTTACATTAAGCAAGTTGTGTGTTACAAAAAAGGAAATATTAGTGCCAATAGCTGAAGGTATAAACTTTCCAAAATAGAACTAGCAAGGTCTGTAGTTTTTTTTCCCTCCAGTTGAAGTTAAATGTTGGCTTTGAGATGTGCATTTTTACATCAGAAAACTGTTATGAAGTAAAAGTATTGCATCACAGATTCAAATGGTGCCAAGACCAGCTTCACTTAGGTCCTGGTTCCTGAGAGAGGAAGTGTCTTGGAGCAGTGAAACCAAAGGACTCCAAGTCAAATATCACTGCCTATGTTCTGCTCAAGACAGCTTTTCAGATCTCTCTCTCTGTCTCTCTCTCTCTGTCTCTCTCTGTCTCTGTCTCTCTGTCTCTCTCTCTCTCTCTCTCTCTTTCTCTTTTCTTCTCCCCCATGCCCCTGAGTTCTGCTCTGCTCTAGAGAGCTTTTTCTTGCTGTTCTAAAAATAATTATCTAGTTAAGATAACTAACTTTCTTTTTGAGACATCTCTCTGTGATTGAGAGAGCTCTCTTTGCTAGTAAAAATTCTAAAGGCTTTCTGGATAACTCATGGATTTTCTGACCAAAATCAGAAAAGCTCCTATAAAAAAATTCATGGAATAATGCCAAGACAGAGAAGAGAGAGGGGGTTGAATGGGGAAAAGAGGGAGGGAAGGGGGCTTATGGGACTTTCGGGGAGGGAGGAAATGGGAAAGGGGAAATGATTTTGAATGTAAATAAAAAAAAACTTAGAAAAATAATAATGGATCAGAAAGCCAGAAAAAAATTCTAAAAGGGCTGTGTTCACTCTTTAAGTAATTCTTGGGATTTCAGACCAAGTTCAGCGATCCTATTAGAAAAAAATAATCTAAAAATGCTATGAAAAATTCTAAAAGAGCTGTGTTTGCTCTCCATTGATTTTCTGACAAAAATCAGAAATCCCGTAAGAAAAAAAAAATCTTGAAAATGTATTTGTTCTCCAGAGAACTCACCCTCAGCTCAGCTCACCCTGGGGGGAGGTTGGGGGATTCTAAAGAACTATCACTTTCTGCTAGTTCATCTCATGTAGACCAAAAGCGCAGTGTTTTTATTTACATTTCAATTCAGTTATTTATTCCAGGTTCCCTCTTAACCGTTCCATGAATTGGCATCTCATGATCTTAGTCCCTTGCCTGTTGGGCAGAGATAGCAAGCACAAGCACAAACAAATCAGCTGGGTGGGACTCCGCCCTGGAATTATCATTCTGACCGTGCATGAACCTAAATTCAATTTGTCCTATGCTGAACTTAAAGTCAGAATCTGCTTGCATTTGTATCTGCCTTTCTTGGTATCTTTCTGACAAGCTAGTTCACAGTGTAGTTGCCTCTGTTCCTTCAGATCTGTGAAGCTTCTTATACAATTCATATTGCATCCTTATATTTTTGCATAGTTGAAAAATTAAATGTTTTTGATCTCATGTTTTAGAGACATTAGCCATACCTTAGCCTCCTGGACTCATGCTGTCTCTCATTAACATGGTGTCATTAACATTAACAGGGAAGACATTCCTCAGAGGAACATGAATATATGTACCTTATTTTACAAACAAGCCTTATATTCATAGGAGCTATTGACACTCAAGACCTATGCTATGATGCCTGATGGCGCTGATATTCCACCCCTCCAAGGCCATGATAGACTGGGAAAAATGTTATTTCAATTCTGGCTTGAATTTGAAGAATAGAAGCCCAAATACAAAGCAGGTAAATGATAGCTGCCTATTGGTGAATACCTCTCTCTCTCTCTCTCTCTCTCTTCCTTTCTCTCTAACACACACACACACACACACACACACACACACACAGACACATCAATGTAGCAGGTTTAAGTAGCATTTTTGTTTCCTTAAAAAAAGGAACTCTTATGAAATAATTAAGATTGTATATCTTCAAATAAATTTTCACATTTTAGATTAATTTTAGTTTTGTAAACTATTGCAAAATCAGAAAATGTTAATAGTGGCTCACATTTAGAGTTTATTTGATACTTTCTGTCTATTTTCCTGGAAATTATTAGACTGCTGGGGTTTCCTGACTAACAGACCACATGTAGGACACATTATCTGCTACTAGAGAGTGTAAATATATTGTTCAAATTCTATTTTGCTGTACTTATTAGTTTCTGGGAGCCTCCTGGCCTGGAGAGGGTAGTGGTGGCCAGGGCACACAATAGGACTCTGGTGTTGCTTTAAAGTCTGAGTGTCTCTGGACATTCTAGCTCTCTAACTAAACTGAAATGCTGATGGTAGCTTCTAAATAGTTCTAAAAACTTTCTTGCTCTTTCTGAGGGTAAACGGCTGCTGGCTTAGTTGATTAACAACTATAGTATAACAGTGGGGGATTAAGTACTGTACCAACCAGTACCCCCAAAGCTCCCAGGGACTAAACCACCAACCAAAGAGTACATATAGAGAGACCCATGGCTCCAGCTGCATATGTAGTAAAGGATTGTCTTGTTGGACATCAAAGGGAGGAGAGGCCCTTGGTTCTGAGAAGCCTAGATGTCCCAGTATAGGGGAATGCCAGGACAAGGAAGAGGGAGTGGGTAGGTTGGTGAGCAGGGGGAGCAGAGATGGGATAGGGGGTTTTCAGAGGAGAAACCAGGGAAGGGGATAACATTTGAAATGTAAATAAAGAAAATATCTACTAAATAAAAGGAGTTTCTAGGAACTGATAAAAAAAATAGTAATGTAGCCTTTCGTCTATCTCAGCAGGAACTGCGCTGCTCTAACTTTTGGCCTGCTAGTGGGAAGTCACAGGAAGAAAAAAGAGATACTTTGAGAAGTGTTTATAGCGTTTATTACTAAGTTGCAAAAAGTTTCTTATGGAAGCTATCTAGGAAAAAGGGGAAAGATCCTAAGTGGGGAAAGGGAAAAATTCTTTCTAGTTTTTCTTCTTTGTCTAAGAAGTGTTCTGTTCAAAAATGTTCTCCTCAGCTCAGTTCCTCTCTGCTCAGTTCTTCTTAGCTCAGTTCTGACTCTTCTGTTTGTCCTCAGCACTTAAAACATCTTTCATAATACATGATCACAGGTTAAATAGTTCATCACAAGTTCACACATAAAATCAAATCACAAGTTGAAATAGACATTTATGACAGAGAATGTTTACATGCATATCATTAGGAGTAATTATCTGGTTAAGCATCTATCACCTGTCATGTCTCCACAGGTTCATAGAAGGTTGAAAAACCATAAGTTTTGCAGTTTTGATTATCAAAGATGGACCTAATAGCAGTCCCACCATAAAAGAACTTAATAATTACTGATATAAATTTAGGAATTCTTATAGAATCATCATTAAGACTTAAGAAGTCATCTATTTGTCTATATAGCATCACTATAAGACAGTATATCTTTGTAGATCTGCAGAGATCTGCTCAAAAGTGGTGGATTAATACATAGTGATTGCTATATATATTTAATAGTAACAGGGAAAGCATATTAATAACAGACCTCTTTCATAAAATGAATTATCCTGTGCCTTGTCTCTAAAAGCAAATCTGTTGCAGATTGTATTATAATCTAAAGCAGACCATCTCAGGAAGATCACCTGCTAGCTATTAGTTTGTCCTATTAAGGCTCCTGAAAATTAGTTTGAGTAATAAGCAAATGAAGAGATTAGTTTGAAGTTAAGACTCAAATCGAAAAATTAAAAAAAAATCGTATATGTAGTTCACAGGAATGTAAAGATTATATATTTTTAGTCATTTTATTTCTTCAAGATTAATACAACTTCAGATGTGTACTCACGCTATTAACAGATATAAAGAATTCTTGGCAACTATGAGCTTCATAATGCTTTAATGTCAAGAGAATGTTAAACTTAGTTATGTCAAATTATCACTTATTTTCTTTTCCAATTGAGAAAATTTGGGCATTATGAAGTTAAAATCTCTGAGGAGAAGGGAGGGGGTCATGGGAGGAGGAATTGCAAAGACAGGAATGGGAGGAGAGGAAGAGGGACTGCAATGTGAATAAGGAAATAGATTAGTAAGAAGGGGGAAAAAGGAAGTTAGGATTATAAACACAGACCAGCTGACTGGAATTATGTACACCAGATCTTGAATTTACATCCACCATGTCCCTGTTTCTATGGACATAATACCCCAGAGTGAAAAGTCAGATGACTGTCTTTTTCCCAGATCTACCTTTTGAATGTTCTTGTTTACAACATTACAAGACCCTATGAAGATTTGCAACTTAAAGGGCCAATAAACATCTTCAACAAAATTATGGAGGAAAACTTCCCTAACCTAAAGAGAGAGATGCCGATGAACGTACAAGAAGCCTACAGAACTCCAAACAGACTGGACCAGAACAGAAATACCTCCCGTCACATAATAATCAAAACACCGAATGTTCTAAACAAAGAAAGAATACTAAAAGCAGTAAGAGAAAAGGGCCAAGTAACATACAAAGGAAGACCTATCCGAATCACATCAGACTTCTCACCAGAGACTATGAAAGCCAGAAGATCCTGGGCAGATCTCATGCAGACACTAAGACAGCACAAATGCCAGCCTAGACTACTATACCCAGCAAAACTCTCAATCACCATAGATGGAGAGACCAAGATATTCCATGATAAAACCAAATTTTCACAATATCTTTCCACAAATCCAGCCCTGCAACGGATAATAGGTGGAAACCTCCAATACAGGGAGAGAAACAACACCCTGGAAAAAATGAGATAATAACCTTCTTGAATCAAACCCAAAAGTAGATAACCACTCAAACATAAAGATAGCGTCAAGAATGGCAGATGGCAATAATCACTATGCCTTAATCTCTCTTAATATCAATGGTCTCAATTCCCCAATTAAAAGACATAGACTAGCAGACTGGATACGTAAACAGGACCCAGCATTTTGCTGCATGCAGGAAACGCACCTCAGTGTCAAAGACAAACACTACCTCAGACCCTATACATTTAAATTTACAATCTATAATTTTTATCTGTACCAAATGCATTACACATAACATTTTAGAGTTATGCTCTGAAAACTCAGAAAGGTGAATATTATCAAATTTATTTTATGTCAAGAAATGAGACCCTTATAAAAATTAAATTACTAGTATATTGTTACATAGTCAAAAGCCAAATAATGATATTCATCTATATAAATATTATTTGTTCTTATGAGAATTTTGCAATAATCTCTCACTTGACTGAATTCTGATAACATTTGAACAGTACTACATTTGTAAATTTGCTCAGAGATTAATTTTCATTTTAAGGTTCATTGTGGCTCTGTGTTTTTCCTGCTCTATTCCTCGTAGGACTCTCTGAATATCTTGTCAAAATTTGATTGTTTCAAGTGAGACCTGAGATCTTGAAGTCCACACATATTTCTTGGTAATGTCAAAACTGCCAGTTCACAGATAATGTTTTTAGTAGTTTACTCTCAGGGATGCTATAACACTGGAGCTTTGGAACCCTGGCAGTGTAGGATTGGTTATTTTTCTGAGGTCAGGAACATTTACAAGAACACTAATCATCACTTTCCTTTATTCATGGAACTGGTTGATAAGAAAATGACAGAGGAACCAAACACTGATTTCAGAGACAGTAGATTTATGTTCTGACATGTTCCTTATATTACATGAGACAAGAATAACCAATTCACTGAGAAAATACTCATCAAAGCAGATATGATAGGATTGAGAACATTTGGCAATTTTAAATTTGGCAGTATAACACAAAGAGAAGGTTATGGTTAACCAGTTAAGGGGTTCATTCCTGGGGAAAACCACATAGTGCATCCTTTAGCATTCTTTAGGTGAGTGTATTTTGTTAAGAGGGGAGTCCTTTGAGATTACCCCCTTCCACTTTATTACGTCTATTGGTGTTGTCATTGTTTGAGAGTCCTTCAGGGAACCACACTGTTGCTGTATCTTGAGCATAACTTCCCCCTCATTTCTCAGAGACTCACCATAGACTTCCTGTTCCTCTAGCTCTTATCTTTTTGCTTCCTCTTCTCTGTTTCCTGAGTGTTAGCATTAGCTATAGATTATACAAGCAATACTAAACTGAATCAGGAGGTTCTTTTTGATATATTCATACATATGAATGTGTGTGTGTATGAGAGAGAGAGAGAGAGAGAGAGAGAGAGAGAGAGAGAGAGAGAGAGAGAGAGAGAGAGAGAATAATCACATCAAAAGAAGCCATAAATTTGAACAAGAGGGAAATGGGATTATTTGGAAAGAAGGAGCAGAGAAGAGGGAGATAATATAATTGTATTTTGAGTAAAATGAAAATTACTAATAAAATAAAGAACTTTGTGAATTGGACATTACTTCAGAAGTAGAAGAAGCCCTGCTGTACAGAGCTCACAGTAGGACAGAGGATCCCCAGGGTAAGCGAAAGAGTTTAGGTGGATCGCAGACAATTCTATTTTACAAAATTGCCTTTTGAAATATAAGATGATGCTGGCACCATCTGAGCAATATTGTTTTAACAGTCTGCGAAGTGGAATAAGCACAGGTTAGTCTGATTATACATTTGAATCAGTCTTGAGAGCTTCACAAATTATGTTTGCATTGACTATGACTCAATTGGATTGGTCATTAGAACATTTTACATTACTCAGGGGTACTTCATATGTGACCCAGGTTAAAAAAAATATGTTTTGAATAATTAGGCCTCTGGAGGCTACCCAGAGACCTGAGCATTATTTGAAATACTTTTTCTAAGAAAATGACTTTATTAGCCAGTATTTGGCATTGTTTCTCTACAGATTTGTGAAGAAACTGAGCAGAAGGCATATATTCCTACAGAGGAATAAGTACAACGCATTTGCTCAGAACTAGGTGACCACATCTAAGAAAAAGTTTTAGTAGCTGTTTCGTGTAAGACAAGTGGAATTTGCATCAGAATATTTTTAATACTCTTGCCTCTCAATAGGAACTACTTTCATTGTGTGTTGCTATACAGTGCCAGTGACATTTCTTAATACTTGAAAATAACATTATTAATCCTAGTGTATCAATTCAGTGATGAGTACTGTTGCTGTGTAAAATCTCCTAAAGAACTCAGATGCAGGAATAGGCAGATACAGGATTTATTTCCTTCCTTTAAAAGAGAGCAAAGAAAAGAGAAATATATTACAAATTAAAGTGGAATGGCAGATTATTAAATGTATTTATTAAAATATATTGGCCGTAATAATCTTTCAAAGAAGTTTATAGTGAGATTAAGATACCTCTTACTGCTATACCTTTATACTTATCTTACATGAGTATGATAATGAAAAAGATTTTATTGCATATAAAATATGCAGAGCTGAGACTGGCATATCTGAATCTATAATTAAAATTCTAACAAATTGAACTAAAAAGATCTACAAAGATAAAAATTTTACAGGAAATGAATTTCACCTTATGCTAAAAATATCAAGATCATTTACTTAAAGAATATTCATTACTTATCTTAAACTATTTGAAGTATTTTTATATAGAGTCTTATTCTGACATTATTTGCATAGACTCATGAGAAAGAAAAAGGAGAACAATGAAAAAATTCAAAAGAGTTAATAGCAGAACACAAAAGATCTTTCTGTTCCTATGGCATTATAATTTTCAGAAGGCTCACTGAACTTATATGTAGATATGGATTTCTACCACACTACTCTATTTACCTTTTATAATAATCATTGGTCAAGGACACAATAAATTTGCTTATAGGAAAAAGTGGGACCATGAAAGTTTTATGTATATTCAAAACTTCATATGAAGAAAGAATAGTACTTCTGGAGGGAACCAGTCAGCTTGCTGCCAAGTTCGGCATGGTCTTGGTAGGGACAGAATGGTTCTTACCCCTGGGACAGGGCTAGCAGGTATGGACCTCCACTATTGTCAATGGCTGCTGTGGGCGTAAGGCTTACTTGTATAGTAATGTACATATTTTCACAATACTCTGAGGAATGTCCTCCCTGTTGACACCAACCCCTGATAATTAGAAATAGCACGAGCCCAGCAGTAGAGGGTGTTTCTATGTCTTTAGGAAAATGGTATATGCTGGAACCTTAAAGCTGTGGAAAAGAACTATAAAAATATAAATTCAAAAATATATAATTTCTCAACTATTCGAATATATGAAATGCAATATGAATTGTATAAGGAGTTTGGCATATCTAAAGTAACAGAGGATGCTACATTATGAGCCAGCTTGTCAGAAAGATACAAAGGCAGGCAGATACAAAGACAGGCAGATTCCTGAGTTCAAGGTCACCCTGGAACAGAACAAATTTATGTCCAGGTGTTGTTAGAGTGGTAATTCCAATGTGGTGTCCTACCCAGCTAGTTTATCCTCATTGCTTAACAGAAGCAGTCGGATTTTTTGAATTCTTTTTGAATGTTAAAAAAATATTGTTCTTGTTGTCTCTTAAGAATTATGGGGGTGGGATCACTGGATGCTAATTCATAGGATAATCAAAAGGGAATCTTGAATAAATAACTGAATTGATATGTAAATAAGAAACTGGGCTTTTGGTCTGTATGAGATGAGCTAGCAGAAAGTGATAACAGGTCTTCTTTACAATTTTTCTCTATAGAGAGTTGAACTATCTGGAGATATCTGAGAGCATAAACAGCTTTTCAAGAATTAACCCAGAATTTCGGAATACCCTAGACACAATTCGCATATCAATAGATTTCCAAGAAGATGGAAGGAGAGAGCCCTGGTCCTGGAAAAGACTGGATGTAGGGGGATTCCAGGACAGAGAAGCAAGAGGGGGTTGAATGGGGAAAAGAGGGAGGGAAGGAGGCTTATGGGACTTTCGGGGAGGGAGGAAATGGGAAAGGGGAAATCATTTGGAATGTAAATAAAAAAACTTAGAAAATAAATAAATAAATAAATAAAAAGATTTTTTTTTCTAATAAGATTCCTGATTTTAGTCCGAAAATCCACGGAGAGTGAATGCAGCTCTTTTAGAATTTTAGAAACCTGACCTGAGTCAGAATTACTTAGAGAGCTGACACAGCTCTTTTAGAATACTTTCTAGCAGCTATCCAGAAAAGGCTGTCTGAAGAGCGAACACAGCTCTTCTAGAATTTTTTTCTGACTTTCTGATTTTGATCAGAAAACCCAATAAATACTTTTAGAATGTTTCTAACAGGATTTCTCACTTTATTGGAAGTTCCATACATAAAACCACACACTTATGAACACTTGATCTTTAACAAAGAAGGCAAAAATATGCAATGGAAAGAAGAAATCGTGCTGGTGTAATGGGCAGTCAGTATATAGAAATATTAACATAGATCTGTTCACAAAGCTCAAGTCCAAATCATCAAGGACCTCAACATAAAACCAGATACACTGAATCCAGAAGAAGAGAAAGTGAAGAAGAACTTTGAATTCATTGTCACAGGGGCATGAGGGTGATTTCCTAAAAAACTCCAATGGCTCAGGCTCTAAGATCAAGAATTGATAATTGGGGCCTCATGAAACTGAAAAGTTTCTGTAAGGCAAAGGACATAGTCAAGAAGACAATTTGGCAATCTAAAGATTGGGGAAAAACATCTTCACTAAACCCATATCTGATAGAGAGCTATATATCCAAAATATATAAAGGACTCAAGAAGCTAACTTACAAAAATCAAAACAAACAAAAAACATCAACAAAAAAACCCTCCAAACAACCCAATTGAAAAAAGAGTAGAGAGTTAAACAGAGAATTCATAATAGGAATCTTGAATGGCCAAGAAGTATTTAAAGAAATGTTCAAAGTCCTTTGTCATCAGGGAAATGCAAATTAAAATGACCCAAAGATCCAAGAATTTTTTTATAGCAGCTTTTTTGAATTTGGTCAGAAAACCCATGAACTCTCCAGAGAACTTTTAGAATTTTTACTAGCAGAGAGGGGTGTCTCAAGCAGAAAGCTAGATGTCTTAATCAGAGAGTTTTTAGAATAGCAAGAAAAAACTGTCTAGAGCAGAGTGCTTTGTTTCTGTTGCTCCCTTCTCTCTGGACATTGCTGAGGCTGGTCCTTGGCAGCTTGCCATCACTTTGTAATAGCTATCAGGATAGAAATACATTTTAATGGGAATTCCTTAGTCAAAGGAGACCATACATCAGAAATATTCTAGAGAAAATATCAAATTTGATGTTCTAGCTAAATTAATGTCAACTTCACATAAGCTGAAGTGATCTGAGAGAAGCAAACTTCCATTAAGAAAATACTTCAATAAGATCAGGCTGTATGCAAGCCTATAGTACATTTTTTTAAATTAGATATTTCCTTTGTTTACATTTCAAATGTTATTGCCTTTCCACATTTACCCCAGAACCTCCCCATCCCATCTCCCTCCCCCTGCTCCCTAACCCACCCACACCCTCTTCCCTGACCTAGCATTTCCCTACACTGGGGCATCAAGTCTTCTCAGGACCATGGGCCTCTTCTCTCATTGATGTCCAACAAGGCCTTCCTCTGCTACATATGCAGCTGGAGCCATGGTTCCCTCCATGTGTACCCTTTGGTTGGTGGTTAAATCCCAGGGAGCTCTGGGGGTTACTGGTTGGTTCATATTGTTGTTCCTCCTATGGGACTGCAAACCCTTTTAGTTCATTGGATCCTCTCTCTAGTTCCTCCATTGGGTACCATGGGGGAAGGCTTAGCCCATTGTTGATGGTGTCATCCCTGGGATAGTGGTCCTGAGTTCAATAAGAAAGAAGGATGTGGAAGCTACTGAGAAGTGATACTCCATGGCCTGTTACTGTGCTGCTTGCATTCTTGTCCTGAGTTCCTTTAGTGGTGGACTACAATGTGTGGAAGTGTAAGTCAAATAAAGTCTTTTGTTTCTGACTTGTTTTTTGACCCTCATGTTTCCTTACAGCAATAGAAGCCCTAAGTAGGACAAGTGGTTTAAAAGTAGAGTTTTAAGTGTCCTTCAAAGGCACACATAGTCAAACTTGGTGCTCATCCTGATGCTGCTCCTGGAATCTTTAGGAAAGAAGGTATATTGAGGAGAGTGGTTGAAGAAGGTATTAGAAACACAGACCTTTTCTGTCTTTCTTCTTAGCCAGCATGACTGAGCATGTTTTTATTCTGTTATGCATGGACGTCGCAAATACTGACAGAGGACCTGCCCCAAAGCATGTTAGTCAAGCAACCATGGACAGAAATCGATGAAATCATACATACATGCATTTTCTCCTCTTTATTTAAATATTTTGGTATGACAAATTTAAATGACTATCACAATGCATTCTCAGTGCTTTTTTTTAAACCTAATTTTAGTTTGATAATGTGACTTATTTCTTGGTTCTTTCTTCTTCCTAGTGATCTAATAATTATCCTAGTAATTGCACATTAGTATCTCATGATTGGTATTGTAAGCAGAGTAAACTAGTGCTTTCTTAACCTTAGGCATAATTAACTGACTTCTCAAGTGATGTTAGGCTTAGGATTGACCTGGGAAACTGTTCTTTAGTTGTTATTTTTAAATTTGAATTTAAAATATGTTATTTTAATAGGCAATTGCATTCACAAAATATAAGTCTGGAAACAGGTAAAATCCATTGTTTCTTTCCACCTAGGGAAAACTATTCTTGAGCTAGAAAAACAAATAGATTCAGATATGAAGTCTTCCTTGTGGTATTCAAATACTAGAGGCTCACACCTGAGCTACCCTCTGGGCACTGTTTCATCATAAACTATAGCCTTCAGGTTCACACAGATCAAACTTAGCTTCCTATAACTATGACTTATATTTCCCAGAGCTACTTTCTGCTGGAAAATATAGATAAAAGTACTAAATACAGTATGACATATTTTAGAATTAAGTCTTTGCATAACTGGCACAGTGATGAACTATAAAGTAAAATCTTATTCTGCCAATAAAAAAGTTTTTCATGTCATTACTTAAATTTCTCAATAAAGTTACCTTAATAAAAACTGCATAGTAATAAGGTAAACTAATTCACTCATTCTGCTACATGACTTAACTATGTGTACGAACACAAAATACAAACATCAAGTTCAGAACTTTATGTAACTCTAAAATAACAAACTTTCTATTGAGAATGTAATTGCAACTGAAAGATTTTAATTAGGGCATAAAAAGTTGTGTTTCCAATATTTCACACTGGAGTTTCAATTATAAACCTGAACTCAATTTATATATTGCTAATTAGAGCTTATTGTCAGTGTAAGATTTTAGGATAATCTCTGCTCTATTTTATTGTCATGATTTCATATCAAATGTTTTAAGAAGAGTGAATGAAATGATAAACATTTTCATATCATCTCTATAATATTGCATCTGAATTTCAACAATGATTTATCAACAGGGCTACAATTCGGGAGAGTAAATTACTTTTTACGAGGGAAATCTGATGGTTTGTAATGAATAGTCTTCTCAGAATTATTAGGTTTTAATAATGTCTTCATTGACATTTGCAATATATAGTACATTATGCCAATAAATTTGTACTATTCCACCATCCTATTCTAAACTTCGTTTTTGTATCAGTTTGTCTACTAATATTTTGTATTGTCAAAAAATCACCACACCAATATGAAACTTTACTATGATAAAATTACATTTTTTTATTATTTATTTTATTTTATTTTTTTAATTTACATTCCAAATCACTTCCCCTTTCCCGTTTCCTTACATTTTAAAAACTTTAAAGATAGGTTTAGGGGGCTTCTTTAGCATACCTAAGATTAGGACATCTAGGATCTTATTACCAGACAGGTATAAGAAAAGGTAAGGTTGAATAAGCTCAAACCCTGGGAATTTCAGAATTGAGACTGAAAGGAGTGGAGCTGATCTCTACTTGCTTTGAAACACATAACTACAATACCCCACTGAGGACCACAGGTCAAGTAGCATAAATACCTGGAGTTTTCTCTATGATACTGAGGTATCCAGATAGTACCAAGTCTTGAGTCAATGAGCTTCCCTTCCTGGGTATTCCTTCTTGCAAAAGATATGTAATCCCTGGTTTACTCCGAAAAAAGTATATGCATTTACATATACCATCAAATAAACTAGTATGATTAAGCAAGGATCATCTCAGCAAGGTGTTTTATTAAGGATCATGGTGGACAGGACATATGATCAGTAGAGTAGCTGGGACAGGAGCCTTCTGGTCTCATTTGCACCAGGGAGCCAGGTGGCTCCACAGCCTTCTGTGCGAGTGATCTCCCAGCAGTTCCTACACTTCTGAGTGCGGAGGTGAGATCTCCACTTTCTCTTCAATATCTATCTGAAGGGGAACAGCTAGGAGTGCACAGGGTATGTGATCTGTAGGGCAGCTGGGACAGGAGCCTTCCGATTGCCATTTGGACCAGGAAGCCAGGCAGCTTCATAGCCTTCAGTGCAGAGACCCTGCCAGAAGAGAGTTGGTCTCCCAGGAGTATGGATACAGGCTTATAGGCCCACAGGAGGGACAAGCTCCAGCCAGAGACAGCAAGACCAACTAACACCAGAGATAACCAGATGGCGATGGGCAAGCGCAAGAACCCTACAAGCAGAAACCAAGGCTACTTGGCAACATTGGAACCCAGTTCTCCCATCACAGCAAGTCTTGGATACCCCAACCCACTGGAAAATCATGAGTTGGATATAAAATCACATCTCATGATGCTGAGAGAGGACTTCAAGAAGGACATAAATAAATCCCTTAAAGAAATACAGGAGAACATGGGTCAACAGGTAGAAGCCTTAAAGAATAAACACAAAAATCCCTTAAAGAAACACAGGAGAACATGGGTCAATAGGTAGAAGCCCTTAAAGAGGATACACAAAATTCCCTTAAGGAATTACAGGAAAACACAAAAAAAAAACAAGTGAAGGAACTGGACAAAACCATCCAGGATCTAAAAATAGAAGTAGAAAAAACGAAGAAATCACAAAGGAAGACAACTCTGGAGATAGAAAACCTTGGAAAGAAATTAGGAGTCA
The DNA here is from genome assembly GCA_036184795.1 of Tokudaia tokunoshimensis. Lineage (NCBI taxonomy): Eukaryota > Metazoa > Chordata > Mammalia > Rodentia > Muridae > Tokudaia > Tokudaia tokunoshimensis. The sequence goes on from BTHU01000015.1 coordinate 57,957,331, forward strand.
TAGATGTAAGCATCAACAACAGAATACAAGAGATAGAAGAAGGTGCTGAAGATACCATAGAAAACATTGACCCAACATTCAAAGAAAATGCAAAATGCAAAAAGCTTGTAATCCAAAACATCTAGGAAATCCAGGATACAATGAGAAGACCAAACTTAAGGATTATAGGTATAGAAGAGAATGAAGATTTACAACTTAAGGTGCCAGTAAATATCTTCAACAAAATTATAGAAGAAAACTTCCTTAATCTAAAGAAAGAGATACCTATGAACATACAAGAAGTCTACAGAACTCCAAACAGACTGGACCAGAACACAGTCCTCCCAGCATATAATAATCAAAACACCAAATGCACTAAAGAAAGAAAGACTATTAAAACAGTAAGGGGAAAAGTCAAGTAACTTGTAAATTACACAAGACTTCTCACCAGAGACCATGAAAGCTAGAAGATGCTGGGCAGATCTCATACAGACCCTAAGAGAACACAAATGTGACCCCAGACTGCTATAGCCAGCAAAACTCTCAATCACCATAGATGGAGAAACCAAGATATTCCGTGATAAAAATAAATTTAAACAATATCATTCCACAAATCTAGCCCTACAAAAAATAACAGATTGAAAAAAGCACAAGGAAGGAGACTACACCCTAGAAAGAGCAAGAAAGTAATGTTCTTTCAACAAATCTAAAAGAAGATAACCACACAAACATAAAATTAACATTAAAAAATAACAAGAGCGACAATCACTATTCCTTATCAACTCTTAAAATCAATGAACTCAATTCCGCAATAAAAAGAAATAGACTAACGAAATGGATATGTAAACAGGACCCAGCATTTTGCTGCATACAGGAAATGAACCTCAGTGTCAAAGACAAACACTATCTCAGAGTAAAATTCTGGAAAACAATTTTACAAGCAAATGGTCCCAGGAAACAAACTGGAGTACCAATTCTAATACTGAATAAAGTCAAATTTCCACCTAAAGCCATCAAAAAAAGACATGCAAGGACACTTCACACTCATCAAAGGAAAAATTACCAAGAACTCTCAATTCTGAACACCTATGCTCCAAATGCAAGGGCACCCACATTTGTAAAAGAAACTTTACTAAAGCACAAAGCATGCACTGCACCTCACACAATAACTGTGGGTGATTTCAACACCCCACTCTCATCAATGGACAGGTCAGGAAAACACAAACTAAACAGAGACACAGTGAAGCTAACAGAAGTTATCGATCAAATGGGTTTAACATATATCTATAGAACATTTCATCCTAAATCAAAAGAATACACCTTTTTCTCAGCACCTCATTGTACCTTCTCCAAAACTGACTATACAATTGGTCACAAAACAGACCACAACAGATTTGAGAGGATTGAAATAATCACATACTTCCTGTCAGATTACTATGTATTAAGGCAGGTCTTCAACAACAACAAAAACAACAGAAAGCCCACACACACATGAAAGCTGAACAATGCTCTACTCAATGATACCTGGGTCAAGAAAGAAATAAAGAAAGAAATAAAAAACTTTTTAGAATTTTATGAAAATGAAGGTACAGCATAACCAAACTTATGGGACACAATGAAAGCAATACTAAAAGGAAAACTCATAGCTCTGAGTGCCTCCAAAAAGAAGCTGGAGAGAGCATACACTAGCAGCTTAATAGCACACCTGAAAGCTCTAGAACAAAAAGACGTGAATATACCCAAGAGGAGTAGATGGCAGGAAATAATCAAACTCAGAGCTGAAATCAACCAAGTAGAAACAAAAAGAACTACACAAAGAATCAACAAAACCAGGAGCTGGTTCTTTGAGAAAATCAACAGGATAGATAAACCCTTAGCCAGACTAACCAGAGGGCACAGAGACAGTATTCAAATTAACAAAATTAGAAATGAAAAGGGAGAGATATAACAACAGAAACTGAGGAAATTCAAAAAATCATATCCTACTACAAAAGCCTATACTCATCACAACAAGAAAATCTGGATGAAATGGACAATTTTCTAGACAGAAACAAAATACCAAAATTAAATCAGGATCAGTCATCTATACAGTCCCATAATCCCTAAAGTAATAGAAGCAGTCATTGAAAGTCTCCCAACCAATAAAAGCACAGGATCAGATGGTTTCAGTGCAGAATTCTATCAGACCTTCAAAGAAGACCTAACACCAATACTCTTCAAACTGTTACACAAAATAGAAACAGAAGGAACGCTACCCAACTTGTTCTATGAAGTCACAATTATGCTGATACCAAAACCACACAAAGACTCAACAAAGAAAGAGAATTTCTGACCAATTTCCCTTATGAATATTGATGCAAAATTACTCAATAAAATTCATGCCAACTGAATACAAGAACATATCCAAACAACCATTCACTATGGTCAAGTAAGCTTCATCCCAGGGATGCAGAGATGGTTCAATATATGGAAAACTATCAATGTAATTCACTACATAAACAAACTCAAAGAAAAAAACCACATGGTCATTTCATTAGATGCTGAAAAAGCATTTGGCAAAATTCAGCATCCTTTCATGTTAAAAGTCTTGGAAATATCAGGAATTCAAGGCCCATACCTAATTATAATAAAAGAAATGTACAAAAAATCAGTAGCCAACAACAAACTAAATGGAGAGAAACTTGAAGCAATTCCACTAAACTACCAATTTTAATAATAACATGAATATTTATAAATGTCTATGAGTAACATCATAAATTACATACAATAACAATTGGAAAAATTTTTCTTACATAACCGTTTCTTAATGGTTATATTCTTTTATAAACATTTCTAGAGACAAATAAGTTGCAAAGGCTTAAATGGGCCAATAAATAACTGAAAAAAATCTAAACTCATTGTCATTTAGGATGAGAATTCACACATTTTAATTTAGGTAATTGGAATAGATCATTTTATAAAATTCAAAGGAAATTAATAAGAACATTCTGGTTCTTCTCCTATTAGAAGCCTAGATTCAAAATTTCTCACTATTAGGTTAATTTTTCACAAACTCCGTCTAGAAGTAGTCTTTATATATGTTGTAGTCAAAATTAAATAATCCCTGAAGGTAGCGCATTCCTTGCTACCTGTTCTCAAATGAACGACACACATACACAGCTTTTATATTTTGATATGCTTTAATGAGCTTAATAGCTTGACCACTTCCTAACCTCCATGTGGTTGGTCAATCCACCTCCCACCAATAATCTGGAGTTATTTCCTATATTTCATCTTGGCTGCCCTGGACCCTGTCAGGCAGTCCTCCTGGGCCATTCTTCCTGGCTCCTACATGAAGGCTATGCTCTCTGTCCTGCACCTTCGCAGGTGTGGCATGTTTTCTCCTCTACCTCTTCTGGCATGGCAGATCTCCTTCTTTCCCTCCTTCCTTTCTGTTCCTAGTCCGGGTATCCTAAAAGTTTCACCTCTGTCTGCCCTGCCCAGCCATTGGCTGCTGCCACCTTTATTTGTCAATCAGAAGCAACCGGGGCAGTTTTCCAGAAGCTATGTTAGAACATGTGTGCAGATGTTTTAATGCAAACAGTTTTGGGGGACACAAATTAACATGAGAATTCAAGCAGAAACACACACACACACACACACACACACACACACACACACACTCGTTCCTTGTCCCTTTTAATCAACACGTGTGTTTTCAAATAAAAACATTTCTATTACTTATCAACAATTTCTGGTTGCCAAAAAGTATTTCAAAAGTGTGTTTCAAGTGTAACCCACATAGGCTCTTTAATAGTATTTTAATCATATTTTAAAATAGTTCTTCCTTTTTAGTATTACAAGTGTGTGAAGAATTTTGAAATTAGTCTATCTTATGTAAAATTATAATGAATTTCCAGAACTCTGTATGAGAAATTTCAGGCAGTATAATAAATTAGTAGATAAGTTGTAACATGAGATTTATTTCCATTACAGACTTTTATTTAACAAAAAGTTACAATATTTGTTTTAAATTATAATAGCACTAACAGTTTGTATATAGATCTAAAATGGAGAATATATCTATATATTCTAACAATGAGAACAAGACAGTTAAATCTTTAAGTAAACTAATTACTATGTATATGTGAGACTCTATTATAGTTGATACAAACTGTTTGATTAGTAAAAATGAAAATATGGTTTGTCTACATCAGAATTGACTAATTCTTTTTTTATTTTTAAATTTTTATTTTTTAATTTTCTATATTTTTTATTTACATTCTCAATGATTTCCCCTTTCCCGGTCCCCTCCCCCAAAGTCCCATAAGCCCTCTTTCCTCTGCTTGTTCCCCATTCAACCCCCTCCAACTTCTCTGTCCTGGTATTCCCCTACACTGCTACACCCAGTCTTTCCAGGACCAGGGGTCTCTCCTTCCTTCTTCTTGGAAATCAATTGATATTTGAATTGTGTCTTGGGTATTCCGAGCTTCTGGGTTAATATATATGGAACAATATTTACTTTGAGTTGGAAGTTCCAGAGGAAGATTTGATCTCACAACACTAAATTATGTAAAAGTTTTAGTAGGACAATAATTTGGAATTCTGATTAGAGCCTTCAACAAGTAGGGGTTAAGCAGAGAACCAAACTAGAAAAATTGAGTCTCTCAGAAGCACCTCCCATATTGACTTCATAAAAAGTATATTGATTTCTTATGATAAGTAAGGATTGGCTGTGGCAATAGTTAAGTAGGATTGAGTTAAATGTTTTTTGTTACTTATATAAATGTAGACACACTTATAAACTGAGAATTGAATTACAATGATTCTTCTGTTTCTGTAAGTGTAGACTGATGTACTAATGAATAATATGGAAAACAGAGACAAATATTTCATGTTATAAGGATATTTGTGTGCATGTAATATATGTAGTATGGTACACATAAAATATACCACAGACACCTCCATACAGGTAATGATTAAATGAATGAATTTCTGAAAGTAGAAATGTCAAGCTTGCTATGATATGGAACATTTTGCTTGCTACCTAAATCATTATCTAAGGCAAAAAAGTAGATACCTATGTAACTAATCTGTCACTTGCCATCAGAATACTTGGAAATTTAAATTTGTTAGAAGCATTTTTATGATAAGCAGATACCTCCTGGGAATGGGCCTTTGATTCAATAGTGTTGTCAATAGACTGCTTCTCTAGATGTGGAAATACAGGCACATACCTAGCTTTGTTCCTGTCTCTCCAGTGCAAAGTCCACCTGCATTGCACAATAGGAAGTGCAGATTATACAACTCTATTTGCTCACTCTGAACAGCACCAGATTCCTCCCAGTGTATTTTCTACAGTTCATCAGGCATGATGGGATTCTTTTGACCAGGGATTCTAAGCATTGTAGAAACAAGGGTACAGAGACCTTGATAAAAATTTATTTGTGCAATAAATTCTAAGCTATTTCAATGATAAGGAACCAAAACCTTCTATTTCTACTTCAAAATGAAAAATTATGTATATTCATTATATGTGAAATTTGTGAAAGATCTTCCAAATAATGGTGTTCTCTATAGCAGCCATAATGATGCAATTGACACTGAAAGAATAGCAATGCCAAGTTTTCAGGGAAATGTCCCTTGAGCAATATATAATACTTGATAGTATGCATTTCACACTACATAATGCTTTTCTTCATGACATATTGTGCAGAAAGCACAATTTCTATTATTGTGGAGGTATTCAGTGATTGCTGTCATAACAATATACCTCATAAAATAGACTATTTTATAATCCACAGAATAGCTTCATTCCAATCATCTCATTTATTTTTTCTAGAGGGTAAGAGTACTTTAAAGAAGACAAAAGCTAAGTTCATAAATGTCTAACTCAGGCTGATGACATAGCTTAGCACTTAAAGGCACTTCTTGTCTTGCCTAACAATCTGAATTCAAGTCCTGGGGGCTCACATACTAATGGAGAGCAGTGACTCCTGCAAGTTCATAGTAGCCACTCACACTTGCCATGGTAGGTATACTCAAGTTGCTTTCTCTATCATCTATCTATCTACCTATCTTTTATCTATCATCTGTTATCTATCTGTCTGTCTGTCTGTCTATCTATCCATTCATCACCTGTCCATTCTGATTCTCTCTGTCGGCCTGTCTCTCTGTCTCTCTGTCTGTCTGTCTGTCTGTCTGTCTGTCTCTCTCTCTCTCTCTCTCTCTCTCTCTCTCTCTCTCTCTCTCTCTCACACACACACACACACGCACACACTCCAAATAAGTAAATATAATATAAACATTATTTTAAGAAAAGAAGAAATGTATGGATTGTCCACAGGCATTTCATTCTGTACACTATTGTACTTTCTGAAGTATTCAAGACAGGATGTGGGAAGACATTTTAATCTCTCATTAATGTTAATCTCTCACCAGATAGATGACATCTATCTTCACTGCTTTCTTTACTGCAAGCATCATGGGTACATCCCTTAATTAGGTCAGCACTATAGTATATCATTTTTTAAAATATTCCTTTTCCATGTGTGACTTGATTTTTTGTGTTTTGTGTCTCTTTTGAATTTTATCCTACACATTTTCCCAATCTAAGTATTGAACAGGGAACAACGTCACAAAACAAAGCCTAGTAGCCATGTTTCTAAAGACCTAGTGTAAAAGTACTGGATTAAATTATGTCGGGAGGAAGAAGGCAATGTTAGCACTCTGGGAAGCAGGAATGTTATCTGAATATATTAAAATTACTTGATGCAATTATTTCCAGAATTTAACCAGTGGTGTATTATATTTAATACATGAACAGCAAGCACTGCAAAGATGTTCTTTTTGAGCACTTTCAATATTATAAGACAGAAATAAAGATATAGACAGAGTACAGTGTCTTGTTCCTGCATGTTGAAAATGTTGCTCTGATATGCTTCCCAGACATGTACAGTGATGTGTGATGTTTTTATGTATTGAATGCTACACAAAAACAGGCAATGTTAGTTGTGCTGATAAGGTTTAATCCAATTATTTTCTCAAGGTACATTCTTTCTTCTTATGGATTAGCATGTTGACACATGGTACGATAGGGGGAAGAGGAGCTGTGTTTCTGCTTCTGGTGGCAGTACATTGTGTTCACATCATGTTTCCAAATTTAATTTATAGATAAGGACTAGAAGTAATTGTAATGTGCAGTTGTAATCTTCAGCTGATGCTTAGAAACGGAGAAATGTAAATTAAAAACATCATTCAGCTGCAATTTCAGACTATGTAGTAGGGGTATGAATTTCCAAACAGGCAGAGTGCCTGATAGAAAAATCAATTTTGCACACATCATTTTATAAAACTCTATTATTAATAAATGTCACATATTTCTACTTTTAATATGTTAATCTATCATTATAGACAATGCTTTAAAAATAATTGAAGAAAGTTATTTTAAAAATAATTGAAGAAAACATTTTAAAAATGTTTAAAAAAACAAGATGTAACTTTTGAATTTTTTGAATTTTATTGGTTTTATTTGTTCTCAGCCAACTTCCAAAACTTGCATAACATTTTTATCACCTTAATTTTATTGAAATATATAGTGAGTAGAATCTCAAAACATATCTCCTAGGTGATAGGTAGTTGATAAATATTTATATCTACCATGTAGAACTATCTGCTTATTTAATTATCGACTTATTTTTTAACCAAGTGAATATGAAAATATATGAAAAAATTTCAGACTATACTAAAATATTATTAACTTATTAACCTCTTTTCTTGTGAAGAAAAAATCATAATAAAATATAATTCATTAAAGTATGGTGGCTTGAATAAAAATAGCCCCGATATGTCCATAGGAAGTAGCAGTATTAAGAGGCCTAGTTGGAAAATATGTGGCCTTGTTGGAGGAAGTGTATCTCAGTTATCTTTCTGATGCCTGCACATCAAGATGTACAACACTCAGCTCCACCTCCATCGCCACATTTGCTATGTGCCCTTCTTCCTGCTATGAAAATAATGGACTGAACCTATGCACTGCAAACCAGCCCCAATTAAATGACAAAAGAGTTGCCATGGTCATGGTATTTCTTCATATCAATAAAAATCCTAACAAGACAAGATGTGAGAAGTAGGTAATAGATACCTGATTGGAAGGCTCACTTATATCTAATTAAAACTGGATGCAAAGAGATTCATAACTGTTCAAATTGCTGAGCGAATAAGTGACCATTGAATGTTAAAGCATACACAGGACATGTATGTATCTGTACATGCTCAGGGAACACTTCAAAATAAAGGAAGGAAAGACTGTAAGAGCTGGAGATTTGGATAGGGTGCTATGGAAACTCTTCTAGACATGACATGGCCTTTACATGTAATTACAGAGCACCTGTAAATAATACACAAAACTTGCACCATACTGGGCTCATCCTTGTCCTGACATAAGAAGGGGAGGAAGTAAAATGGCCCCACAAGCCCTGAAGGATTTGGAAGCAGTAACAGTTGCCTTGTCTAGGGAAGAGGCTTAAGAGGCTCTAACAATTTTAGGGGACCTATTGAAAAATAATGTACAGAAGGAAAACGATATTGACTGATGATCCCAAAATACTACCGTCTGAATCCTTCATTGCATTTGAACTGACACATTCATCAGAATGCAGAAATGCTTCTGGGTGATGGCTAACCTTGACAGAGCTCCAAGGCACATTGAGGCACTGCAGTATATTAGATATTAGTGAATGACTGTGTCTCCGTCTCTACCCTACTCCATCTTTCTCAGAACTGTGCTTCAGTTATTGTTCTTTCTGCAAAACTGGCTTTTCTTCACTTTTGTTTTCTTGACAGAATGCATACCTGTTTGGAGGTCTGGAAAATCGCTTGCTGTTGTACTTTTACCTCTATCCCACACAGATATTTCCCCTAGCATATGTCTCTTACATATGTCTCCACCAACTAATTTCCCTTTGGAAGCTGCTGAGGGACAAGACCATGATAGATTACCTAATCCTGGGTGATCAACCCTAAAATCATACACATGTAGAAAGCAGTAAATGGACAGAAAAGGCTATATATGTATCATCATAGATATGCTAAATAAAGAATAAAAGGGAATGTGAGAGGGACTGGGTGAGCATGAAAGGGCTGAAGGGGGAAGAAAGGAAGCAAAAGATGTAAATACTGTACTCGTGTATGAAATTCTAAAAATAGAAAAAGACAAATTAATATCAAATATTTAAAACACTGCTTTTATCTAATAAGCACCACCAAAGTGTTTCTTATAAAAATAAATAAATTTGTTTATTACCCAAATACACAAATATTTCATTAATAAGTATTATTGTGTTTTAATTATTTAAAGTTTCCAATTTCATGCATATGTATAATGTATAGCAAATATATTTAGCCCTCATGTTGCTTTATCTTCTTCCTATATCCTGCTGACCTTTTCCCTCTTCCTAATTAATTACCTTTCATGTCTTCTTTTACAAGTAGATACTATGCCAGTAACTCTAGGTGCTGTGTATTCATTCCTGCATTGGCCATATCATAACCAAAAGACAGCATTACTCCCATCCTACAATTCTTACAGTGTTTTTTGTCTTCTACACTTTCTCACCTGTGAGATGTTCCTTGAGTCTTAGAGAATGTTATAGACATCCTCTGTGGGGCTGAATACTCAGAAGTCACAAGTTCTCAACGCTTTGATCAGTTATGAATCTTTATTAGTGATTACTCTTTATAAAAATGAGCTTCTCTGATCAAGAATGAAAGCAGCACAATTCCAAGTATATAAACATAACAATTTAAAAGGCAGTGTGAAAATATGTTCATTTAGAATAACATCAGTAGTAATTTACCCAGTTGACCTAAAGGTTGCTAACAATAAATTGCTGACCAAGGGTTAAATTTACTAGACACTCCCCCCGCTCCCCAGTGGAATAGGCTTCAATTCCAATCAGAAAGCTGTTAGTTATTTCCCCAATCATGGAACTATTTTACCAGTGAGTACCGGAAGGTCTATATACAGTATACTGGGTCAACAGAAATTAAGATTGTTGATGCTCTTGCCTCTTACCAGCCTGCACAGCACATTCCTGTACTACCAAAACCAGCCAGTGAGGAGGACACTTCCAACTAAGTTCCAGGCTCACTTGTCTATTAACTGTGTCTACAGTGAATGGTTATATTAGAAACAAGGCCTTACCTTCTAAAGAGCTATTGTCCATAAACATGAAGATATTATAATGACCATTTACTCCTAGCATTCTTGAGACAATTGAGTTTTCTGGCTCTTGACATAAGGAATAAGCAGACAATTTATTTTCACTAACAAGAATTATATCATGATTACTTCCATTTCTTGTAAAGCTTTCACGCACTTTAAGAAATGCAATCTGTATAACAAATGCAGTATTACAGTCTCCTAGCTTTCCTAATATTTAGTGGCTCTGGTTTGTTTAATTTGGTAGAACATTAATTCATCCATATTACTTACTGGGAAATATCATGTAACTTTCCTTTAGACAAAAGACTTTGCATTTCCTGAAGAAATTTCTTCCCTACTGGGTAAGATTCTGGAAAGAGAGATGCCTGAACAGTTATATCTACAAGAGAGTAAGTGATAATTATGGCAAATTAAGACATATAACAATGTGGGTATATTGATATCTATTAGTAACTGTAGCACTTGGAAAACTGAAGCAAGCTGAAACTAGCTTAGGCTGTAGATTTAGATTCTTTGCCAAAATCAGACATAGCTGGAGAGGTGGCTCAGCATGTATATACATACTCACATAAGCACATATAAACACACACACACACACACACACACACACACGTATGTGGCACTTCCCTAACCAATAGTTAAATAATGTTTCTTTATATTTGAGTTTTGTCTTTTATTCGCCTAATCATTTTATTTTATTTTCCTAAAGGGAGAGACTGAATGGAGAGGAGGTGAGAATCAGAGAGAAGTTGGAGGAGGGATAATGTGTGATCAAAATACCTTGTATGAAAAACATGCTTTTCAATATAAAACATTTATCTATAGCTTTTTAGTAAAATCAATTTAAGTAATGTATCTAAAGTGATTTTTAGTAATAAATATGTAACAAATTCCATTTTATAAAACTTACAGAAAAATGAAATGTTTTCATCTCTGGGTTTTTCTTTGATTCATTTACAGACCCATCAAAGCCAGTAAATGTGTGAAGAGTACTTAATTCTCTGGACTAAAGTATACTGACAAACTTATATTCCAGCCCTGAAACTCCTACTTAATAATCTCTGTAGTTCCATGATTTCCTGACATAAATCTCTTATTCAAAGATGATATATTTAAATTTAATAGTTATGGATATTTATATCTAGCTTTAATATGACAAAGAAATGTGTCTGGTGTGGTTTCTGCTGAGTACATTTATTTCCAAGCTCCTGTACCACATACTGTGAAAATTGTAGTTAATCCATCTAAGGTTCCTTCTAATCTGAAAGACACTTGGCTTGGAGTAATTAATCTTGTGTTGACTGTTAGTCTCATTACTCAAACTGATGGTGCATTTAGCACAGTAGATGGCAGAATTATGCCGAATAGCGGGAAAATGAAGGATTTCCACCAATTTCTTATTTCACAGACCTTTCAATTCTTATTGGATCTTAGTTCTCACCTCATTGACCTTTGAAGCCTTCTATGCCTTCAAGTCAGGAGGAGCTCAATCCAAATATCTACAGGAAATTGACAATAGTAGCCCTTATCTGTGGCTACAGCATCCATGGTGAGCCTTTGAGAGATAGTTCTTGAAGATACAGAAGAAACTATGTTTCATTTAGTTATAGCCATACGCTGCCACCCTACTAATCTTCTGAAAGGCTCAAAATCGCACAGAAAATATAGATAAAAAGGAAAAAATAAGCTATTAGGAAAAGGAATGTATAAACCTATTTGTGAATGAGAGGCTTTAAAAGAAGATGAAATCATCATAAACAGATCTATACTATATGATCTATACATGACAGCCCCTCCCCCAACTGATCTCAGACCCTCCATACCCAGTAGAGTTTCTATGTAAATGTCAGATTTTATTTCATTGTTGTAATAGATATGATGATGAAAATGGAGTGTGCAATGGATACATTGTCAACGAATATGTAGTTAGAAACAAAGCTGGGATATAAACAATATTGACTTTTCATTTTATAAATTCTAAGATTTTTCTTATTTATTTGAAGAGCAAAATGTCTATTGAGGTGTCTAGAAGTTATTTAAGTAGCAAATTGTGTCTTAGTATGCTATGTATGAGTAAGCAAATCAAAGAAACAAAAAATTATGATAAATTCAGTCCTTTAAATCAGTTTTTGTTTCTAATGCCATATCTGTGTTTCTTTTAAATAGAAGTTTTCAGTGTGAATTCTGATCCATTATACCCTACTCTTAAAACACATTTAAACCACCTGCTACATTGGATTTAGCTAACTAAATCTAAATGATATTGTCCTCATCAACAGTGTCAATGAGTTCACCTTGACTAGGTTAATTACCATTTTCTGTACATCATATCTCAATATATGGAATTGATGTACCTGCTTTTTGAGGATAAATACTGTTTCAAAGATTTATATGTGTCCTAAGAGAGACTACTTCTTCCACACCATATATTTTGCATATCTCCAATAGATTTCACAGACACATGCATAGGTATCTATGACAAAATTGATTAGTGTCTTTTAAGACTTCAATAATTTATACATGACACTTCAACAAAACACTTGAATTTTGAGGTTAGTAATTGCTTTATTATTATTATTATTATTTTTATTATTATTTCATGATACTTTGTGCTTACCCCAATTTGCATATACAAGGTAAATATTTATCATTGAGTTTCACCTTCAGACTTTCTATTCTAAATAAAAAGTTCAGAATCACAGTGGAGAACACTACTAAGACAGAATACAGATGAGTGGGTACGAACAGGATTTTATCTACAATCCAGCTTCTCTATATACTCAGATGAGTCAGCATCTTGTCTCTGGTGGTCAGTGCCTTTAATTATGTATGTACCTTTTAGATAAGGTTGTGTTTTCCTTGGAATGACACAGGCCACTAAGCTTTTTCCTGTCTAACACTTAACTTCACTCACTGACAAGCAAAGATCAGCTCAGTGTTGCCTTGAATCTTTTCATTTTACACCTGAGAATTCAAATGAATAGAATTTATGGTCTGCAGAGACCTAGTGACACTCACTGGTCTTTAATCTGTTAAGATGTTGCTCCGTAGCAACCATATCTTACATTGTGTTGCCATTTGGAGTAATAGTACACCTTAACTATTAGTTTTCTTCAATCACTGGAACACCGTGACTTTAAGCTTCTTAGAAAATTTTAAAAAACTACAACTAAAATATACAAATTTTTTATTTGTTTTGCTTTACATTCATAACTATCTCTTGGAGAAAATAGCATTATAAGAAGTCACATCAAGTTGTTTTCTACCAATCATGTGGATATTGGGAGATGAAAGACCTTCATTGAACAGTATAAATGAAGACACATAATATCATATTAGTCTCCCTATTATACTTTGTAATCTGACCATTGTATCAGAGATTTTTGTTTGTTTGGTTGGTTTGGTTTGTTTTTTAACCCACTTACCCAATGGGTTGGCTGTAAGTCCATGTTCTGTAGAAGGCAGAATTGATAGAATCAATGTGTGTATATATATTAAAGGTAGATTCATGAGTGTTGCTTTGCAGGCAGTAGAGTCACTAGACTGACAGTTACTGTCTGCTAAAGAAAAGAGCAAAAATCTAGTAGTTGTTCAGTCCATGGGGCTGGAGGTAGTGACTGGTATTCCTACTATATTAGAATTCCATAGAAATAGGTTTTAATCCAATTGGAAAAATAATGATTCAGTAACAGGATACATAAACTTGGCAGCAAGAGTGAGGGAAAACAGACAAAAAGCAAAAGTTTCCTTCTTTCATGATCTTTTATGTGGGCTGCCACTGTGGCCCAGAAGTAGATAAATGCCTCACAAAATTGCCCAGATCTTTGGTTTTAGTTGATTCCAGAAGGATTCATGTTTGAAAATCAAGATTTTCCACCAGTAGTGAGCATGTGGGAGAGAGAAAGGAATAATGCAAGTTTCGATCATAATATTATGGGAACAACAGAATGAAAGAAGACAATAAAACATTCTGAAAATCATACTGTTACAGTGTTTAGTATGATAAAACTAGGATCTCTATATATTTATCTACCTCTTTTTCTTTGATTGATATTTCTATAAGATTTTTTTATTTTATTTTATAAGGACTATTTTCTAGTAAAATAAAATGACTAAATATTTCACTACTCTCCTTATGATAGCAAAGCTAATTTTGAACTTTTTCTATTTTATTTGTATTCTAAATTATTTTTAATTAGAATACAATTACATCTCTTCCCTTTCACTTTCTCCCCTCAAAGACCTCCCATGTTCTTTCCCCATATCCTGTTGACCCACTCCCTCTCAAAGTGATGACCTCTTTTTTCAATATATTATTGTTTTCTCTCTCTGTCTCTCTCTCTCTCTCTCTCTCTTTCACACACACACACACTCACACACACAGACACATACACACACAATATAAATGCAGCCTGTTCAGCCCATTTAGTGTGGTTTGGAATTAATGTCTGACCACATTGTACTGGATAAGTAATTAGGGGGCTCATTCCTAGAGAAGACTAATATTCCCTCTTACCACTCATTAATTTCTTATAGTTTTTTTGTAATCTGTCTAGGCAAAATTTCTCATTTCTGTATATATTTCATGTATGTATATTTCATATATATATATATTACTGATAAAGTCATTGCTTGAGTCTGGTTTAGGCAGCCATATTGATGATGTGAACTAAACATTAATCTCTATGATTTTTCTGTAATGGTCTCCATTATCTATAAAGAAAACCTTTCTTGATGAGGGGCAAAAGCTACACTTATCATTCAGTATAAGGATAAATTTTTGAAGTGTAGGTAAGAATTATGCAAGTCACATAAGGTGGCAGCAGAAGTAAGATCTCTTATAATATCCATGGCCACACTTTCTCCAATAGTTGGCTAAATTTCTAATATGAGGCATGGCTTCTCTCCTATTGAGTATGCCTTCAGTCTAATTACAGAACTGTTAGTTACCAGCAAAACATGGGTGCCACCGTGGCAATTTTAGATACATTTTGCTGTAGTGGTCATTGCTGTAATTCATAGGCTTCATTTTAGTTTAGGGTTACTTTTTTTTTTCTTTGTCTCTTGTAAATCTTTATACTAGTTTCTGGTACTGTGAAAGCCAGACCAAAGAAAGGAGTTTTATAAATTAGATTCAGCCCAAATCTCTGAGTCTTTCTGAGTTTTGTCTTTGAATTGTGAAGTGTTTTTAGAAATAAGGATGTATCTTTAGTCTCTTAGAAGCCACCAAGGGCAACAAATGCTCTATTGTTCTAGGAATCAGTTGAAGTAATACCATGGCAACTTGAACAGAGGTTCTCATGCCTAGTAGTGGGGTGCTTAGTAGAGAATCTGTTACTCTTGTTGAGAGAATTGTCGGAACAAGTGATATTCATTAAAATATGTGTGTGCATGTATGTATGCATGTGTGTGTGTGTGTGTGTGTGTGTGTGTTTGTGTGTGAATTTAGAGTAATTCAGACATATATTATTTCCTTGACAGAATTTATCTATTTAAATAATTTATCTTTATAATGCATATAGCATTCTTGAATGGTATCTGACATTATTTAATCTTGAGAAAATCACTTTACTTATAAAGCCACCATGTTTGCAGAAATTATCAAACACTTTGCTCTGCTAGTATGAATTATCCACTTTCATATCTTTGAGTGACAAAATTAAAGCATATTTAAATCTTCTTCTTCCAAGTGAAGTGGTAAAAAGAAATTTAGAACACCTGACAATCTAACCTAGTTTTCATGAAACCTTCCTGATTAAAATTGCTTCTGAGGTTCTTATTAACAATGTATATTTCACAGCATCTTTCTTGCCACAAATAATACTGCTTTATGATGTCTGTCATATGACCAGGGAGTATATTACATATAACCAAGCATTCAAGTAAGCTGTCATATTAGCAGTATGCTTAAAAATTTGAGGGATTTAATTCATTGTTAATAACACCACTTGTGTACTTAATAAAGAATCTATTGCTTTGTAAACAGCATTCAAAGGCAGAGTGTCATCTCTTTTGTAGCCAAGGTAAAAGCACTCAAGAATATGTCATAATTTCTCATGTTACTAAACGCTGTAAAGAAGCTTTCACCATAGCAACAGTGCTTTCTAATCAGCCAAACTACATAACGTAGCAGTGCTCCTTATGACTTTTTTGATGCATACAGGAGTATTCATATGGCATGTGAAGTTTTTCTATTTGCCTCTTCATAATTTACCAGGCATGTAGGACTTTGCATGTAATAACAGTATTCAAAAGATGCCACAGTAGCATATTTGGGGGATAAAAATTAGTCTAAAATAATAACTTTTTACTCTGTTATAGCTTATGCTAAGACGCTGTGATATTTTGTGATTTCACTAAATGTCCATCTAGGAAGTTGTCAAATATATCTGTCTTTTTCAACAAGTGTTCATTTTCCATGTTCTATTATAAATTTATTGAACTTATACTTTGGACATTACTATATCACACACACACACACACACACACACACACACACACACACACACAGAGAGAGAGAGAGAGAGAGAGAGAGAGAGAGCAAGAGTGAGAGAGAACGAGAGAGAGAGAGAGCAAGAGTGAGAGAGAACGAGAGAGAGAGAGAGAGAGAGAGAGAGAGAGAGAGAGAGAGAGAGAGAGAGAGAGAGAGAGAGAGAGAGAGAGAGAGAGAGAGAGAGGGAGGAATGAGAAGGGAAAGAAGCACACATACATAAACTCATACTTAAACTGCTATGACTAAATTTCATTAAAATAAAATATTTCCTGTAAAAAAGGAATCAAAACTCTTCTATGGACCTTGCTGACTTACAGGGCAATGCAATTGTGAAGTCAGCACTGCCATTTATATATGAAGTATTAGGACACATAGAAGGTCCTTAGACATCTTTTAGCCAGTATCTGTCAAAGAAAATCTCCATTTTTATTTCTTGCATGATAAGTTGATAAAATAATAAAAAATAAAGTTGACAGATAAGTCCAAGAGAGATTTATGAAGAAATATTTAAAAAACCCAAAGCAATTATGTTTTAATGACCTGACCCCTTCCTCCAAAAATAAGAATATGGCAGAAAAAATGACATAAAGGGCAAGCTGAATTGAATAGCAAAAGACCACATATTTCTATTTATTCTCACTGGGAAGAAAACGATGTCAAATGACCAAATTGCTTTTGAAAAAGTGGTCCATAGGTTAGGTTATAATAAGCGCAGTTTCATTTTTACAATGCCATTTATTTCCTCAGGGTAGTGAAAACAAGGGCAATCTTTAGCAAAACTAATAATGCTTAAGGAACAAATCCTTCCTGCTCAAGCTGTTAGGGGATACAGATGGTGTGGTTCAGATAAACACAATTTTAACCTTGTATTTTTCAAGGTTTTATCAGCTATTATACTCATGTATGCTTGGGGGGAGTTCATTCTCTGGGAGCATAATAGCATAGATTTCATTCCTTAATACCCTAGTCCATCTAATAGAGAAATTAGAGATACCATTAGTCTGGAAAGGGCTTTACAGAGTGACTCATTTACTGTCTAAAAGCTGATAAAGCCTTTGCCCAGATGGATGATGAGTGTACATGTTGGCTAGTTTTCTAAAGCATGACTGATTGACTGCAAACATTTACTGAATGCTTTTCTTTTTCCCTTGGATCCCAGCAGAAAGGCTATGCATAAGAATGGATGAACTTTGATGATTTGGATCAGAAATGGAGAGTGAGCAGGCACATGCATAGCCACACAGTAAGGCTTGTTCAGTAGCCAGATATGACCCTACTCTTACTTAAAGACTACAAAAATGCACTGTGGAGTTTATCATGTAATGCTACAGTTGGTATCTCTGTCATAGAATCTGCTGATAGTGACAATTTGGACATCACTTCTTTAGTAAGAACATTTCAGTGACCTCTAATCTGATCCCTTCTTTTTTTTTTTTTTTAATTTAATTTAATTTTATTTTTTTAATTTACATTCCAAATCACTTCCCCTTTCCCGTTTCCTCCCTCCCCGAAAGTCCCATAAGCCCCCTTCCCTCCCTCTTTTCTCCGTTCAACCCCCTCTCATTAATCTGATCCCTTCTTACACTGAAAATTATAGGTATGAGACTCACAAAGTAACTTACCATACTGTAAGTCCAGTTCTACATTCTGGAAGCTGATGAATAATAGCTTCTCTATTTTTATACCCAGTGCCCTCCTTCTTATCCCCCAAGTATTCATATTGTCTTTTACACTATTTCAGTACTGGGAGCCTTTTTCATTGAACTTCAGTTTTAATTTTTTAACTGAGACTTTCTTTCAGAGTTGTTTAAAGAATTATAACATGTGATGTGACACATTTCTCAGAGTCTTTAACCACCATGTTATATTTCTAAAATTCAGGCATATATTGATTAAATCTGGTTTACCTTAGTTCTTTTTTAATATCTGAAAGTCAAACTATTACATACTTAAAACCTTCTGATATGAAACAACATCCAATGGTGGAGAACATCTAATGAAAAGGAAAACTCACATTATGAGACTTGTTATTTCTCAGTTCTACTGGCTTTCTAAAAAACTGTGTGAACATAGGATTTTTAGATCAAAGTCTCTACTTCCTATTTTATATTTCATATTCATTTGTGTGGTTATTTTCATAATTCCTTAGGCCAGGGACAGCTCTAGTAAAAATCATTGCAATATAAGGCCAGAATTTTTATGGGTAATCAAGTGATCTAAGTGGTATGAACTTGGTACTTTTTTCTTGACTTCCAAACAATAGGCATGAATATCAATGTTTCAGGTACCAGTAGCATTGTAGGAAGCCTCTGGGGTTCTTAAAAACACATCGTTAGAAATGAGATGGACAGGGTTTTAATCCCAGTGCTAATTCTAATATATATATAATATATATATACATATATACATATGTATATATGTATATATATATATTAGGCTCACATCTTAGACATTTTTATTATTGTTCTGGAAAAATGTGATGATAATTTAGTAGACATACATTGATCATGAGATTTATTAGTTAATACATACACTTGGTTTAAAACTTTGGTTCACATTTATAAGGAAGCAGAAGAAATATTTTATGAATATTTCCCAGGATTATGTATAGGTCTTTATGATCATACTGTGCTGTTTCTAGAACTGGATTCTGTATTGATTTTTGTTTATTTGTTTTGTTTTGTTGGGTTTTTGTTGTTGTTCTTGCTGATTTTACTTGTAACTCTTTCTATTAGGCGCCCTCTTCTAACCAGAAAGGATGAGGTAAAAAGTAAAAGGTTATAACGTTCCCTTTACAATAACAATAACAGCAACAATAACAATAACAACAACAATAACAACAACAACAACAATAATAATAATAATAATAATAATTCTGGTAATTATAGATCAATATTCAAATTGCCCACAAGGTAAACAAACTCATACAAGACATAAGTCAATGTGAAACAAACTTTAGATTATATGCTCTATTTTACTTTCAAAATTCATCAGAAAGGCTAGAGAGTTTTTAGTTAACCTCACCCAGTATTCTTGTTGAGTCTCTAAGTTCATTGCTAAAATACATATTGTGTGACTTTCAAACACTTATAACTCTACCTCCAGTGGAGTTATCATGTTTGGGCCTTACCAGCACTCATGTGAACATACCAATACACACAGAGACAGACCTATATACTCACAATTTTAAAACATTTTAAAAAATAAAACCTCTTCAGCTACTTACAAGGAAGTCCCCAAATCTAGTATTATATTTGTTATCAAGTCTGGTTAATCCTGTTTTAAAATGCTTGGTCCATTAAATAAATTTCTTAGATTAAATTATTTATTCAGCATTTTAAAATTAAAGTGAGACTTTATCAGAAGTTGTAAAGATAGATCCTTTACATGACTACTACAAAAGTTATGCTGTGAAAACTGTATTTGTCATTCAGGATTTGAGTTTAGTTCGCTTCCGTATGCAGCCGGAAAGAAAGAAGAGATAGGGCACATGCAGGACGAGCCCTCTGTCAATGAGGTAATAGAAAGGAGGTTGCCCCTACTATTGGGATTGGCAGGCAGCAGCCACTCCAGAAAGACCACAGTAGGCCAAACAGTTCCATGTGAGGTTTATTGAGAGGGGAAAGGACAAAGATGGTGGCAGAAAGAGTAGAGGGAGAGGGCGGGGATTGTTCCTCACCCAGTAATCTTGCTGACCACATCTATAGCAGGGAGCTGGTGGTTCCTGAGACTTAGAAGGCCAGGGCTCCAGGGTAGTAGCTAGAGCTTGTCGGACAGCCTTTGCCAGCATGTGGCATTTTTGTTTTGGGGCTTTCTTGTTTCTCTCACGGTATACCTTGAAGGCCAGTGCCAAGACTTCCTTCCGCCTGTGGAGTAGGGGCCCCCTCTCCAAGCATCTAAGTTTAGCTTCTATGTTGGGGTAGCTCTGGGAAATAAGCAGGTCATTAGAAGTTGCTTACCTTCTAGATTTTCAGGGTCCAGATTAGTGATTGTAATAAAGCCTTTGTGAGGTGTTTTAAAAACTGAGGTGGGTTATCCTCCTAGTCCTGGACAACCTCCTAGATTTTTTCAAAATTTATTGGCTTTAAGGCTGCTTTCCTAAGACCAGCCAGAAGGCATGCAATAAACCTGTCTCTGGCTAAAATACCACCTGTGGAATTGTAATTCCATCGGGGATACTGGTCAGGGACTGCCTCATATCCGATTGCATATATTCTGTCTGGTGAATTTCATCTGTATGCGTTCTTGCCTCTTCCCAAACTCGCCTGCGTTCATCAGGAAATAAATTATTATTAAGAATCATATGAACAACATGGAAAGTCAAGCTATAAGATTGAGTGATGTACTGGAACCCCTTAATAAAGCTGGAAATGTTAGAAGTTTAGGAACCCAGTCTGCTTTATATTTGAGAAAGTTCTCTCAGTGAGAAAGGAACATGTACTCTGACCAGACCATCAACTCCAACCACTTCCCTTAAAGGAAGGACTGGTGCTGGGTCAGGTGTTCCTAGAGGAGAAGGACTTGTGGGTCTGGCTGTAGCCTTAGAACGTGTGATAGGAGGGGTAATGGTCAGCACCAGTTCAGGGCATTTGGAGGGACCTGTGGCTGGCACAGCAGGAGGGGAGGGATCTGGAGAGGTTGATCTAGTAGGCTCTGGGCCTGGTGAGAAGGAGAAACTAAAGTGGCAGTTTGGGTTTTCACAGGCATGGCAGTTGATCTGTGGCAGATGGGAGGTGGCTCTTGGCTGGATCAAGCATAGCATCATCTAGTGGAGGGTAGGTAGGTTTCATGGCTAGGAGAAGATGGGTTTGGGGACACAAAGAGCAGAGGGAGGGTTTAGAGCGAAGATAGATGAAAACTTGAACATATAAAAGCTCATTCCATTTACCAGACTGCTGGCAGTACCTATAGAGATGTCTTAAAACAATCGGGTCTAGAGTGCCACTAGGTGACCGTTTGGAATTATTATCTAAAGGGTATTGAATACAGACTTTATTGCAGAGGTGTATCCATTTTAAGTGCCTCAAATTGGTCATTAGTTTTAGAGATTTGAGATTTTCCAGGAGACATCCCAGTGGGGTGCCTGAAGGTATGGTCAAAGACAAGTTAGCACCCATTGGGTGAGAGGGAAGTTGCTTGACAATTTGTACCAGTGTTCGAGAGGACTACCAGCAACACGGTTATGGCCAAGCTAGAAATTCAGGTCATCTTAAGTAGGAAAGCAATCCAACCTGGTCCAGGGATATTTGACAGCTTCAAGAGTTCAAGGGATTTTAGACGGCTTTCGAGAAGGGAAGTCATCCAAGGGCTCTATGTCCTAACATGTAGATCAGACAGGAGGCCAATCATATAGACTAGGCATTGAAAGCCAACCCTTAGTCCAAAAGAGGCTGACCAGGCCTTATCTGGGACCCTCCCATCAACAGGAGAAACTCCTTACCAATTAATATGACTGGTGTGTGTTTGCAGGATTTTGCAGTCCTGTAGCAGGGAATGTAGAACCATTTGGTCTGTTGGCCAGAGGCTAGCTCCACATGGTAGGCCACAGCAGCACAGCTCACATGGTAGAAGCCTGTGAGTCTCGCAGCGGTGGCAGCAGCTATGGTCTGCTCAGTGGTGGAAATCTACATGGTGGATGACAACAGGCGCTAGCAGATGGGTGTAGTAGTGGTTGCAGATGGTGATGGCAAAGGCATCGGTTCTCTGGCAGCAGCAGCAGATTCACAGCCATGCTGGATGGTGACCTCTGGTCGCCTGGGTCAGCAACTCCCCTGCGTAGCAATCACCGAAGTCTTGGCACCAATGTTGGGAGTGGTGGGTTGCAGTGGCTCCAGAAATATCACACCAGGCCAAACAGTTCCCCAGGAGGTTTACTGAGAGGGGAAGAAGACGGGGAGAGAGAGAGGGGGGAGTGTTCCTCTTATATATACATGGATGGTGACATGGTCACAGGTAAAGGTAAGCCCAATAGATTCTGGGAATATGGTGGTTGTTGCCTTGGCAACAGGTGTACAGGTCTCACTGTCACCTATGTGATGACACAGGTTTCAGAGGTACTGGTACCAATACCTACATTAGTTATTGGCTTCCTGTGGTTCACAGTCATGATGCTGCTACTAAATTGTGCTGCTTTGTAGTGTGTGTAATGAAGTTTCATCAGGTGAAGTCTCATGTTTCAAGTGAAAGGGAATGAGGATGATGAGGTGGTTGTTGTTGTTAATGATGATGATGAAGAATAGAATCTATTCTAAAAAGGTAGAAATGAATGCAGAAAAAGCAATGAAAGGATCATAGTGGAAATATCATTTCAGCATAACATATATTAAAACTTAGTTATGGTGTGTTCCCATCATAGATTTTATTTATTATTCAGGATTTAAAACATACATATTTAATGACACACACATGAGCTCCTTTTCTGTAGATATTTATGTAAATAATGCTTCCACTTAGTCAGTTAACGTTGTGATACACTTTTAATTTTTTCAGCACTAACAAATTATACATAGTAATTGGCTTCATTATATTTCATGTGTATATAATGTCTTTTGGTTGTATTCACACCTTTGTATTCTTATTTTTTCATTTTCCAGTCTAGATAGTTTTTTTTTCCTTTTCACAACTAGACATCTGTTTATGTCTTTTAGAATTTTTCCTTCATGTCTGTGTATCCCTTGATGATTTTTTGTTAGGGTTGACCATAATGGGATGTGTGAGAGCTTGTTTAGTAGTTTGATGGAACATAGATGCCTACTAGAGTCTGCACCTATTAAGAAAATGTCTCTCAGTGTCTACTATGAACTGTGTATAAGTCATCAGAGAGGGTTAGAGGATTAGAGATGCATGAAGCTCTCCTCTTTTTCCAGTGTTATGAGACAAACTTGTGGAGCTCTCCTGCAGGATGCAGGTAGTCACTGTTGCTGAAACATCAAGGAAACCACAGATATGCCCAGAAATCATCATTTCATATTTGTCCTGATTCTTCTGATTCCATTCCTTTTTCAGTGTCCTTTCCAGTGCCTTAAAGTGGGTGATGGAGATGTCACAAATATGACTGTGCATTGGATGGTCATTTATTCACCACTCTTTAACTGATTTTGGGTCTCTGCTATAATAGATAATCACTGAACATAAAAAAAATGTTTGGGGCCAAAGTTTACAATGACACTTTTCTATGGGCACAATCATAGTTATCTTGTAGGCAACTGGACAGGAATATCATGCCCATTTAGCAAAACAATAACAATATCCTTTGTACTAAAATCTATGACCTCCCAAGTCATGTACTTTTGAGGAAATTTACAGTTCAGTTTAGGAGTTATTTCTTGCTCCTTGTTGATTGCATAATAAACCCTGTCAGAAAACAGTTGTTTATACTTATATAACAGACTTGCAGCTATTATACTAGTAGGTTTACCTTGTCTGCCTGTAGGTACTGTTACACATAGAGTTCATTGGTAAGCAAGACTATTAATTACAAATTTTCTCCATCATCTAGCATAGCAAATTTTAGTATGATAAGGACTAGCTGGCATGAGAGAATATTCTATTTCAAACCTCTCCTGATCTCCCTAGGTCTTGCTACCAAGACCTCTGTTTTCTTCAGAAATAGGAATTTACCTTGTGGTTCTGGTGTATAACTAAAGTTAGTTGTGCTAGTTAGTTCATTATGAACTTAACACAACCTGGAATCATCTGGCAAGAGGAAACTTTAATTTATTTATAGAGAATTCAGTCGATTTTTTTTTGTTTGTTTAATGAATAATGTGACTCTGCACAGCCTGTGTGGACAGGGACACCGTAATAGTTGTTCTTAGTTATATGAAGAAGCAGGATAAACAAGTCATAAAGAGCAAGCCAGTAAATAGGTTTCCTCCATGGTCTCTTGCTTCAGTTCCTGCCTGAAGGTGCCTGATTCAAGCTGCTTGTCTGACTTATTGTAGATTGTAATCCACATATATAAACAAAATAAATGGGTTCCTACTCAAGTTGATTTTGGGTAGGGTTTTGTAACAGCAATGGTAAGGAAATGAAGATAGATTGCAATTGTATATGTTCTTCTTCTAGCTTGACATTTCCTAATGGATATCTTATGAGATGTAAATGGCTTAAAAAATTTCATTGCTCTTTCCATGTGCTTTCCTAGTAAAATGAAAAAGTGACTTTCTCAATAAATTATTCAAACTATTTTTTGTTACGGGTAACATCTTTATGCACTCAAAAGGAGATACTCTGGAGTTTTGTATGTATATAGTTTAGAAGTCAAGAATATAAATTTTGAATAAAACATGTATTTAGTATGAAATTACCTGTTTCATTAGAATTCTAAGGAAAGAGGCAGTTAAATATTTTAAAGCAATGTGCTCTTTTAGTGTTTGCAAATAGAACTACTGATTACTTTCTCAACTGCTCTTAAACTGTACACATTTCATTATTTTTTGCCATGAAAAAGCTATTTTTCCAGCAAGAAAGCAGTCTTAATTAGGAGGATAGTTTAATATTCCATGGCTTTATTAAAACAATACTATGTGGAAAGAAGAGTCATGCTATAGGAAAGGTATAGGAAAGATAGGAAGGAAGATGTGAATGGAAGCAGACACTGAGCACCAGAAGAGGATAAAACAGCTGCCAGAGTAAGAACAAGGTAATGAAAAATCAGGGCCAAGGTGGCTGAATTGATCTGATATCCAACATCAAATTAAGAGAGAAACATAAAGCAATTTCAATAAAATAGGGGACAAAACAAGGCTGTCCATGATCTCCATATCTCTTCAATATAGTACTTGAAGTTGTAGCTAGAGCAATGAGACAACAAAAGGAGATCAAGGGGATATAAGTTGGAAAGGAAGATGTCAGTGGATGACTATTTGTAGATGATTTGATAAGATACATATGTGACCTGAACAATTCTACTAGGCAACTCTTACAGCTGATAAGCATATTCAGTAAAGTGGCTGGATATGCAATTAACTCATAAAAATCACTAGCCAAGAGGAAGTTAAATGTCTTAAAACAGTATGTTCTTTCAGTGTTTGCAAATAGAACTACTGATTATACAAATCAGTACTACTAATACAAAGTTCTGATATACACAAATGATAAACTGGCTGAGAAAGAAATTATGGAAGCAGAGACATGGGATTTTGGGGGAGGCTCCATGGAGTCTATGAGAGTAACTCTAACTGAGACTTCTAGTAGCAGAGGATATTGGAGCCTGAAGTAGCCAGCTCCTGTAGTCAGGCAGGACTTCCAGGGGAGAAATAAGGACACCAACCTACCAACAAAAAACCTTAGACCCAAGGTCTATAAGAAATGCAGGGCCAAAGGTAGAACAGAGACTGAGAGAATGGCCATCCACTAACCATCCAAACTTGAGACCAATCCTATGAGTAATAACCAATACCTGGCAATATTGATACTCTGTTATACTTGCAGACAGGACCGTAGTATAACTGCCCTCTGAAAGGCTATCCTCAGCAGCTGACTGAAACAGATTACTTGTGGAAGAGTTGGGGTAAGGATTGAGGAACCAGAAGTAGATTAGGACTCTATAAGAAGACTAGCAGAATCAACTAATCTGGACCCTTGGAATCTCCCAGAGATTGAACCAGTAACCAAAGATCATACATGGGCTGGACCTAGGCCCCTTGCATATATGTAGCAGATGTGCAGCTTGGTCTTCATGTGGGCCCCCAACAACTGGAATGAGGACTGTCCCTGATTCCATTTCCTTCCTGTGATTTCTGTTCCTAACTGGGTGCCTTGGTTGGCCAGAGTAGGAAAGGATATGCCTAGACCTGGAGTGACTTGATGTGCCACTGTGATATCTGGGGGATAGTGGGGGAGAAGGAGCCTCCCCCTTCTCAGAGTAGAAAAAGCTAGGAGAGGCCAGGTACTGTGTGAGGAGAACTGGGAGGAGAAGGAGGGTCTGGTATTGGGATGTAAAGTAATAAATGAATTAATTAAAGAAATAAAGAAAAGAATTCATGGAAACAACATCCTGGATAATAGCCTCAAATAATATAAAATACCTTGGTGTTACTCTAGCAAGCAAGTGAAAGACCTGCATGACAAGAACTTCAAGTCTTTGAAGAAAGAAATTGCATTCTTTCTTCATGTCATTCTAGAATTCAATGAAAATGAATGCACAACATATCCTAATTTATAGTATACAAAGAATGTGATACTAAGAGAAAAGTTCATAACACTAAGTGTTTTCAAAAGGAAATTAGTGAAGTTTCATACTATTGACAGAACACTCCTGAAATCTCTAAAACAGAAAGAAGCAAACACTCCCAAGAGTAGATGGCAAGAAATATCCAACTCATAGCTGAAATCAATAAATTATAATCAAAGGGAACAATAGAAAGAATTAACAAAACAGAGTTGGTTCTTTGAAAAAATCAACAAGATAGACAAACCCTTAGCCAAACCAACTAAAAGGCAGAGAAATAATCCAAACAAAATGGATGATTATCATGATAGATACCACTTATCAAAGTTAAATCAAGATCAGGCAAACAATTTAAATAGGTCTACAATTCCTAAGGATATAGATACAATCCCATTGCTAGATGGTTTTTGTGCAGAATTCCACCAGTCTTTCAAGGAAGAGCTAGTACCACTACTCCTCAAATTATTCCACAAGGTGGAAAAAGAAGAAACAGCAAAATTCATTTTATTAACATTGGTGGGAAAATACTCAATAAAATACTCACAAACTGATTTCAAGAACAATTCAAAAACATCATGCACCTACCTAATCAAGTAAGATTCCAGCTGAGAAGCAGAGATGATTCAACATATGAAAATCCACCTATTTAATCCACCATATAAACTAAGTGAACACACACACACACACACACACACCACATGATCATTTCTTTAGATGGTGAAATGCTTATGACCAAATCCAACATCCTTTTATTATACAAAATGTGTATTGTTAATTTAATTCCGGTTTGCCTTCTTATTTTTTTGAGCATCCTAATTAGAGGCAGATATTAATGGTGTGGGTAGATTTTTAATTTGGATGAAATATAAACAGCATTTTAAACTTCAAAAATAAGATTGGTTATCAAATTGGAGAGTTCAAATTGTGGGGGGAAAGATTTAAACTTATTGTTTGATG
This sequence comes from Tokudaia tokunoshimensis, assembly GCA_036184795.1. Classification (NCBI taxonomy): domain Eukaryota; kingdom Metazoa; phylum Chordata; class Mammalia; order Rodentia; family Muridae; genus Tokudaia; species Tokudaia tokunoshimensis. The sequence continues at coordinate 57,985,138 of BTHU01000015.1, forward strand.
ACATTTTTCTTTTCATAAATTGATTCATATACATAAAAGATAGAAATCCAAGTGTGATACCATAACACAAGAGACTTTTAAGTCTTTTATGACTATTTCAAAGACTAAGATACACTTATTATATTGATTTTGACTTACAGATGTTTCTGTCTAAAACTGATGATATGTATTAAATCTCAGTCACATGAAAATGTGAATATTTGTTATTTAAATGAAGAGTATGTGCATTGTTGATTTGTCTAAGGGTAAGTTACTTTTATAAGATTTAATAATAAAGGATGAAATTTACATTATTGCAGAAACAATTGTTAAGTGCTCAGTTTCTTCAGTGTTTTATGCATGTGGTATATAGTTAAACAGAAATTTTAAAAGGCTGATGATATTTGTGACTTTAGAATTCCACAAAATAGAAAAAGGCAGAACACACATTAATTTTGTGAGGCCACAGTAACCCTGAAACCTAAACCTTACAAAAACTCAACAATGAAAGAGAAATTCAGACCAATCTCCCTTATTATTTTTTGTAAAAGATTACACATGTTTTCCTCTCCAAATATTCTTTTTGTTAGTTATTGGGGAATTTTATACAATGCACCCCAATCATATTTCCTATTCCTCCCAGGTCCACTCTTACACCCTTGTGTGCCACCCAAACAACAACAGCAACAACAATAACAACAATAATAACAACACTTACTAAGACTAATTGTGTTTCTCATGAACTCACTGGAGGCTGGTCAAACTCCCACTGAACCACCCCTTAAAGAAAACTGAGTCCTCCCCTACATACCCCCAGACTCCCATGTCCCCAAATGCCATATCCCCACACCTCACAAGAAACCCTCAACTGTGAAGAGGTACACTCCAGCATCTTTGTTACAATTCTTTCTTTCTTTCTTTCTTTCTTTCTTTCTTTCTTTCTTTCTTTCTTTCTTTCTTTCTTTCTTTCTTTCTTTCTTTCTTTCTTTCTTTCTTTCCCTGAGGCTGAGGCATTTATATATTCCCAATCTGCTTTTATACCATTTTAATTACATGCAAGTAATAAGGTAAAGCAGTTCAATAAACACAAGTATACAAGGAATGAGCAAGGCAATAAACAAAGTCCCATGATCACTCCCATGATCACTCTTTCTAAGGGCTTATCAGGATGACCAAGATTTCTGAGCCTAGTTCCCTGTCCTAGCCCAAAGTCATACTCATGCCTGAAGCTTATTTCTTTGTTCTAGCCTAAAATTAGATTCCTTATTCTAGCCTAAAGTTAGATTCCTGCCTGAGCTTACTTCCTTGTTATTGTCCAATGTCAGATTCTTGCCTGAAGCCCATTTCCTTCTCCTTGGCCAATGTCAGATTCCTGCCAAGCATCCTCAAAAGCTCTACACATCTCCTCCTTTTTATTTCATAAACAAGACTGTGGCTGTCTTAGGTCATTCTGACACGAATGCCTTCCTTACCCCTTGTGGAAAAGCAATGCACTTCTGTCTTAGGTTGGTAAGGCTCTGTGCAGAACTTACCCATTGTTGGCTGCCAGCCTATTAAATTAATAACTCTGTTTGGGGGTTCATTTTTAGTTTCAAGCCATGTGTTTTGGCCACCAACATCTTGATGTTATTAAAGCAAATTTTATCACAATGGGCAGGAATTAAAATATTCCCAGGACAAGAAGGGCTAGCATGATCAAGCTATGCATGCCATTCTTGAAGTGTGACTAAGATGGAAATACTGACCACAGGCCATGAATTATTTTATCAGCAGTATCTGCAGCATCAAAGCTCAGTATAAATTTAAATTCATAATCTCAGTATGCAAAGTTAAAACATCCAGAGAGGTGTTAGAATTATGCCAAATACACAGCAACTGTCTTTGAACTTTTTCTCAATTATAGTGACTATCATTGTAAATTTTAGAAGTAATACAAATTCATTGGTATTTAGCATGACAGTCGAGATGACTTGTTACTCTAAATCTCTGAACCTCTTCTCTAATAATTTGAATAGTATCAATAAAGAGCATCAATCCATTGTTCATAATGCCTATCTAAATCCTCTTGAATACGCAGAACATTAGTAACATTTTTTTCTAAGTGATTAACAGAAGAAGCGGTTTCAACTTCTGACAAAGCAATTGCAGAAGCAATGCTGCTAGCTGTAAATGTAATTAAAGCTGCTATACCAGCAATAATCAAGCCCATTATCCTCTTGCTTCTGTTTAAAGCCTGACTCACTTCTTCTAGTAATTGTAAGCTTTTTTTTTTTCAGAATACCAAGGTCCTGTAATACTCCTAGGCAATAAAACAGAAGCTGATTGATAGACAAGCATAACAGATATGCCAGTTTTCAGTACAGCTTCCCAGTCACCATTGTCAGGGCACTCAGCAAGCTTACAGCCAGCATCATTCTTTGTCCCAGCATCAGCATGTCTCACCAATCACTTGGGGAGCTAACATGCTCCCTCAGCATCCTGAGAAAAAAGCACAAATATGCCCTCTTCACCATATTAAGTACCTGATTAGGACTGTGCCATATGCCATTATGTGGATCCTTTCATTTCACCTAGGCATAAGCATGCCTAGTTGTAGGGTACCATGAACACTCAGCAGAGTTTCTTGACATTCAAAGTTTTAAAATTTTAAAATAAAAAGAACATGATTTAAATAAATTTATAGTGTATGGGGATATAATGTCCACTTTTTTATTTTATGAAGATATTGTTTTAAAGTTCCACAATACCTGTTTCTTAACCCTTTCCTTGAGGATTATAAAGAATCCCAGTAATATGGATAATATTAAATTGTCAACAAAACATACCAATTGCTTGTCCACAATAGCCAGTTCCATTATCTGTTTTAATTTGATTTGGAACTACCAGCATAGAAAAACAATGGAAGTAATAACTAGTTACATTTTTAGTTGCTTCTCCTGTTAAAGAAGTTCCAACTAGAAAGTCTGAAAATATGTCGAGTCACATGTACATATTTTAATTTTCCAAAATCAGAAATATGAGTACCATCCATTTGCCATAATTGATTAGGAATGAGTCCTCGAGGATTAACACCATTATATAGTACATAAGAAGGATAAGAGAGCTAGTATGCTACCCCCCAACACATATACAACAAAGGACTGTCTGGTTTGTCCTCAGTAGGTGAAGACATGCCTAGCTATCAGGGAGTGGGGAGGCTTGGCTAGGGGTATTCTGTTGGAGACAGGAGGAGGAGAAACCGTGGAAGTGGGGACCGGGAGCAGGACAATAACTGGATACTAATACTAATACTAATACTAATACTAATACTAATACTAATACTAATACTAATACTAAGTCTTAGTACAGAATTCTCTTAAATGGTTTTCTATCTAGGCTGTTTATCTTTTGTTTTGGGGATGTGGAGAGGTTGTCACAGAAGCCTTCAATGTCTCCATTTCTTGGATATGAGTCTGCAGTCATTAACGTCTCTGTAAAAGAAACTTCCTTGCCTGTAGCAGCTGGCAGTATCATGGATCATGGACAACAATCTGGTGACAATAATGATCCTGGACATCTACACAGCCTGTGGTAGCAGAAAGGACAAGAGAAGTCTTTTGAGGAGACTTAATCCAGAAAATGAACCATTTTTCATCTCTAGGATCTTGCTGTTGCACAGAGTAAGGGTGATTGGGTGGTTGAGCAGTGTGTTTGAGGCAGGACGTTTGCGAGGTCCAGGTTGCTGTATACATCCTTCCTCAGCATTGGCTGTTCTGTCAGTACCCCTGGCACAACCATGTTATTTGCAGCCCTCATATGGCCTCTAGATATCCTTATCCAGAAGGGTGAGCAGCATGAGTGGAGGCATAAGTAGCTGCAACACTACCAGTTTTGTGGGCAGCAATAAAAAGAAGAAGGCCAGTGGTGGCCTGAACCTCCCAGGGACAGGAACACTGGTTTGAAATAAATGGTGGCATAGATTGTAACTATGTAAAGCTCTAGTTAATAATTCAATTAACTTTGCAATTTAATATATGCTGAGGCAATTTGAGAAATGTTGACTTTATTTTTGAGAACTGTTTTAAGTTAGAATTTGTCAGAGTATTTGAGAATCAAAGGAAGAATATTATTTGGTTTTTTTCTGCCTGTCTGCCTTTTTTCTTTCTTTTCTTCCTTCCTTCCTTCCTTCCTTCCTCCCTTCTTCCTTCTATCTCTTTCCTCTCTGTCTTTCTGTTTCTCTTCTCTCTTCTTCTTTCCCTTCTTCCTTCATCCATTTCTTCCTTCTAGTCTTATTCCCTTCTTCCTTCTTCCTTTTTTCTTCTCTATTCCTTCCTTTCTCCTTCCTTCCTTTGTTACTTCATTCCTTCCATTCTCTCTCTTCCTTCTCCTTCCTTCTCTCCTCTTTTCCTATTCCTTTCTTCTTTCCTTCCTTTGTTCCTTCCTACTCTTCTCCCCCTCCCTTCCTTCTTCCTTCTTCCTCTTTTCTCCCTCCCTTCTTCTTTCCTTCCTTTCTTTTTCCTTCCCTCCATTCCTTTCTCTCTTTCTCATATTCTCTCTCTCTCCCTCTCTCTGCCCCTCTGTTCTTACTTTCTTTGGTTCTGTCAAACACCTAAAGCAGACAGTGTAAAAGAAACAATTTGGCTTATATTTTCTGAAGTGTCTATCTAAAGTAAACTGAATCCACCTCTTTGAATCTGAAGTGATCCACAACAGTTTGGGTCTGGGAACATGCTGAGAGGTTGCTCTGCTCATGACAGCCAGGACTCTGGAGGAAACAAAGGAAGATGTGAGGGTAAACTACTCTGAAGTATACTCATGGTGACCTACTTATCCCAAACCATCCTCACCTACAGAAATTCTACAAACAACAATAACAGCTTCAATTTTAAAGTTCAGTGTGAATTAATCCATTGAGGAAGCTAGAGATTTAATGATATGATTGCTTTTCAATGTTGGATCCTTCAACTGAGGACTAGTCCTTAAGACTAGTCCTTAAGATAATGATATGAAGGCTTCTCAATGTTGGATCCTTCAACTGAGGACTAGTCCTTAAGACTAGTCCTTAAGAACATGAGCCGTTTTGAGAATACTTTAGATCTAAGCCATACCAACTTTATAGCTATATGCTAAATATAAATGGTGATTGAAGCTTATGTTAAGAAAATTCATGTAGGCAAAGGAAAGAGCAAAGATGTCATTGATATTTTAAAAATAAATCAAAAGCAATTATGTAGAGATAGAGCGAATTTCAAATTTTTAGAAAAGAAATCCATACAGAAACCTATCACTACAGAAATATATATGTGTTTGTGTGCATGTGTGTATGTGTGTGTGTGTGTGTGTGTGTGTGTGTCTGTGTAGGGAGGTGGTCAGTTTTCCATTACTTGGCTGGGGGTTGCAGGAGAAAGAAGGAAGAAAGAAGACATTATGGCATATATATGGATTGTAACCTCATTGACATGAGGATCAGCCTGTTGGAGTAGGAGCAGACCAGGCAGAACATGGCAAGTGATATCTCTGGGTAGATAGGAAAGTAGATAAAATAGCATAGAGAGTTGATATGTGGTCAGCTCTAGTACTTTAATGGTTATTATAAATATAAAGTTTTTGTATCTTTTATTTGGGAACTAAATGATCTAGGGTGGAATTGAAACCCTCAAATAAATATTTACTACAATTGTATGTGTGGTGCCTATGTGTTTAATAACACTAATCTATAAGGGAAACAATACCTGAACAAGAAACTAGATAGCCTCTTTCTAACAAATAAAAACCTAGAAATAGGACTGAGCTACAGTTTTATGAGTTGTTGGCCGATGGGCTCATGTATACTCTTGTGCCTTTTAGGTTATTGCCGATATATCTAATATCACCTTAGAACGTATCAGTAGAACCCTATTGCTGATTGCATTACATACTTGAGGCATAGAACATGGAGTTATCAAGCTGGTACTCACCTGCAAGCATTGTCTCCTCTGGAGTAATGGAATGTGCTGTGAACATTACTGGAGCAGAAAAGTAAGTCTCGGTGTTACTCAGCTAAAAACCAGCTGTGCAAGGTACAACAATGACTTTCCTGACAATGTAGGCCCTCTGGTAAAATAATCTAAAGAAATAGAAGTAAACAACTTCTTTCTGATTGAATCACAGGTTTGTTCCATGAGATGGAAGTGATAACTGATACTATTAAAGGGGCAAAGGGGGCATGGCTAGAAAAGGTCACAATATTAAAATGACTTATTGCTATACCCATAGATCAGGGAATCTTTCAGTCCTGATGGTAGAAGTTTCTCCTTGTAGTAGATGTTAAAATTTCCCAAATAGACTATTCACAGAAAACAAAATTGTGGCATGCATAACTCTAAATCTGACTTTTCTAACTCACCCTGATCCTCAGAGATCTTTGCAGAGAGGCAGCATCAAGATTGTAAGTGCCAATGGTAGTAGATAACTTCAAGGAAATACTTTCATCCAGACGCAACAGGTCAGCTATGAATGTAAACTCATAGTGATTGTTACAACATGCAAAAGACCGGGACAAGCTCTAGCTAGACAAGATTCTAGCATAGACGTGGGGAAGGGTGTGGAGAAGTTGATAACTGACCCCATCACTAGCCTATGACCAATTAGCCTTTGGTAACTGTTAGGAAAGGGATAGTCAGTTTTGGTTAATGCCTATACACCAGGTCAGGGCTCAATCTCAAGACTTAAGCAGGAAATGCAAACTTGAGTCAATGAGAAAGGAAGAAAAAAAATCTCAAAGTTGGATGGGAAGAGATGATAGTGTTGAAACTGTAATACAGGGATGAGTTGAAAGAGGTCAATATATTAAAAATGAATTGCATATAATTCTCAAAGAATTAATAAAATATTTTAAATAGTTATAAATTATGGGGGTGATTTTAATAATAATAGAATAAAAACAAAATTTGCAAGCTATTTAGGAAAGTGTAACTTGCTTTAAAGATGGCAAGTAGAGTGTTAGTCATTTCAGGAATTACCTCAAATTTATTGTTAAGAATGTAGAAAAAAGATTTTTGTATTTGTAGTTCTTGAGGGCATGATTATTATGATAATTTAAAATAGTGATATAGACTTGAAGATATAAGCCAGTATGACAAAATGAGTTGAGCATACAGAATGGGGTACAGGGCTCTGGCTTCCTGATCAGCACCATATACATACATACATATATAGATGCACACAGACACAGACACACATATGAAGACACAGAGAACAGTAAAATGATTAGTGTTGTTCCAGAAATATGCCTATGTTTAACTTTGTCTTGCTTCTTCTGAATGTTTATTTGTTAAGCATGATGTTTTATAAACATGGAAAATACATTAATATTTATTGATTCTGCTCAAACATATTAACAGAAGTAAATATGTTTAATTCCAGCATTTTCTCCAGAGATTAGTCTTTATTTTTCTGTTCACAGCTATGTGTTCTTTATTTTTATACATCAGCTTCTATGATAAAAATCTATTTTAAAAGACATTATTAGCAGTTGTATCTAGTCTGGAAGCACAGATGACTTACTATCTTCTTTCATTAGTTGAACCTGCTACAGATATCAACTCCTGCATTGATACATGGAGAGGTTGGAAACTTTATTCTTTGTTCAATCAGAAAACCAAATCTGTTATCTGCTGGAACTAAAATCATTACTCTGAATCAAATGATGTTCAGAGAAGAGCAAATGGAAGCAAATGTGTCAAAGCAGTCTATAAAAGACACTTATTTATGTTGGTTATAAACAACTGAACTTAAAGCTTCTTTGCAAGATCATTTTTCGTTTAAAAAATAAAAAGAATATTAAATCTACATGATCACGGGGGTTCTAAGTGATAACCATTCTTTTTAGGGCATCAAGAGTGCTGATTCAGCAAGAGAGAAACTCTTGGTGCAGAGATAAGACTCAGGGGTCAAGTAGATGACGAGATTAAGCTAAGGCTTGAAGCAAAAGTAATGGGTAATATGCTCCCAAATTGAAAGGCTTTTTAAAGTACAGGTTTTACTGCTAACTCTGGAAAACCAAAAGTAGCTTTGCTTCTTCGAGTAGCAGAGGTATTAGGGGGATGAAACATAAGCCATTTCAGTGTAAGCGGATTCACTTTGAGAAAGGCACATATCTGTGCTCTGTGGATACTGTGGGCTAATCTGCTGAGGAAATGCTCTTGGACATATAGAAACATAGAATCTAAAGTCACCATGCTCCAGTGCATTCAGACATTTCACACCCTGGGAGTCCTTTAGAATTATTTCATAAAAGAGAATAGTTCAAACTTCAAGCAAAATGTCCTTGTTTATGTTTTTTTTTGATACTGCTCAGTTATCTGTCCCATGTCTAAAATTAAATGTAGAGTTATTGGCATGTCTGGGAACACACCATAAATCCTCTCTTTTGTAGCCTCAATAATTTTATTTTATTATTATTGATTTTTTTAAGAATTGCCATTCATATATATGCATTCAGATAGAAAAATAATTCTAACAGTGGTCACATTTATAAAAATGGTGCTGTTTTCCAGACACTGGCAGAGAATAGAGGGTTGTATACCCAGACAATCATAATTTAGTAATTTTGAAAATTGCCTTTGGGTATAAAAGGAAATAACTTTTATAGGAGTAACTTAGTATTTTTGGAGGAATTATGGCTTTTTTAGATACTAGATATAAATCTCAAGGCAAAATTCCTGAATGACCAGAGTAGATCTTATCGTAATTTCTGAATGATAAACATTTCTTCCTGAATTAGACCTTGTCTCTTATTGTAGGACTAGTAAACTAAGATCATATGCAGAAAAGGTTTTAGTTTAGCCTGAGGCTGGAATGATGTGTATACATGGACTTCAGATATCATATCCCAGTTTGAGCTTTCAGAATATTTTCACGATAGTATTTTTGATACACTGTTTCTGCTTCTAGTTGTCTGTACTTCTGTTTATTTTGTTTTATTAAATTTTCAGAACATTTCTTGTAGACGTCATTAGCTACTTGTTTTCTCCTCTAATACAGTGCTTTGATGTGCATTTCTACAACATCTACTGTTCCTTTAAATTCTCACAGCTTTATGCTTCAGGTTTCTTATTGACAGTTGTTTAGATTGTGTCTTACAAACCAGTTGATCTATAGCTAATTAAGGTCAAAACTCTTTTAATGATGAACAGGTAAAGTTTATTTGACTTATCAGGTACCTGTTTTTGTCTTATTCAGTCACATGAAAATCACACCTATTAGAATTATACGCATACATAATTAAATTGTTAATTTATTGATTGCTAATTTAATTACATTAATTTAATTAAATTATTAATTAAATTCATAAACATAAGCATGGTCCAAAAATTCTTTAAACACACCATTTTATAATTTACTATATATTTACTCTTTTCAGCGAAAGTGTTTTCAGAATATTGAATAATATGTAAATGCCACACCTTAGACTGGATATGGAACTTGTAGTTGTCTGACATGTTCAAGATCCTGGATTTGGTACTTAGCATTGAGAGAAATACACAAAGAACAATTTATAATCATTTTATTATTAAGGCTTAATATTAAAAACAGCTTTTCAACTATAATTACTGACTCTGAATCAAGTATGTGGTATACTGTTTCTTACATGTTTAGGCATTCAGCACAGAAATTTTTTTTCCAAAAGAAAATAATGAATGTTCTTGTCTCAGTGATTTGAATAGCAATGTTAATCACAATTCTAACTACTATATATTTTTCTTTATATTGATTATAAATTCTAAGAACTGGATTGTTGTTTCTGGAAATATAGTTTATCTACCACCTGTATTAGAACATTTTCACAAGGATTTATAATGTGGTACTCCATTTAGTGGTTCTCTCCTTGAATTCCTACATCCGACAGAGGGCTAATATCCAATATATACAAAGAACTCAAGAAGTTAAACTCCAGAGAGGCAAGTAACCCTATTAAAAAATGGGGTACAGAGCTAAACAAAGAGTTCTCACCTGAAGAATATCTAATGGCTGAGAAGCACCTAAAGAGATGTTCATCATCCTTAGTCATTAGGGAAATGCAAATCAAAACAACCCTGAGATTCCATCTCACACCAGTCAGGATGGCTAAGATCAAAAACACAGGAGACAGCAGTTGTTGGCGAGGATGTGGAGAAAGAGGAACACTCCTCCACTGCTGGTGGAATTGCAGGCTGGTACAACCACTCTGGAAAGCAGTCTGGCGGTTCCTCAGAAAACTGGGCATGACACTTCCGGAGGATCCGGCTATACCACTCCTGGGCATATACCCAGAGGCTTTACCTGCATGCAATAAGGACACATGCTCCACTATGTTCATAGCAGCCTTATTTATAATAGCCAGAAGCTGGAAAGAACCCAGATGTCCCTCAACGGAGGAATGGATTCAGAAGATGTGGTATATCTACACAATGGAATACTACTCTGCAATTAAAAATAATGAATTTACGAAATTCCTAGGCAAATGGTCAGAACTTGAAAATATCATCCTTAGTGAGGTAACCCAATCACAAAAGAACACACATGGTATGCAGTCACTGATAAGGGGATATTAACCCAGAGTCTTGGACTACCCTAGACACAATTTGCATATCAATAGATTTCCAAGAAGACGGAAGGAGAGACCCCTGGTCCTGGAAAGACTGGATGTAGGGGAACGCCAGGACAGAGAAACGAGAGGGGGTTGAATGGAGGAAAGAGGGAGGGAAGGGGGCTTATGGGACTTTCGGAGAGGGAGGAAAGGGGAAAGGGGAAATGATTTGGAATGTAAGTTAAAAAAAAACTTAGAAAAAAAAAGAATTCAGTTTTCAAATCAACAAATATGAACCTTGGGTATTGACAGTACATCCTAGGAAATACAAAGAATAGAATAAAGAACAGCTTCCAGAATCTCACAAAAAGGCAAAGAGTCAGGAAACAGAATCTTCTTCAAGAGCTTAAAGTTGGGCACATGACTAAGAGCAGGGTATGTAGTAGAGGAGACTCAGGAGAAAGTCCTTCCATTGCAACATCTGCCGTAGGGAGAAACCCAGATGACAGTCGAAAATGCTGCAGCTTTGTACAGAAAACTCTGTTTGTTATAATGCCTAAAAGGACATCGTCTTAGGAAATCTTGTTTTCATCCATTCCACCTCTAGAAAACTCACCTCTAGATTTTCACAGTAAATATCAAAGATGAACCACCTCATTTTTCTAGCAGGGTTAGGAAGAAAGACGTTTTTGAAAGATGTCAGAACACTCTGTTTATAAGGCATACCCTCAGGAGAAATATGTCAAATATGATCTAATATAAAATATTATCTCATACTCCCAACCTGTGGGAAAGGAAGTCCTCTTGTCTCATATAGGTTCACACTAGTGACAAACAAACCTAGAAATAATTGAGAAATTGCACAATGCAATATTACTGGCACAACTAACTGGTGAACTTGCCATATTTCAGTAAAAAGCTTAAAGTGAAAAAAAAAATGAACAGAAAGATTGACAAAATAGTAACAAAATAACATTGGATATCTGGGGGTAGCCACAAAACAAAAATGTAGAAGGATAATATCAACAGACATGTTAATGTAAAAGGTGGAATCTCGTTCTCAAAGGGTTCCACCCCTTGAGAGACCACTATGACAACTGTGAACAACTAATGAGTGCTGAAACAGATAGAATTAGTCTTTGCTAGGGATAAGCCTTCCAGTTCATTCTCCAATATGAGTGGCTAACCATGGAAGGATATACACACATACAAGAAAAAGGAACAACTTGTATTTATGTATTTGGCTAATCACAGAAATTATATTTTAACTACAAATAAATAATCTCATTTGTGAAGAAACAAAGGTAAATGTGCATTTTATTTAGCCATTTAATAAAAGATAGAGTAAAAATATTTAAAATGTTGAGTACAAAAAACATCAACCAACATTGATGAACATTGCAAAATTTTTCCTCAAATATGAAGAAAAGAGATTAATATTCTTGCACATATAATTTATTATTACTTATTTTTATAATTTAAGATAATTTATTTTCAGTAGAGATGCTCTAGAGAAAAGGTTCAAAAAATTTCCCTAGAAATTTTATATGTTTATATCCATAAACATATGTTGCCATATGCATTGCCATATGTATCTTTGACTTCAATCTACTTAAACAAATGAAGGATACTAGAAAAGAATACACAATTGCAAATTTAAAATGCCATAGTTCTTGTACTTATAACACATGATTCTGTATGTATATATAGATGGAATCAGTATCTATACTTATATATACTGGCATATATATGTGATAGATATGACAGAAATTTTAAAATGGTTAAGAGGATGAAATTAGAAGAAATGCTTATCAGACATATTACTTACATGATATAATTCTAATGTAATTTTTAAATGTACTTAGATTCATTCTAAATGTATACATTAAAGCTGCACAAATTCATTTATAAATATTACTTAGAAATATATATTATTTAATTATGATTAAGCAGGTAATCTTTTAATACTTTGAAATAAAATAAATATTACTAAGAAATAATAGAGTATATTGCATAAAATCATCAAAACCACAAAAATACAGAGAACAGAATGTAAGACAAAAACAGACATTAAGAACCAGGAGCACAGGTGAAAAACGGTAACATGTAATATATTAATGCAACAATATCAATAATAACTTGTAGTATCCACATTTCAAATGGAAAAGCTAAAAACAATATTATTGGATAAAATTAAGACTCAGTTACATGCATGTATAAGGAACCCATTTTAAAATATTATGACTCATCCTATAAAAATAAGTGGAAAAGAAAAAACATATCATGCTAATATGAAACAACAGAAAGTAGTAGTAGTAATATAAGCTTCTGACTAGACCATCTTTAAAGAAAGAGACATTGTTAATGATAAAGAAAGATATACACAACATTAAAAGAGTCAATTCTCCAAGCAGATATGATATTCTATGTCTAACAATAAATTATTAAACTTATATGAGGTAAAAATTGGAAGAACTATAAAGAGAAATTGAAAATCAGCTGTCATAGTTGGATACTTCAATATCCCTATGTCTGAAACGAGCAGTTTCATGAGGCAGAAAATCGATAAGGGCCTAGGGATGCAGCTAGGTTGGCTGCCTGCTTGAACGATACAGACAGATCTGAGTTTGATCCTCAGCACTGAATAAGGTGGGCATGGTGGCATGCACCTGTAACCCTTGAACTTTTAAGGGAGCAGCAGAGGATCAAAAGTTCAAAGTCATCTTTGACTACTTTGTGATTTCTCAGCCAGTTTGCAGTGCATGAGACACTAGCACGAGGAAAAATAATCCCTAAAGAACTTGAAGACAAAGACAACCTTTAACAAATTGGATAAAGGTGATATCTAATGTCATTAGGATTTATATTCTTCTCAGGGGATACAGCAATCTATGTTGTAAAGAATGTACAGCAAAGAATATAATATAAACAATCAAATAAAGTAACTGAAACAACACTAAAAGATTATAGAATATATAAAGGTTAAAGAACACATTTCTAAATTATACATTGGTCAAAAAAAAATCCTAGGAGAAATTTTAAAAACTAAGCATAAAAACTGCACAACAAAATTATGAAATTGAACAAAAATAGTAATTTATAGTACCGAGATTATATATTTGGGAAATAGAAAATTTTAAATTGATTATGTAAGTTACCACAATAGGAAATCAGAAAAAAAAAGTTAAAAAATTGTGAAAAAGTAAGTCATAAAAATTAAAACTGAAATAAATGAAACTAGTAACAGGAAATCAATAGAGAAAATCAGAGATTCTGAATGTTGAAATGATCAAAGGATTACAAGGTTCTATAGAAAGGAAAGATCACATAGTATTGGAACTGTGAGGTTTACTGATTGATAAGGCATGACAAAGAATGCTGTGCACACTCCTCAACTCCTTCAAACACACAGTGTGGAAATGACTGGCAAGACACAAAATCTAAAATGTGATCCAAGAGAGAAAGTACCAATAAGATAGAGTTTCTTCAGAATAAAACTCTGTTCTGGCAAAGACAATGTTAAAAGCATAAGAAGACAAGTTCAGAGTAGGAGAAAATCCTTGCAAGAGATACTTTTGATAAAGGAATATTACCCCAAATGTACAAAGAAAATTTGGCTTTCAATAAAAGAAAAACACAGGATCTAATTTGAAAGTCTTTCACAAACTCTGTATCAAAAAAAAAAAAAACAAAAAAACAAAAAAACAAAACATCCACAACCATGAGTATAAGAGGAAGAGAAAAGATTCAGAGACTGGATTGAAGCTACACATCTAATAGTGTTGTTAAAATATTGAACAGCAAAAACACCAAATGTTGGCAGGATTTTGTAGCAAAAAATTCTCGCTTGTGGCTGGTTGGTAGGTGAAATAGTATAGGCACTTAGGAAGGAAGTCTGGCAGTCTTCATCAAAATAATACATATTTCAGAAATTCTACTGAAAATGATATATTGGCTTGCAATCAAATAAAACATCCTCTATTCCCCAAAGTATGCATAATTTATTTTCAGAATTTACTATTTTTTTTAAAACTTGGAGTAAAATGTGTCCTTCAGTCTATTAAATTATGAGATACAGTCTATAAAGACCATTGAAAACCCATCAATGAAAATAAACTAAAAAAATTCCATGAAAAGCCTCAGAAAACTTTAAACGTATATTGTTAAGAGAAAGAAGTGAAACTGAATGAGACATTCTTTGTGATTCAAACTACATAAGCGCCGGGCAGTGGTGGCGCACACCTTTAATCCCAGCACTTGGGAGGCAGAGGCAGGTGGATTTTTGAGTTCGAGGCCAACCTGGTCTACAGAGTGAATTCCAGGTCAGCCAGAGCTATACAGAGAAACCCTGTCTTGAAAAATCAAACTACATAAGCATTCTGTGGTTGCCAGAGGTTCTGAATAGAGGGATGAATGAATTAATAACCAAAAGTGTAATGGAATTTTGGAATAATGAAAAATATACTGTATAATATAGTAATGGTTGATATATATTATAAATTTGTCAAAACCATAGAATGCATAGTACATGGAATGAGCTGTATGTTTTACTGTTGACTTACTATAAATACTAGGACTCAAAAATAAGCTTCTTCATAGCAAAATGCCTGATTAAGTAGATTTTGACAAGAATCAAAGCAACGCATATGAGAGAGACAGAAGCTGGGTGCAATATTTCTCTCTTTCAATTTTCCTGTTAATCCAATGTGCTCTAAAATGTTTCCTTTACCAAATGAGCAAGTCTAGAGTAAGTTAAAAAACTAATTACAAAAGCAAGTTGGTACTTCACTTTCACAGAATTATAGTCAAATTATAGTGAACTTAAATGCCACAGAAGTTTATGATGTTACTACAGCCGTGCATAAAATTCTAATTGCACCCTCATGTCATAGAAACTATTTTATCTCTATAAGTGAGAGTACAGTGATACCACTGATCTAGACTATCCCATGGATAGAAAGAAAGGTTTATTAGGAATCAAACTGCCTACAAAGGTTGGCGAGCAAAATGAGGGAAAAGCAAGCAGAATTTTTAGAGCTAACAGAGTGGGAGCCTTTGAACTGATACAGGCTGTTGGAATTGAGCAGAAGACTAAATGCCCTTGCTGGAGGTTTTTCACCTCTTTGGGGCAGATTAGAGGAGATTTTGCTTTCTGGCAAATAGAAACCTGTCTTTCTATTTTCTGGACAAAGTCCTTCTGTTTAGGATACTGTGACCACACTGTGGCTACTATGTAGTTGGTGAGGGGCTCTTAAGCACAAAATGGCACTCCGTGTCATTTTGGAAATTGCTTTGGACCTAACAATTCTCCTCTTTCTTCTAGTCCTCCTCCTCATCGTTGTCCTCCTTCTCCTCCCTCTTCAATTTTAGTGTCCTCTTAATGTTTAAAAGAGTTCCATACAGAAATTATAAGACATAATAATAACTATTGTGGAGAGCCTTATTGGGGTACCGTGCTGCCTGGCAGGAACCTGACATTGGCCAAGGAGAAGGGCTTCAAGCAGGAATCTGACATTCAGGCATAATAGGGAAGTAGGTAAAGGCAGGCATTTTAATCTTAGCGTGGAACGAGTTGAGAAGCAGGCTTCGGGCAAGGTCTTGGGCTTGGATGAGGACGTAGGCTCAGGAATTTTTGGTCATTCTGACAAGCCCTTTGTAACAACCATCACAGAATTTTGCTTACTGCTTTGATGATTTTGTGTTTACTGTCTTGCTTGTTCCTTACTATTGATCTTAATTCCTTCATGTAATAAGTTGGTATAAAAAGTGGACTCGAAATTATTAAACCTGCCTTCAGTCTCAGAATTGACTGGGGTCATGCTGCAGTTTTGTGTAATTGTCTCTTTCTTTTAATCTTTACTCCTGTGCTGGAGAACCTGTTGACTGACTGAGCTGGCTTGGTCAAACTATAATCTTCATGTTGGACAATACTGAAAATTCTTTATGGTATACATTCTGACATAAGATATTTTCCATTATATCATGTTCATAATTAGATGGGAATTCATTAAAAATATCATTGCATATTTGCTACTGGTCAGATGCCCAGATGACAGTGATTTAGTTATCACTGACTACAAAGTCATCAATTAAGTCATAACTAATTGTACCTAAGACACCTTAATTAACATGTACATTGTTAGGGCTTAACATTTTGAAGGCAATTTCAATTGAAAATCATTTAAGCACTTATATAACCCAGTATTCATATGTTAAACAAAATAGTGCTATTGAGAAATAGCCCTTGTCCAAAACATAATGGTGTACATTGTGAATGCTCAACTCTGAACAGAGCATTTTATCAACCTTCCAGTGCCAACTCAACAATCAGGGTTCATCAATGATGAGATGGAAAGAGTGTAAGAGCGAGGGCTTTGGGAGATGTGCTATGAAATACTGTCTTCCTGACAACACATGGATAAGGATTCATTAATTCTTACTTGTACAGGACCTTCACAAGACAGCTAAAATGTTTGGTGAGGGACTCTCAAGGCTTAACCCTGAACTGAGATATTATGGGCAGCTGGCAGTTGTTGGGAAGGGATAATCAGTTTTTGGGGGGTAGGTGGCCTTATAACTTGCTTATGTGCTGGTGGAAGGAGCTACATCTATTAGGCAGTACTAATTGAACTTAAAGTAGTTTGAAGCAGCTTGTGGTGGAAGATATATACACATACACATACACACAAATAGACACACACACACATACAAATGCATATATTCTGCATAGGTAAAAGAAGGAAATGTGAGGTGGCTATACCATTTTAGTAACTATATGTATAGAATTCTCAAAAATTAAATAGAAAATAATTAAATACTAAAATCTCAAATGTCAAACAAATAACACACATACATGCACACACACACACACACACACACACACACACACATACACACATATACACACCAAAACAATTATAGAGTTTTAATAGAAGTAAGAGAATCAGTTGCTCATCAGTACAACTTTGGAAAAGAGGCCAGAGTTTCCTCAAGAATCTTCAGTCCCTAAGTTCATCAGTTTAGAGCCGATAGGGACAGAAGGACTGAGCAGTACAGGCCTGGAGATTTCTCCACAAGCTCACAGCACAGGATCCTCACTGAATTCTGTTCTTTCCATTCTAGCTTATCACCCACTATGGGGATAGCATACAATTGGACTCAAGTACGATTCAAATTATTTTCCATTTCATTAGTAAAGTTGCATAAATTGGGCTCTCATAATTACCAAGAGGTTGTTGAGCTTCCAAAATGAATTTTCACTTTAATGTGTCACTGGCTTTTGGAAAAGTCAGGGAATTTTCTAAGGACACTAAAAAGTGTATCAGATTTTGGTTTAGAAATAGAGTTCTCACATTTGATTACAGAACAGTGCTATTCAAATAACTCAGAGGTTTTGCAGACTCAGCCTTTTTTACAAAGAACACTGATTTTCATAAATGTTCACTTCCGATTAAAGCCCACTAGAAATCCCTGAGGGCTTCCATCTGAAGGAGACAGGCCATTTCCATGAAAGCCCTGTGCTTACAACGCTCCCTGTGCAATTATGCTTCTTGTATTTGACCTACTTCTCTAAGACTGAATGATGACGTCATGTCTGAGTGTGCTGAGGAGAGCTATTTTGGGGTCACAGAGTCTTTACTTGCTCATCACTAACAAGAGTTTATCATTGAGCCTTTAGTAAGAGATTCTGATAACACAGTTAAGGTCTCATGCAACAAAATCAATGTCATGAAGTATATTTTCTTAATTTCTAATTTTCCGATTCTGTAGTTTCCAAATACAGGCATTTTGTTTTGTATACAAACTCAGGATTTCAGATTAATTAAACTTCCTGGTAGAAAAAGCTGATTCCTTCCATTGCAGACATGGAAGAACTGATTAATTATGTGCAGACAGAAAATTTGCTCTAATGGTTTATCTTTGTTCCTAACAATTTTTGCTTGTGTATATTTCCACCTGTTAAATTACTCTATAATTTACTGTTTCCTGCCATTCGACAAGAAAACATTACAATCACAATAAAAGGTAATTTAAGGCTATTACCAATCAATGAAAGATGTCCCAGTCTAAAATGAGATGGAAATAATTTATGGGGATCTTCCAGTCACATTAGAATGCAGATTATTCCACAGGGGGGAATTGACTTCTACAAAACTGCAAGCATCATATATTTTCTAATAAGTTCTCACAGCTGAAACAATGTCATTATTGGAAGGCAGCACAGGAAATTCAGTGCAAGCTGAAGAATCTTACAAATAAATGCTGGCAAAGAAGGGATATTTGTGGACCCATAAGTCACTAATGGATCTGAAGTTAATGCAAAATGAAGTTAATGCAACATTAAACCTAGCGGGCACATCAGGTTTAATACTGTGAAATGACTCACCACAAGTGTGTGTTGACTGACTTTTTATACCCTTTACCCTAGGAAAACTTTCCTAATCGTAGTTAGCAATTTAGCCACAGTATTCTATCCCTCCCTACTGCTCACTAAAGCCCAAAACTGAAATGCAGAAAGGAAGCATTTTATTAAGCTACTGAAAGATAACTACCATCATTTTTCTTAGCTTGGCAAATAAAACTTTGAGTCAAAAGACTTAATGAGCAACAGAGATCCAAGAGTGTTTTCTTACTACATTATGTTCAATATACAGTCAATGGATTTCACTTATTTATAAATTAGCTCAAATTTGTCGACAAGTGATTTGGTCCATAGAAATTTCAAACAAATTCTTGGGAACTGTTTAGAAATACACATATGATTGGAAATGGAAAATTCTAATATAGAAGTCTTTTTTTGTTGTTGTTTGAGGCTGGAGAGATGGCTCAGCGATTAAGCGCACTGACTGCTCTTCTAGAGGTCCCAGGTTCAAATCCCAGCAACCATTTGCTGGCTCACTACCATCTGTAATAGGATACTTTTAAATTCTCTTTTTACCTTTCCTTTTTTCTTATTCCTCTCAATTCCCAATTATAAGATGATTAATGTACTATCAGGTACTCTCTTGAGAATAAAAAGAAAAAATAATAACTCTCCAAAATACTTGATAAAAGAAACTTTGAGTGGAGAGATGAGAGAGAACAAAAATTTTCCACTAACAATGTCAGTGTACTGAAGTAATTAAAATCATTTACCTGAAAATATGAATCTTATGCAATTTCTTACATTAAAATAGACTAGAATAAGATAGAATAAGATACTGAATGAAATTGTTCACTTGAAGAACAACTGTCATGTGTTTAAACATTAAGTTTCAAGAAAATATGAATATTTCTTTCAAAATTACAATTATTAGAATTAAGTTCAATGCATATAATCCAATAATCACTTCAGAGTTATTTTCTTCACAAAAATTCCAATAATGTTCTAATTGAACATTTGTTCCTTCACTTGGACACACTTTTCGATGCAGCCGAAATGTGTTCTTTCAGATGGAAAACAATCATAAATGACAAAGATATTATGGTATAGCACTTGTTAGAATGGAAGGATCTCTAGACCTTTACAGAGTTTTATGACATTAACACTCCTTAGGATTAAAGAAAGTCAAATATTGCTGATTATGTCACGAAGTTTTCTAAATTGAATATCATAGGGGTAATTGTTGAGTGATAGCTCAATTTGTCTCGCAGACATGGAATGTAGTAAGGTTTATATAATCACTGTTTTTTATTTTTAGCTCTACTGTCAGGAATTTGAATTATAAGGTATGCCTGAAGGAATGTAGACTAGGACCATTTTTCATTTTCTCCAGGAGCATCAAATAGACACCCACCCCAGCAATCTGTTACAGAGCCTGGCATGATAAAGGAAGGCTGCTACCCCTCTTTCTTGAAGTTTGGTCCCAAAAGTCTCCCTAACATTCATGCTTTTGGTCAAAAGTCTGTAGTGCTACTGGGAGAATGGGGAAATTTTGGATGTGGGGATAATAAGAAGAGATGGGGTCACTTGGGCATACTTAGCAAAACATTATTGCTTCTAGTTTCTTTGCTGCTATGAGATGATCATATTTTTCCATCATGTCTTCTATGAGCAATTCCCTAACACAGTATAGAAACCACACAGCCAAATGACTATGGATGTAATCAATGACACAAAATAAATATTCCTCCTTTCAAGGTGATTATCCAGGTTCTTATTCACAGCAACTGCAAGGTTCCTAACACAATGTCTTCTAAATACAAGGAATATATATATAATAGCTTATATATAGCCAAGAAAACAATCAGAAGTTCCAAAAAGAAGAAATAAAAATCTGCTGAGTATTGCCTCACAAAATGAAAGCATCCTTACCAATAAAGGAAATGCAAACTAAATCTACTTCGAAATTTCATCTTACCCTAACCACTAGAGTTAAAATTAATAAAACATTTAACATCAAATGTTGTAAGGAGGTGGAAAATCGGAACTCGTATTTTCTGATGGTGGGGTTGAAAACTGGTATAACCACTGTGGAAATCAGTGTGGAAGACTTTGAAGAAATTTAAAATAGATCTACCATGTGACAATCTATATAATTTTCTTGGCATATGCCCCAAAAACTCAATGCCATATTACAAAGATTCATGTTCATTGATGTTCATTTATTCATGCTCAATTATGTTCATTGTTTCTATGAACATAATCGCTCTGGAAGCAGCTGAGATTTCCATCAGTTGACGAATGGATAATAAAAAACATGATACAACAAATACACAATGGAATTCTTTACAATTGTAAGGAAAAGTGAAATTTCCTGCTAAAAAATTAAAATGGAAAATATTATATTGGACGAAGTAACCAAGGCTCAGAAAAACAAATACATCATGCTTTCACTCATATGTAGATTCTGGATCCAAACTTTCAGGTTTGAGTCAATAATGTGGAGTGAGTGTAGAAACCAGAAAGGTAGATGGATCAAATGTGAGCGGTCAGATAATTAGCTTTTAAAACTGGAACAATAAGGTATAGGTTTTGTGAACAAGAAAAGGACTAGCTGAGGTGTATGGGGTGGTATTTAACCTGAGGATAAGAATAATACAGAGAAAGATAGAGGAATAAAAATCACTAATATGAACAATTCAATATGGAAACCTATTATTTAACAAAGTTATTTAAGCACACAAATACATGAACACACATAAACATGAAAATAAAGAAATAAATGTGTAGTTTCAATGGCGTTCCCCTACCTGATAAGTTGATATTCTGTTCCTATCTATCACACTAATATACTATCTATCATACTAATGCACAACCTAACACAAAGTCCATTTCTATTTATTTATTTATTTATTTATTTATTTATATCCTTAATGCTACCCTTCCTTCCTAGGTCGCTCCCTCACACAATTTTCTTCTTCCATCCCCCTCCTCTTCTCCTCTGAGTACATATATATGTTGTATCCCCCCACCCTGGCATATCAGGTTTCTGCAGGATGAGGCATATCCTCTCCCACTGAGGCCAGACGAGTCAACCATGAAGACCTAGCAGCATATTTACAACATATTTGCCAGGGGCCACAGTTCAGCCCATGTATGCTCTTTGGTTGCTATCTCAGTTTCTGAGAGCTCCCAGGGGTCTAGGTTAGTTGACTGTTGATCTTCCTATGGGGTTCTCTTCCCCTTTGGGACTTTTAATCCTTCTGCCATCTCTTCAAAAGAGTCCCTGAACTCCGTCCAATGTTTATGATGTGGAATAACTCAATTCAGGACTTTGTTCAGTTAGGTCCAAAATATCTTCCACCCAAAACAATATATGCAATGGTCATTGCTCTAGGTTTCCTCACAAAATATGAAGATATGACATTATTGTTGAAACCACCATATAATTCAGTCATAGATCTTGAAGAATTCAAGTGGCTACTGACTAGAAAGATTCCTCCCAGAGAAGTAGGCCAGATATTTAATGATCAAGAGTAATTCACATTTTTATATACATACTTCAGTTCTTATTGTTTCATCACATAAAATTGTTCATTTAATATATATAACATATATTACATGTAACATATATAACATATATGTATATATGCATTATTATATATGACATATGCTTACTTTAATACTGTTTTATGTCCCATTGTTTTAATACTTTCAGTGCAGTTGTATTCCATTATAAGGTCATAACAGCAGCAATTTTGAGTTGAGAACAATAAAAAATAACTTATGATCATTTTATCATCCATTCTGCTGACTGTGATATAAGTGTGGGAGGATGTTCAGCTTAGGTGAATTGTTCTAATTGTCTGTCTTACTTGTTCAGTAATTACTGCTTTGTGGGTTTATTTTCATTTTTAATTGACATTTTACTTTCTCCTTTCCCTAAATTGAACTCTAAAGAGTAGATACTTAATACTGTATCACAGTAATTTATGGTGCATATGAAAAACTAAGTGAAATGCTGATATGGGAAGGTATTTAGTGAGGAACAACAAACTTCAACTAATTTTTTAATAAATTACAATAAATATAAATTAAACCATTTGGTTCTCAGAGCACAGTAGAATCAACCAAAAACTCAATGTAAAAAGATATGTTGAGAATTCCAAATATGTGGTAAGAAAGCTAAATAATTCTAAATTGTTGACAAAATAAGTAAGAAATAAGTAAGCACATTTAAAAATAATTACAATTAAGTGATTACCCTTTAGAGTAATGACAAGAGTCATTAGAGTGGAAACATGTGGGTTTCTTTAAATACGTAAAGTGCATGTGTATGTGCCAGAGGCTTTTCTATTTTGTGTCATGTATACACTGAATTGGTTACAATGAGGGATATATGTATATATAGATGTAGGTTGTAATTTAAATGGGGCAGTTTTATATAACCCAGGTATCTCCCAAATAATTGAGTCACAGACTCATTTATTCACCAAGCTTTAAACACAGTAACTGTGCAGGATATTGCTAATACTTTCTGGTACTTAGCTAATTCTCAACCACATGCCAGCAGTTCCTTGCATTCACTTTCTCCTTGGACTCATGCTGCTCTAGCTCTCTGTCTTCATGAAGAACTCCTTTGGTGACTTCTCATGCCTGACCATATGACCTCTTCTTCATCTAAATCAAGGCCCTTTTTCTCCTAGATCCGCAACTGCCTCTTAGTGAACTCCTTCTCCCTGGCTCTTTTCCTCTAGACACCTGACTGGGATCAGAAGTCCAGTCATCCTCTTTCCTCTACCAGGTCATTGGCTGTTCAGCTTCTTATTAATAATCAGAGATAATTGGGGAGCATTCTTTGCACCAAATTGATACAGTAGATTCTTCAATATTCAGGACAATGTCACTGTCAGGACTATAATTAGTTCTCCAGGCACAGGAATCAACATCTAAATACACAGAGCACAGGAACAACCCTCAACATATAAATCCACATATGTTTGCAATAAAAATTGATTTTAAAGAAGGAGTACATAAATTTAAAGAGAGCAATAAGGCCTATATTGGAGATTTTTTCCTAAGGAAAGGTAATGGAGAATTTTGTAAAAATGATAAATCTCAAAAGAAGTATCATTTTTATCAAACAAAACTAAGATCTAAGGTTTCACTGTGAAGAGTTAAAAAGGGTGAGGTAAATTAAGAATATTAATGTTGCATATACATTTGGTCCAGAAATAGTCATTATAAGTGAGCAGTAAATATCCTAAATTATGCTTGAATATTCCCAGCATTTTTTTACCTGTATCTCCATAGTTTATATCTTGGTTTTAAAAGCCTATAATTAACAAATAATTTTAATCTCAGGCAGCATCATGGGACATTGAAAGCATAAGGCAGCCATTGCATTATGACCACCAATTCCTCAGCATGGGATACAGTGCCAGCTGCTTTGGGAGCCGGGCAGAAGGCGTGCTTCAATGAAGGTGTCAGCACCCTAACTTTTAAAACTGCCTCAGAATTTTATCAGGTGGTTTCAAGATACCTAGGAGAGAGATTATCCAAATGAGCCAAGGAAATAAGGGAAGAAGTGGACATGGTTAGCACTTTGTCAATTTTGTGTGGAGTCCTCCCATGAGCATATAATCCCAAACTTCTCTCAAAGGCCATTGTGAGCAGGCTGATTTCCATCCATAAGGATTTATGCCAGAGAAATATTTCTTACTATTATCATTTAAACTATGTATTTATTCTCTTCATTGCTTGTGATTCAGTCTTTGGTGTTGTGTCCTGGAGACCACAAAGTGTTCCATCCCATTAGCCAATGAGTACAGTCATGGAAGCTTCTCTGTTCTAGTCCCAAGGATATAATTGTCCAGATAACTTCAATTTCCTTTTTCCATAAGTAATCTATTTGGCAATTAATGGCTTATAGCTAATGGTCATACTTTTCTAAGTATTCTACTTTTATAAGACTGTAGTTTTAGTTTTAACAATATCTAATACAGATATATATTGATGAACACATATATTTTACAACTGTTAGCAACAACAACTATAAAATTATATATACTACTTTTAATAAACAAAAGTTACAAGAAGGGTAATTCAACATATATGATTAAAAATTGGAGATAGTTTTCTTTTGTGAGTTTGCAGGACAAACATGTATGTGTGTGCATATATGTATATGAATGTGCATATGTATGTATACGTGTAGCTGCTGGTGGTAGATGTTCTATACCTTTATGAATAGTTCTCAACTCTATTTTTTGATGCATGATCTCTCCCTGAATCTGTGGTTATCAGGTGTGTACTACTATGCTTGGTATTACATATATATGCTGAGTATCCAAACTCAAGTCCTTATATTTGCACATCAAGTATTGAACCCACTGAGCCATCTCTCCAGCCCCCAGGATTTAAAAAAAGTAAAAACTAAAACTATTGCTTCATATCACTACAAGATGGAGGTAAAAGGTAATGTGTGTAATGATGTCTGTGAGATAATATATGTATGTGAAAACAAGTCTCTAAAGGCATCACTCAAGCTATTAATCAAAACTGCACGTCACTAATACTAGGGTATGCACTGAAGCATTAGAAAAGCTTGAATTGTATGCACACTGAAATAAATCATGGGATTCTTCAAGATAAGCAGACATTTTCATATATAACTTTTGAAGTTTTGTTAGAGTTTTTCAAAGTTGTTCACACTATTTTTTTCGGTTTTCTATGATTTTATTTATTTTTTCAAGTTTTTTCCATAGGAACATTGAGCTCTTCTAAGAGTACAAGGTTGAATTGCCATATTAACACATTTCTAAGTAAACAAACTACAAACAGACACACACAGAGAAAAGATGCCCCTGTAGTTACAAAGGAAAATGTGATGTGATATATTCACAGTCAATTTCTGGATTGTGTCATCTTTTAATCATATAAGAGTGTGAAATTAGGTGCCTTTTTCAAACTAAAGATACCCAAATTGGTCAAATTCACACATGCACAAGAAATACTTTGTATTACATGGGTTATGAATAGATTAAAATAGTTTTATCTAAAATATGTGTTTAGAATATTTCTTTAATTTTATATCTTATTTTTCTGTACTTCAAAAGCAAATATCCATGTTTTCCTGTTACCTTTAGTAGTACTTCTAGCCTTAGCAAATCCTGTTTACTGGGTTTCAGAGATATATTATCTCCTTTCACAATTTATTATTAAGGTGATTCATCATAGCCTATATATTTCTACTTCCCTTTAGGCTAGCCCTACTCTATTGATATAGATTCTTCATATTCCTCTGATCTTACTACTGATTCCTGAAAAATGTCTTTATTAATATTTATGCATTATCCAGAGAGACACCTTTTTATAGGGGGTACTTCTCATGAACAATCATTACCTATCTGGACAATAATTTAAATCTTTGAAGCTGAAGTAAAGATGACATTTTCCATCAGATGCAATGTTACCCTGAAAAAGGATATAGACTTAGACACTTTATCAGCTGTTACAAGTTGAAGCTTGAGTTTAACATTATCAGACATGTTTTTTTTATAGGTAACAGAGCAAACATATATGCTACATGATATGATATGTGTTTTCCTACTAGTAAATTGTGGGTGCGTTATCTGTTAATTATCCTTACAAATTTGTACTTTTCAAAGACAAACCATGATTTCGCTCATCTTTGAAAATCCAAATCAATTAGTAACTGTGACACTGTAGATGAAAGATGTTTAATTGATAGCTAAGGGACTTGAGTCTTAGTCCCCACCCTCTAGATAATTAGCCATCTGTCCTTGAACAGGGCACTTCATCTCCTTGAGCATTGTGTTTATCATGAATAAGTTGAATCTCAAATTTGAATTGAAGTGATTTTATATTTCAATCTAGTGAAACGATATAAGTAAGTAAGCAAATGATTTCACTAATAGTTAAGTTTTTTCTGTGAATACTACATACAATCATATATATTCTCTTTGATTATCAGTATGGATGATGTTTTGATATTACCCATTATGTATTAATGTACATATAGTAGCCAATTCTAATTAGCAAAGAAAAAAAAGATATAGCAAGTTCCAAATGCTATTTGGCTACTTAGAAGTAATACACACAGAGGAGATTCTGGCTTCCTTTTCTGAGGTTTACTATGCTTCCATTGTGCCAACGAAGCATATTGTATTTTGGTGTAAGGAGCATTTATGTGAAACTTCATTACTATGATGGGTTAAACTCTATGAATTCATTATTTTTTAATTTCCCCATCTGCTAAACCAGGGAACGGTAGAGAGTACATGAGTGGCAGCTGCAGAGGAGGGATAGACGAGGTCACAAGGGATACCGTGTGTGTAGGAAGTCTCTGAGAGCTTTTAGAGGTCAGGAATTTACAGGGCATAGTTGAAGAAAACTATGTCTGGCCATAAAAGCCACCATGCACTCCTTATCATAAGTGGGAATTTGCATATTTAGTGTCTTATCTATGTAGAAGTGGCCCCAAAAGTGAATTTAGTTACAAAACAAAACATCGACAACAACAAAATTGTGTAAAGGAGCTACCACTGGAAACATTAAAGAGAAATATGTCATACATAGAAGCAAGTTGGTATTTTGTAATAATCATTTTTGGTAAATTTTAGTATAGATGATAAGGACATCATTTCTATGCATAAATGAATTGTGGCTCGGTTGTGGCCTCTTCAACATCATGGTGCTATGTCAAGCAACAGACTCTCTGGAAGCATCTATGTTACAATGGTGACATAAAACCAACACCTCCCAAAGACCTGTAGGATTACCTCTGCTTTCAAAACAATCTCCCAACTTTAAATGAGTCTTATTCTTCCTCATATGTAAGTTATGAATTACTGTGAGTAGTAACCAAAAAGTTAATAAAATATGAGTGTAAATTTTTTTTTAAAAAGTCCTCTATTTCTCTGTTTAATACCTTTGATGCATTAGCAGGATATTTGAGAGTTGAAATTGACTTGCAAACACATCTTTTCTAATGGTCTTTTTAATGTAGTCAATATACTTACAATGAAGTGCATGGATATGTGTAAAGTATGTGTGCGTACAAATATGCATCTAGAATTGATCACTTTCTTTCACCACTTTCCCTATACTTACCTAGTCTAAACCATGCACCTGTCTCCTCCTAACCTTATTGCAGAAATTTTGCCCATCTGGTATAAGCTGAATATCTCTTATCAAAAATTCTAAATCACTATGTCCAGAAATATCTGATTTTATGTGTTCATTTGTTGGCATTTTGAAACATACATGACAAGATGAGTCTCAAGGTTAAATATGAACTCCGTATACAACTTACCCATGGGTGGCTTTACATAATAGTTTAACTCTGTGCATTAAGCTAGGGTTATGTCAGGAAAGTATATATTTTTATTGCATAGTTTGAAAAAGATTTGGATCTTGATTTTCAGGTTTTGGATTTGGAATACTCACTCTGCAGAAATATTACCACACTGGAAAAATAGTCCCTAATGAGTTTAGATTTTTATTTTTGTTTCTGTTTTCTTTGTCATTTATTTATTTATTTATTTACACTCCAGATTCTACCCTTCAAGAGTGGTGAAAAAGTTTTCATTTCTGGCCATGATATGACTGTTTATGAATGATTGATTGGTACATACAAAGACTATCAACTGCACCTTCTTCTTCCTGGATATTTATGACCAGAGATTGCTCACCTAGGGAGAACTTCGGTGGAGACTTGTTAAGTAATTACCTTGAACATGTAATAATAAACAAGTCGAGGTCCTAGGCTGAAGAAGTAGCAGGACCCCACCTGATTTTAGCTTTGGTCTACATGTCTGGCTGTGTCTGTATACCTGTCTTTTCATCATTTTCATCCCACCCCTAATCAGAGTTCCTAGGAACCAAGCTGAAGGATCACAATAAGCGATCATAAACCAGGAGCTGAAGTGGACAACAGACTACATGAAACACACAGCCAGTCAGATGACATAATGCTCCAAAGAGAAACGCAGTGAAGGTAAAAGGATTAAATCAAAGAGTATACACTGAGTGGACCCAGGCATCCAGCACATATGTAGAAGATGTGCAGCTTATTCTTCTATAGGTTCCTCAACAACTGAAGCGAGAGCTGTCCCTAAAGCTGTAGCCTGTCTGTAGAATTTGTTTCACAACAGGGTTGCCTTGTCTGGCCTCAGTGCGAAAGGATGCACCTAATCCTGCAGAGATTTGATGAACCAGGAACGGGGTATACTCAGAGGGACCCATCCTCTGCAGGGATAGGCACATCCTCTTCTACTGAGGCCAGGGAAGGGAGCTCAGTTAGGGGAGAAGATTCCATAGTCAGGAAACATCTTTAGGGACAGTCCCAGATCCAGTTGTTCAGGAACCTGCATGGAAACCGAGATGTATATTTGACACATATGTCTGTGTGTGTGTGGCGGGGGGATGCATTTCCAGCCTGTGTATACTCTTTTGTTTGTGGTTCAGTCACTGCCCAAGGTTCCAGGTTAGTTGACTCTGTTCATCTTACTGTGGCATTCCTATTCCCTTGGGGGACCGCCAGTTTCTCTACCAACTCTTTCATATGACTTCAAAAGCTCAATCCAATGTTTGCCTGTAGGTCTCTGCATCTGTTTCAGTCACCTGCTAGGTGGAGGCTCTCAGAAGGCAATTATGCTACACTACTGTCTGTAAGCATAACCAAGTATCATTAACACCAGGGATTGGTGCTTGCCCATGGGATGGATCTGAAGTTGGGCCAGTTATTGCTTGCCCATTCCTTTAGTCTCTGCTTCATCTTTGTCCCTCCATTTCTCATAGACAGGAAAAATTTTGGGTTTAAAGTTTTTTGCCAGGTTCAGAGACAGACAGGCATAATATCGCTTGGCATATTGCTCGGGCAGCTTGTGTGTACGCGGCTCCCAAGTGCTGGGCAGATCTGCAGTAACCAGCACACCAGCTCTGCTGTGGGACTTCTGCCTGGCAGAGGGACCCCGCACTGGGTGGGAGCCTACAAGCTTCTCTTCCACGACCTCTGTTCCAATAGACTGCACTGAAGAGATAGGTACCCAGGCTCTCCCGAATATAACATCGCTTGGGGCATGGCCTGTTGGGGCTTCCACCTGTGCCCAAGAACAGGACAGCTCTGTGGTCATCTGGGTGCCAGATCTGCTGTAGGCCATCGCCTCTGCAGGGTGACCAGTGCCACAGAGAGAGTGCAGAGTGCACTCCGCCATCTTTGCTCCAGTGGCCGGGAAATTGGGACTGCCAGGCTCTGAGACAGACAGGCATAATATCGCTTGGGTCTCGGGTGGATTGTGTGTACGTGGCTCCCAAGAGCTGGGCAGATATGCAGTAACGAGCGTGCCAGCTCTGCTGTGGGACTTCTGCCTGGCAGAGGGACGCCCCCTCCCCCCCCTACTCTAGGAGAGATCACACACCCCTGCACAGGGCAGGAGCCTACCAGCCTCCCTTTGGCGACCTCTGCTCCAGGAATCCACTATGCTGAGCCTTTGCATGTGCAAGGACTCCCCAATATAACATCACTTGGGGAAAGGCACATCAGGGCTCCAAAGTCACTCAGGAGCAGGGCAGGCCCCAGAAATCTGTGCCAGGGGAATTCTGGTAAACCGGGGGGGGGGGCAGAAATAGCTTTGCAGGCTCACAGGAGGCCCAACCAACAGCCAGTGACAGCAGGACCAACTAACATCAGAGGTAACCAGATGGCAAAAGGCAAACGTAGGAACGTTACTAACAGAAATCAAAGTAATATGGCACCATCCGAACCCAACTCTTCAACAGCAGCAAGTCCTGGATACCCCACCACACCCGAAAGACAAGATCTGGATTTAAAATTGCTTCTCATGATGCTATTAGAGGATCACAAGAAGGACACAAATAAATCTAAAAAAGAAGTACAGGAGACCATGAATCAACGGTTAGAAGCCCTTACAAAGGAAACACAAAAATCGCTTAGAGAAATGCAGGAGACCATGGATCAAAAGATGGAGGTGCACAAGGAGCAAAGACAAAAATCGCTTAACGAGATGAATAAACGGGTAGATGTACTCACAAAGGAATCACAAAAATTGCATAAAGAAATGCAGAAGAATATGGGTCAACAGACAGATGCCCATAAGGAGGCAACACAAAAATTGCTTAAAGAAATGAATCAATGGATAGATGCCCTTACAAAGGAAACACGATCCACTTAGAATTGAGCTTAGTGCAAGGAGATAAGGATGGGTCAATTTGCATTCTTCTGCATGTTGACCTCCAGCTGAGCCAGCACCATTTGTTGAAAAGGCTATCTTTTTTCCACTGGATGGTTTTAGCTCCTTTGTCAAAGATCAAGTGACCATAGGAGTGTGGATTCATTTCTGGGTCTTCAATTCTGTTCCATTGATCTACATGCCTGTCACTGTACCAATACCATGCGGTTTTCAACACTATTGCTCTGTAGTACAGCTTGAGGTCTGGGATACTGATTCCGCAAAAGGTTCTTTTACTCTTGAGAATAGTTTTAGCTATTCTGGGTTTTCTGTTATTCCAGATGAATTTTTGAATTACTCTTTCTAACTCTATGAAGAATTGAGTTGGAATTTTGATGGGGATTGCATTGAATCTGTGTATTACTTTTGGTAAGATGCTCATTTTTACTGGATCAGCTGGAGGTCAACATGGAGAAGAATGCAAATTGACCCATCCTTATCTCCTTGCACTAAGCTCAATTCCAAGTGGATCAAGGATCTCCACATAAAACCAGACACACTGAAACTATTAGAAAGTAAGCTAGGGAAGCACCTTGAACATATTGGCACAGGGGAGAATTTCCTAAACAGAACTCCAATAGCTTATGCTCTAAGATCAAGAATAGACAAATGGGACCTCATTAAATTACAAAGTTTTTGCAAGGCAAAAGACACTGTCAAAAAGACAAAGCGGCAACCAACTAACTGGGAAATGATCTTTACCAACCTTACATCCGAGAGAGGGCTAATATCCAATATATACAAAGAACTCAAGAAGTTAAACTCCAGAGAGGCAAGTAATCCTATTAAAAAATGGGGTACAGAGCTACAAAAAGAGTTCTCACCTGAAGAATATCTAATGGCTGAGAAGCACCTAAAGAGATGTTTATCATCCTTAGTCATTAGGGAAATGCAAATCAAAACAACCCTGAGATTCCATCTCACACCAGTCAGGATGGCTAAGATCAAAAACACAGGAGACAGCAGTTGTTGGCGAGGATGTGGAGAAAGAGGAACACTCCTCCACTGCTGGTGGAATTGCAAGCTGGTACAACCACTCTGGAAAGCAGTCTGGCGGTTCCTCAGAAAACTGGGCATGACACTCCCGGAGGATCCGGCTATACCACTCCTGGGCATATACCCAGAGACTTTACCTGCATGCAATAAGGACACATGCTCCACTATGTTCATAGCAGCCTTATTTATAATAGCCAGAAGCTGGAAAGAACCCAGATGTCCCTCAACGGAGGAATGGATTCAGAAGATGTGGTATATCTACACAATGGAATACTACTCTGCAATTAAAAACAATGAATTCACGAAATTCCTAGGCAAATGGTCAGATCTTGAAAATATCATCCTTAGTGAGGTAACCCAATCACAAAAGAACACACATGGTATGCAGTCACTGATAAGGGGATATTGACCCAGAATCTCGGAATACCCTAGACACAATCCGCATATCAATAGATTTCTAAAAAGATGGTAAGAGAGACCCCTGGTCCTGGAAAGACTGGATGTAGGGGAATGCCAGGACAGAGTAATGAGAGGGGATCGAATGGAGAAAAGAGGGAGGGAAGGGGGCTTATGGGACTTTAGGGGAGGGAGGAAACGAGAAAGGGGAAGTTATTTGGAATGTAAATTAAAAAATAAAATAAAGTAAATAATAATAATAAAAAAAAAGGAAACACGAGAACTGCTTAAAGAAATGCAGGAGACGATGGATCAACAGATGGATTCCCATGAAGAGGAAACACAAAAATCACTCAGAGAAATGCAGGAGAACGTGGGTCAACAGGCAGAAATCCTGAAAGAGGTAATGCAAAAATACCTTAAAGAAATACAGGAAAATACAAACAAACAAGTGAAGGATCTCAGCAAATCCATCCAGGAACTAAAACAGGAAGTAGAAACAACTAAGAAATCACAAAGGGAGACAACTTTGGAGATAGAAAACCTTGGGAAGAAATCAGGAGTCATAGATGCAAACATCAACAATAGAATACAAGAGATGGAAGAAAGAATCTCAGGTCCTGAAGATTCCATAGAAAGCATCGACTCAACAGTCAAAGAAAATACAAAATGCAAAAAACGTGTAATCCAAACCATCCAGGAAATCCAGGACACAATGAGAAGACTAAACCTAAGGATTATAGGTATAGATGAGAGTGAAGATTTGCAACTTAAAAGGCCAGTAAACATCTTGAACAAAATTATGGAGGAAAACTTCCCTAACCTAAAGAGAGTGATGCCGATGAACTTACAAGAAGCCTACAGAACTCCAAACAGACTGGACCAGAACAGAAATACCTCCCGTCAAATAATAATCAAAACACCAAATGTTCTAAACAAAGAAAGAATTTTAAAAGCAGTAAGAGAAAAGGGCCAAGTAACATACAAAGGAAGACCTATCCGAATCACATCAGATTTCTCACCAGAGACTATGAAAGCCAGAAGATCCTGGGCAGATCTCATGCAGACACTAAGACAGCACAAATGCCAGCCTAGACTACTATACCCAGCAAAACTCTCAATCACCATAGATGGAGAGACCAAGATATTCCATGATAAAACCAAATTTTCACAATATCTTTCCACAAATCCAGCCCTGCAATGGATATTAGGTGGAAACCTCCAATACAGGGAGAGAAACAATACCCTGGAAAAAATGAGATAATAACCTTCTTGAATAAAACCCAAAAGTAGATAACCACTCAAACATAAAGATAGCGTCAAGAATGGCAGATGGCAATAATCACTATGCCTTAATCTCTCTTAATATCAATGGTCTCAATTCCCCAATTAAAGAACATAGACTAGCAGACTGGATATGTAAACAGGACCCAGAGTTTTGCTGCATGCAGGAAACGCACTTCAGTGTCAAAGACAAACACTACCTCAGAGTAAAAGGCTGGAAAACAATTGTACAAGCAAATGGCCCCAAGAAACGAGGTGGAGTAGCCATCCTAATATCAGATAAAATTGATTTTCAACCTAAAGTCATCAAAAAAGACACAGAAGGACACTACATACTGATCAAGGGAAAAATCCACCAACAAGATCTCTCAATTGTGAATATCTATGCTCCAAATGCAAGGGCCCCTCATTCATAAAAGAAACTTTACTAAAGCTCAAAGCACACATCGCACTGCACACAATAATAGTGGGTGACTTCAACACCCCGCTCTCTGAAATGGATCGTTCAGGAAAGCAGAAACTAAACAGGGACACAGTGAATCTAATTGAAGCCTTGGACCAAATGGAACTAACAGATATATATAGAACATTTCATCCTAGAGCTAAAGAATACACCTTCTTCTCAGCACCTCATGGTTCCTTCTCCAAAATTGACCATATAATTGGTCACAAATCAGACCTCAACAGATATAAGAAGATAGAAATAATTCCATGCCTCCTATCAGATCACTATGGAATAAGGGTGGTCTTCAATGGCAACTAAAACAAAAGAAAACCCACGTACACATGGAGGTTTAACAATGCTCTACTCAATGATAACTTGGTCAAGGTGGAAATAAGAAAGAAATCAAAGACTTTTTGAAAGTTAATGAAAATGAAGGCACAACATACCCTAATTTATGGGACACAATGAAAGCAGTGCTAAGAGGAAAATTCATAGCCCTGAGTGCTGCCAAAAAGAAACGGGAGACAGCATACACTAACAGTTTATTGGCACACCTGAAAGCCCTAGAACAAAAAGAAGCAAATACAACAAAGAGGAGTAGAAGGCAGGAAATCATCAAACTCAAGGCTTAAATCAATCAAGTAGAAACAAATAAAACCATACAAAGAATCAACAAAACGAGGAGTTGGTTCTTTGAGAAAATCAACAAGATAGATAAGCCCTAAGCCAGACTAACCAGAGGGCACAGAGATAGTCTCCAAATTAATAAAATCAGAAACGAAAAGGGAGAGATAACAACAGAAACTGAGGAAATTCAAAAAGTCATCAGATCCTACTACAAAAACCTGTATTCAACACAACTAGAAAATCTTGAGGAAATGGACAATTTCCTTGACAGATACCAAATACCAAAATTAAATCAGGATCAAATAGACCATCTAAACCGTCCTATAACCCCTGAAGAAATAGAAGTTGTCATTGGAAGTCTTCCAACCAAAAAAAGCACAGGTCCAGATGGTTTTAGTGCAGAATTCTATCAGACCTTCAAAGAAGACCTAACACCAATACTCTTCAAACTGTTCCACAAAGTAGAAACAGAAGGAACAGTACCCAACTCGTTCTATGAAGCAACAATTACACTAATACCAAAAGCACACAAAGATCCGATAAAGAAAGAGAATCTCAGGCCAATCTCTCTTATGAATATCGATGCAAAAATACTCAATAAAATTCTTGCCAACCGAATCCAAGAATACATCAAAACGATCATTCACTACGATCAAGTGGTCTTCATCCCAGGGATGCAGGGATGGTTCAATATAAGGAAATCCATCAACGTAATCCAAAACATAAAAAAAATCTCAAAGAAAAAAACCACATGGTCATCTCATTAGATGCTGAGAAAGCATTTGACAAAATTCAGCATCCTTTCATGCTAAAAGTCTTGGAAAGATCAGGAATTCAAGGCCCATATCTAAACATAGTAAAAGCAATTTACAGCAAACCGGTAGCCAGCATCAATCTAAATGGAGAGAAACTTGAAGCAATCCCACTAAAATCAGGGACTAGACAAGGCTGCCCTCTCTCTCCATATCTTTTCAATATAGTACTTGAAGTTCTAGCTAGAGCAATTAGACAACAAAAAGAGGTCAAAGGGATACAAATTGGAAAGGAAGAAGTCAAACTATCACTATTTGCAGACGATATGATAGTATACTTAAGCGACACAAAGAACTCCACCAGAGAACTCCTACAGCTGATAAACGACTTCAGCAAAGTGGCCGGATATAAAATCAACTCAAGCAAGTCAGTAGCCTTCCTATACTCAAAGGATAAGCAGGCTGAGAAAGAAGTAAGAGAAATAATACCCTTCACGATAGCCACAAACCATATAAAGTATCTTGGCATGACTCTAACCAAACAAGTGAAAGATCTGTATGACAAGAACTTCAAGTCTCTGAAGAAAGAAATTGAAGAAGACCTCAGAAGATGGAAAAATCTGCCATGTTCATGGACTGGCAGGATTAATATAGTAAAAATGAGCATCTTACCAGAAGTAATATACAGATTCAATGCAATCCCCATCAAAATCCCAACTCAATTCTTCATAGAGTTAGAAAGAGCAATTCAAAAATTCATCTGGAATAACAGAAAACCCAGAATAGCTAAAACTATTCTCAAGAGTAAAAGAACCTCTGGGGGAATCAGTATACCGGACCTCAAGCTGTACTACAGAGCAATAGTGTTAAAAACTGCATGGTATTGGTACAGTGATAGGCATGTAGATCAATGGAACAGAATTGAAGACCCAGAAATGAATCCACACTCCTATGGTCACTTGATCTTTGACAAAGGAGCTAAAACCATCCAGTGGAAAAAAGATAGCCTTTTCAACAAATGGTGCTGGCTCAACTGGAGGTCAAAATGCAGAAGAATGCAAATTGACCCATTCTTATCTCCTTGCACTAAGCTCAATTCCAAGTGGATCAAGGATCTCCACATAAAACCAGACACACTGAAACTATTAGAAAGTAAGCTAGGGAAGCACCTTGAACATATGGGCACAGGGGAGAATTTCCTGAACAGAACTCCAATAGCTTATGCTCTAAGTTCAAGAATAGACAAATGGGACTTCATTAAATTACAAAGTTTTTGCAAGGCAAAAGACACTGTCAAAAAGACAAGGCCGCAACCAACTAACTGGGAAATGATCATTACCAACCCTACATCCGACAGTGGGCTAACATCCAATATATACAAAGAACTCAAGAAGTTAAACTCCAGAGAGGCAAGTAACCCTATTAAAAAATGGGGTACAGAGCTAAACAAAGAGTTCTCACCTGAAGAATATCTAATGGCTGAGAAGCACCTAAAGAGATGTTCTTCATCCTTAGTCATTAGGGAAATGCAAATCAAAACAACCCTGAGATTCCATCTCACACCAGTCAGAATGGCTAAGATCAAAAACACAGGAGACAGCAGTTGTTGGCGAGGATGTGGAGAAAGAGGAACACTCCTCCACTGCTGGTGGAATTGTAAGCTGGTACAACTACTCTTTAAAGCAGTCCGGTGGTTCCTCAGAAACCTGGGCATGACACTCCCGGAGGATCCGGCTATACCACTCCTGGGCATATACCCAGAGGCTTTACCTGCATGCAATAAGGACACATGCTCCACTATGTTCATAGCAGCCTTATTTATAATAGCCAGAAGCTTGAAAGAACCCAGATGTCCCTCAAAGGAGGAATGGATTCAGAAGATGTGGTATATCTACACAATCGAACACTACTCTGCAATTAAAAACAATGAATTCACGAAATTCCTAGGCAAATGATCAGAACTGGAAAATATCATCCTTAGTGAGGTAACCCAATCACAAAGAACACACATGGTTTGCAGTCACTGATAAGGGGATATTAACCCAGAATCTCGGAATACCCTAGACACAATTCGCATATCAATAGATTTCTAAGAAGATGGAAGGAGAGACCCCTGGTCCTGGAAGACTGGATGTAGGGGAACGCCAGGACAGAGAAAGGAGAGGGGGTTGAATGGAGAAAAGAGGGAGGGAAGGGGTTTATGGGACTTTTGGGGAGGTAGGAAACGGGAAAGTGGAAATGATTTGGAATGTAAATAAAAAAAAACTTAGAAAAAAAAAAAGAAATGGAGCCAAAAAAAAAAAAAAAGAAGAAGAAGAAGAATAAAGCTAACTTGAGACACCTAAAAAAAAAAAAAATACAAAACAAAAGTTTTGTGGGGGGGTTGGTGCCCTTGGCTTTTAAAATAAGACTTGAGAGAGGTACTTAGTCAAAGGGAAAAGTCTTGACAGCTATAAATGGCTGTCAATGTTGCTTTTGAACAATCTTACTTAAATAACCCAGTAGGTTTCCAACTAAGCAAGAAAAACAAATGAACAATTAAGAGTTAACTGAGGGGATATTGACCCAGAATCTCAGAATACCCTAGACACAATCAGCATATCAATAGATTTCTAAAAAGATGGAAGGAGAGACCCCTGGTCCTGGAAAGACTGGATGTAGGGGAACGCCAGGACAGAGTAATGAGAGGGGGTTGAACGGAGAAAAGAGGGAGGGAAGGGGGCTTATGGGACTTTCGGGGAGGGAGGAAACGGGAAAGGGGAAGTGATTTGGAATGTAAATTAAAAAAATAAAATAAAATTAAATTTAAAAAATAAAAAAAAAAAAAAAAAAAAAAAAAAAAAAAAAAAAAAAAGAGTTAACTGAGATTTGTCAGGTCCTGGAAGAATCGATCCAGACTCTGGCCTGGATCTAATACAAACTATGAGACATCTTACAGATGATCCCAAAACAAAAAAGTGTTTAAATACAATTGACTTTCGAAAATGCAAACACGAGTGCTAAAGAAACCCTTACAAGTTCTTACAATGCTTCACTAAAAATAAGTTAAATTATAAAAGCCAGTTCAAGATGAGGTTCTTGCTATAGTCCTTGGGGAAATTGTACATAATGGAAACCAAAAAAAAAATGATGCTTATTGTTTGTGTGGGAAAGTCTATATTTGCCATTATGGACTGACTTACACCTAAGATTGAAGAAATTCAAGTTTCTACTTGACCTCTGTGCTACTGTGGATGGAAAGGTTTGCTTGTATCTTTCTTGAAGATGTGGGACTGCCACTTTGGGTTCAAGGAAGACACTAATTTCAAATATGATGAGGACTCAGTTTGTGAAATAACCCAATGACTGAACTTATGAGATGTCTGGTAATCATATTCATAATTCTGGTCAGGAGAAAAATCAGGGATTTCTGTCCTGGGGCCACTGCCTTTTCACCAAGTCTTCTTATGACAATCTTCCATACCTGTTTATATTAATGACCTCCCTGTGTATTGGGGTTTATTTCTCTAATAATCTGTAGTACCAACAGGCTCTGTTCAACCATCCAGGATACAGTCCTAGATTTAGACAGGGTTTAATATATCACACAGATTACCAACACAAATTTTGCCCATCTGGTATAAACTGAATATCTTTTATCTAAAATTCTAAGTCACTGCATCCTGAAATATCTGATTTTATGTGTTCATTTGTTGGCATTTTGAAACATACATGACAAGATGAGTCTCAAGGTTAAATATGAACTCTGTATACAACTTACCCATGGGTGGCTTTACATAATAGTTTAACTCTGTGCATTAAGCTAGGGTTATGTCAGGAAAGTATGTATTTGTATTGCATAGTTTGAAAAAGATTTGCATCTTGTGTGATATATTAAGCTGATGATAGCAGCTCCAAAGAATGAGAATAAATATATTTGAGAATTAATTAAGGGCCAACTTTCTGTGTTTTGGACTTACAATAATAATAGCATGGCCAAGGTCCAATTATGTCAGCATATCTTTGAAGTGCTAGAAGCTTACGGTGAGGCTTTCTCCAGATAAGCAAAAGCATCCCCAAGGAGCTTAAAACTTTAATCTTTTTTATGTTATTAAAACATCCTTTTCTGTTACACTACTCTGTGTTTATAATCTTCTTTTTATATTTGCATTGTACTATCTAGCAATGTAGAAAATTGTCAATGATGTAGACTTGAAGATCCATGTTGAACATCTAAGAAATAAGAATGGAAAGGTGTAGGGAGCCGAGGAAGCCCCGAGTGAATGTGTATTGTTGTTATGGGAAAAGGACTCTAAGGTCTTGGAACCAGGGAAGCTTGGCAAAGCCACTGCACATATGGACAAGGCTTAAGAGAAATGACATGGCATTCCTTGGAGTTTTGAGTCTGAACGTTTATGAACAAGTGGACAGTATGTGCAAAGTTAGCAGTTGAAATGTAGCATGCTACAGCCTACTGACTTAAGGTGATCTCCTAGCGGGATTTGCTCATACCTACCTCCCCATACTGTACCAAATAAACACACTGCTATTTTATTTTTTGTTGGTAGCCAACCTTGATTAACCCCAGTTTTACTGTGTTTTTGGATATATGCCAATCCTTTCTTCATCCCATTGTTGACACTAAACAGTGTCCCAAAGACCAAGACACACAGGGCATGAGAGAAATCTAGGGAAAAAAGTGAGTCATGATATTAAAATTCAAGAAGTGAAAATTTTCAGGTTCTCTGGATCACAGAAATGTAGCAATTTTAAAAACACCTGTACTGTAGACTTTCCTGAAAATGGATAAGATTTATACTGCCTCTTCTTGCTGTGAATTTACCATTCTCTTTTCATATTTTTACCTCAATTCTTATGTGAAAGTATGCTGTAGAGTGTTATTTCAGTAAAAGTTCTTCCAGGGAGAGAGAGAGAGAGAGCAGGAGAGAAAGAGAGGGAGAGAGAGGGAGAAAGAGGGAGAGAGAGAGAGAGAGAGAGAGAGAGAGAGAGAGAGAGAGAGAGAGAGAGAGAGAGAAGATTTGTTTTTCTGGGAGTACAGTTTTTTCTCTGCTCAAATGTTCATAGTTTAAAATGTCTATATTTCATAAGTTGTTTAATGCATACCTAATGGTCAATGGAAGAAGGCACTTCAGCTTGTCTAAATTCTTGTTCTAACCCATGTTATGATGCCCAGAGAAATTACCAAACGTAAGTTGCTAGAACCACAAAGAGATTGTGAGCTTACTTATATACTCCAGGCTGCTATATTAAATTTTTGAGTAGCAAAGCTTTCCAATATTTAAGTAACTTCATAGCATTCAACCATATTTTTGGTTTTATAATCTCTGATGAAGTTGGTTTTAAAAATAGATAAAAATTATCAGAGGAATCTTAAAGTAATTAAAGTAGATTAGATTCGAAGCATTTTAAAACTTATTGATCAAAAGGAGCTTAAAATCTGTTCTGAGTTAAGATATATATATATATATGATTTTATTTTTAAATTTGTAATATATTTATAATAAATATATTTAAATAACACATTTAATATATTTAAATTATTTTAATATAAATATAAATTATTAATATATATATTAGGAGAATGAAAGTTTGATCCTGCCACAATTGAAGGCTGGGACTGTGGGGTGACCATTCTACACTTGAATGAGAGGCAAAAACCTGTGAAATACATTCTCTTTTTGCTCTTCTGTTTCAATGCCTGATCTTTGCACATATCCAGAACTGGGAAGAGCTGACATTCAAATTACATGAGGATTTCAAAAGTTAAAAATTATCAGTGAATCCACCAAAATGTAAACTTGTGTTAAGTACTATGTTCTAAAAAAGGACTTTATATTCTGTCTTCTTCAAGATGTTTTAAATGCTTAGATGGACATTTGGCATGAAGACATGCACATCATTTCTGTAGTCATTTGTTAGACTCCTGGATCTGCATTTCCGCATAGTGCTCTCTATGTCTCATCAGACATAGCACTTGCATTGTCTGACTTTGTTACTTGCAACAGTATTTTCTTTTTTTTTTTAATTGGGTATCTTTATTTACATTTCAAATGTTATCATTTCTCCAGGTCTCCCCTCCAGACACCCCCATCCCATCCCCCTCCACCGCCTCTATGATGGTATTCCCTCCACCCACCCACTCTCTCCCACCTTCCTGCCCTGGCATTCCCCTACACTGGAGCATCCTCCTCCATTGAGCCACTCCTCACACTGAGGTCCAACAAAGCCATCCTCTGCCATGTACTCTGCTGGAGCCATGGGTCCTTCCGTGTATACTCATTCATTGATGGTCCAGTCTCCATATCCTTTCTATACTCAAAGGATAAACAAGCTGAGAAAGAAATTAGGGAAACAGCACCTGTCACAACAGTCACAATCAATATAAAATGTTTTGGTGTGACTCTAACCAAACAAGTGAAAGATCTGTATGACAAGAACTTCAAGTCTCCGAAGAAAGAAATCGATGAAGACCTCAGAATATGGAACTATGTCCCATGCTCTCAGACTGAAAGGGTTAATAGAGTAAAAATGGCCATTTTGCTGAAAGGAATCTACAGATTCAATGCTATCCCATCAAATTTTCAACTCAACTCTTCATAGAGTTAGAAATAACAATTCACAAATTCATCTGGAATAACAAAAAAACCCAAAAACAAACAAACAAAAGAACCCAGTATATCAAAAACTATTCTCAACAATAAAAGAACTTTTGGTGGAATCACCATCCCTGACCTTACTACAGAGCAATAGTGATAAAAGCTGCATGATATTAGTACAGTGACAGGCAGGTAGATCAATGTAATATAATTGAAGATCCAGAAATGAACCCACACACCTATGATCACTTGCTCTTTGAAAAAGAAGCTAAAACCATCCTGTGGAAAAAAAGAGCATTTCGACAAATGGTGCTGGTTCAAGTCTTTTCTTTCTTACTTTTCTGTTTTTGAATCAGACTTTAGCTCTTTTTCCCCCACTAATTGGCATAACTTTAGCTACTGTCAATGCTATGCAGTGCTTCGGTCAGTTCCCAGATCATAAGAATTGCTGGTATTTATTAATAAATCAGAGAAAGTTAATACTTTGAGGAATATAGGAGAAAGTAACCTGCTGTGTAAATCTTAGTACACAAAAACGGTTACATCATCTAAAATTTATTGCTGAATATTAAGCATATAAATAAATATATTAGTATATAATATATTAAATAAATGTAATATAGTCCATATACTATATGATATATTAAGTGTATAAATCATCATAAATATAAAATACTATGTAATTAGTTTCGATTGGCAAAATCTTATATAATGGGTGCTTGGTATCTTCTGTAATTTTTTAACTTTTATTCTGTATATGGCTTTAAAATTTTCAAAGTTAAATTTCAGTGAAGAAAACTGACTGAAGAAGAGTATTTATTATGAGCAATGCTTATCTAAAATTTTGTTTTTAAATATTAGTGTTTGCTAATTAAACTTACAGATATCTTCATTAGTTAAAATATTTCTCTTTCATTTGTTGACCAGAAAAGGGGCTGTTATGATGCAGAGGAGACTGAAATAAGAAAAAAAGCAAGATAAATCTAAATTAAAGAGGACTTTGCAGGGAGATGGGCCAAAAATCACATACCCAGAATCTAACTAAATTTATTGAATTTATTTTGTAGCTGACAGTTTTATTCTCTCTAAAATTTTATTTGGAAGTATTAGTTTTCTTCTCTACCCTGACATTATTTTAAGCTGATAATTTATTATGTTGTGATTTTTATTAAAATAGGGTAGATATCAAGAATAATACTGATTATTGCTCAGCATCATGCAAACTTGGTGAATTTATTCTTATTGAATAATATTGTTTTGAGACAACAAAGCAAAAACAAAAAACAAAAACACTGAAATAAACCTTTTAAAGTTAACTTTTCCTTGAACACAGTTTTTGAATCAATGTTTGATTAGCCCCCCTAGAACCTTTCTCAAGGTTACATGCTTACAGTTACATATCTTGTGAAAACCTTGTTTCAAGAAACATCAAGAATATATTAGTTTTATGGTCCGGTAATAGAATGTCTAGTTTTACATGCCAGGTTTTAATGAAAATGCAGTGAACGTAAAAAGCCTTTCAGACTGTCAGCATGTATGTCAAACACATGCAGTCACTATTGGTATATTAAGCACATTCTGCCTTGACAGAATGTCTGCATGTCTACTTTTTTTTAAAAATTACTATCCACATCTCTTGTGTTTTCTCCTTTGATTTCACAGAGGACACAGCATTCCTAGTTGCCTGGAGCTCTAATCAGCTGTGGATATTACTGGGTCTTTCAAATTGTGCAAGCAACAGAAAGATAACTTTATTGGATTTTCCTTGTTTTCTTCCAGGTGCAGATGCATGTTCCATAAAGAGGTAATAGGGAGGGCATTATCATCTCTGTCCAGTGCAATTCTGGAAAAGTGAGACAGTAGATGGAAGCAGATGTCACTCTTCTAATTGTTACTGTGCTGGGAAATAAACAGGAGAATGTTGAAGGGAGCTTTTAAGGTCCTCAACTCCCTTGTCAGACACAGAGTATCTGGGCAGAGATGCCTTTTCAAGCCCTCTGTGACTTCTAAGATTAAAACTAAAGGACAAAAAATAAATCTATATAATAACCTCAGGACCAAATTGCTGTTTCAAAGCTTAAGCAAATGAGGATCATCTCTATGCTATGAGCCAGTGATACACTCATTGGCCTCTATCTATTCACATGGTTTTCATTATCAAATTTAAATTGCTTGGTGGCTCCCTCTCCTAAGAGTAAGAAAATGATTGAAATAACCATTTTGATGTGATGTTGTCTCTAATACAAGAAAACGAATGGGAGTCTTTTGTTTGTGAAGCACAGAACCATTTGACTTACACTCAAATATGATTTTTTTAATCTAATATTCTGGTGATTTCAGCAATAATAATTGAAAACTAACAAGAAATGCTTTGGATCATGCTTTCTTCCTCCAGAATGCTGCTATTAAACTTCTTGGAATAAAGATGGCTATACAT
Source organism: Tokudaia tokunoshimensis (assembly GCA_036184795.1). Taxonomy (NCBI): domain Eukaryota; kingdom Metazoa; phylum Chordata; class Mammalia; order Rodentia; family Muridae; genus Tokudaia; species Tokudaia tokunoshimensis. Next base: position 58,029,815 of record BTHU01000015.1, read on the forward strand.
TAAATATTTCTTAAAAGTAAAGAATAAATAAATTAGTAAGTAAATAAATAAATAAATACATAAATAAATAAGTAATCAAGGGTATTATGTTGTCAAAAAGATAATAAAAATAGGTAAAGTGCATGTTTACATTAATAAACAAAAAGGTGACCTAGAAATATAAAACCCATACATTCTTTATAAGACTGAACAGAAGACAAAAGTTGGCTATAGTGCAGATGGCAAATGCATTTAAAATAAAACATGAGCCCCAGCTTGCCTATGGTAGTATGTGGGATAACTTTCACAATTACTATGTGACCTTAAACTTACCTTTCCTGTTCTAGGTCACAAACCTCTAGAATTTAAAGTAGACACGAAGTGGTGTATTGATCTTTGGACCAGGTAGTTATAGTTACTATATGTATCTTCCTGCTCAATCAGAGCATATTTAAATTTTGATTAGTTGAAAAGAAATAGGATGCCATATAGTCTCATGTTGACAGCTTATGATGAGCTATATTGAATTTATGTGGAGATGGTTTTTAATTAGACTTGATGTACTGAAGGGGGAAGGTAATGTTAGAGATGGACTTTTCAAACTTAAAGATTTATATAAGTTAAGACAATTCACAAATAATGTATAAACCTTGGAAAAAAACATCAAAGCATGGTAGTGGTAACTTTCTAAAATTGAGAGGGAGAGGAAGGAGAGAGAGAGAGAGAGAGAGAGAGAGAGAGAGAGAGAGAGAGAGAGAGAGAGAGAGAGAAAGAGAGAGACTCACTTAAGTAATTTGGTGCTTGGCTTTTATTAATTATTTATATATATTAAATGTCCCATATTCAATAATGAATAATTCAATAATTCAATAATGAAGGAAGGCACCAACACCAAGCAACACTGGGTATCAGTCTGTACCCAAGTGCCTGCCTAGGTTGAGTTATAGGAAGAGGGCTTATTCAGGAAAAAAATAAGATTAGGCCAGTTGAGGCTTTGATTATTTTGTTGACTTATGAGGAGATAGAGTGAGGGAAAATTGTTTTTCTCAGCAAGACTTGGCCTTTGGAACTTCATTATGAATTAGAAGGAGTTTCTAACTGTGTAACACACTGTTGTGCAAGTAGATTCAGCTAATGAAGACCCCAGGCTCAGTAACGGCCTTGCAACTGGGCTACTTAACAGCTGTCCAGAATTACCAGGGTACTGCAGCAATGTGACAGATGCAATGGGCTAGGCTATCTTTGACTCTCTGGGTTTCATTAAGAATGTTTTTAGGCAACACTTGAGTTCTAGTAAATGTCCCCTAATGCATGAAAAACTGCCTTCAACTAGTTTTTAAGGCTTTCTTTATTTTGCCATGCTGTTTTTGTATTCAACAAAAACAAGTAAGTGTATAAGCAGCTTTAAATGACAGTTTTTGCTCAGTGATGAAGAAAGGAATTGCGTCAGACAGCAAACTAAACTTTTCCTTTCATCTCAAGCAGGATATAGCAACTATCACAGAAAACACATTCAACATTGGTAGACAACATGCAGAGAACACAAGCAATCAACGTGAATGAGCTTTTAATCAAATAATTAAAATAATATCCTATTATGCTGAAAATTATCCTTCCCTGATATTTGATTTCTTTGGCTTTCCTTCAGCTGATACATAGAGCCCTTTTTTAGAGTCATAAGGATGAGCTGAGAAAGAACTAAAAAGCCATGAGGATTTCACTTAAAGAGTCATGGCCAGGAAATGTTCTCTCTCATTGTTTTATGTCAAAAATCTAAAGATAATATTAAGAAAAGATTATGTAAAGATTCTGGAGGCAGCTTAAAATTCAGAGACTGAAGTCTCAAATGATGGCAAGAACTACTCAGAATAGTCCAAACTGTATTCCATTTAAATCCGTGAAGAACTCACCAAACTGACATGTAGCATAATTACCTTGAATCATCTAGTTGTGAGCCAATTATGTATCAGTTTCTAGCAAGTTAGAATCTCTAAGATTCAAAAAATTCAGTATGAGGCCAATGTTTACTTGGTTCAACAATGTTATGGTTTGAAACTTAACTGTCTTCAAAGATGATGTCCTGAAAGATTTGTCACCAGCCAGTGATATAATTGGGAAGTTAAGCCAAGTTTAGGTAATGAGGTCCAGTAGGAAGAAGTGAGATCAGTGGAAAGGTGAGTTTGAAGGAAATATCAGGGTACTGACTCCCTTCTCCTCCCCATTCCCCCCTCCCGCTCCTCTTCCTCAATGCTTCCAACTTTCTTATATCCATGAATTGAGCAGTTTTGTTCCACCATATATTGTTTGCCATTGTTTGGTTAAGGTCAATTTGCTGATGTAGGGGAATACCAGGACAGAGAAGCTAGAGGGGGTCGAATGGGGAACAGAGGGAGGGATGGGGGCTTATGGGACTTTCAGGGAGGAAGGAAATGGGAAAGGGGAAATCATTTGGAATGCAAATTAAAAAAAACTTAGAAAATAAAAAAATATCCAATAAAAAAATTATGGTTAAAAAAAAGACAGCAAATGCAATTTGATGACTTTATTATTATATAATGTACTTCAGTAGCTTTAAGATTCTGGAATAAGGTGGAGGAACAAGGGAAAACATCTACATCAGTCACAAACATTACTCAAAGCCCCAGAGAGAATTTTAGTGACTGATTGCACAGATTAACACCTGGTATAAACAGGGCACTATCAGATCCAGATGTAAGACAGGTGTTAATTTAAACTTTATCTTTCAAAAGTACAAATGTCTGCTGTCAAAATGTTCTTAAACCTCTAAATGCTCAATCAACATCATGGATGAATAGATTAAAACTGAGAGGAATGAGTCAGTCAGAGCCAGGCTGACTCCATGACAGGCTGTGAACTGGCAGTTTGGGGAACTAGGCCTATGTTTTAGTTTCCCAGAAATGGTAAAGGCCCAAACAAGTCAATTCCAGGAAAAAAAAACAAAAAAACAAAAAAAAAAAAACAACCTCCTTGTGGGCAGCCAATCAGGATGCTCACCCATCACCCACCACATAACATAATACCTTATGGGTTCTCAATCAGAAACTGTAGAAGCAGCCCCACCAAGCTGGGTAGCTTGAGCCAAATAGAGTTAAACAGCAAAAGTTGCCCAAGTCTACCAGAGCATTAATCAATCTCACAGGGACCTAGAACCCTGGAACCAACCAATCATGGAAAAGAAATGCAAAAGTCACCCACTACTACCTTAAAAGACCTTAAATTGACCCTGCAAAGTCCATACCTCCATCTTCCATCTCAAAGTGTGGTAGAACTATGCAGGCTGATACTTTGCAGAATAAACCCTCTTTGCTGTCACATATTATTTGAGTCTGGGGCATCATTCTTTTCTATCATGGAACACTACAGAACTACTGCAGATATTGACTCTAATGACTCTGTAATTGGACAAGCAATTGTCAATAATTCTAGATATCAAAAACTCTGTTATTTTGACTGTGCAAGACAAGGTCATTTGAAAAAGGACTGTAGATAGGGCAATGCTAGAGACTTTTCTAGAGGCCCTCATTTTCAAACATGACTGCTTCCTTTTACAAACTAAGTTTACCTTAAAGATGTGGACAAAGGATATGTCTTAATTCATTAATTTTAATCCAGAGGGATTAAAGGTATGTGGCAGGTGTGTTTACATTTCAGTTGGATCACACAAACCTAGGTTTTTGGATGTGATTCCTTGCCAGAGCAGCCATATTGCTGGACTAAAATTTTTCTATGTCTTCACTAGTTCTGTTGAAGTTAAAAATTGAACCAATTTAATTTTTTACAATGGAAACATTTATCAATACCACAAACTTAACAGTCTGAATGCCCTTATGAAAATCTGTTGATGCTGTGATCACTAATAAATGCAGTCTTGATAATCTGTCCCACAGCAAATATCCATTTCAGTTTTCTAGTCTGCCAGTCTGATGAATATCTGTCCTTTTTCAGCTAATTTGTTGAGGTGTCATAAGCAAGGGGCTAAGTTTTCTGTGTTGTCTACATCTCTGTCTTTCTGAGTCCCTTTCATGTGTCCTGATTTTCTTGTGGAAGTTTCTGCTATTCAGATCAGATCTTTTACCAGTTTTGATGGAATCCATAGTCGTTCATCACCTGTGGAAATATGGACAAAACCTCTTTTCCAATATAACACATTCCCTGACTTCTATTTTTATGTTATAACATTTCTAAAATATGTTGATTTAACTCAGCAGTTTCTTATATAATCCAGTGTCTTCCAACTGATCTTATTCCTCTTTCTGTTTATCACAATTAGATATTTATGATTATACACACCAACTAGAGACTTAGGCACTCACATTTCTTGCCTAGCTCCATGCCAGTATGCCATGCTTCTTATCCATTTAAAACACAGAAACAATCAAGTCATGTTATAAAAGACATCACTATACGGTGTCTCCAATATCTAGTTTAGTTTTCTCTAGTTACTCTATGGATTGTTGACAGGAAATGTTTGGCTTGAGCTGTTGCTTGGATACAAACACCCTGGTACTTAGCATCAATTAGGAAATTTTGATTAAGAGCACCCAGGGGTGAGTGAGAAAGTAGATCTTGAAAAGATAAAGGTGTGCAGAAAAACAAATGTTTTACAAGATCCCCCTCCTTTTAAGGTCTATCAATAATGATACCTGAAATGTGCTAAGACTGCAATAATGACCAGTGTGCAGTGTGGAAACAAAGTCCTATTGGGAAAAGAGAGAGCTATAGTGTGTTCACATTAGAGTCAGGTGATCAGGTAAGTATATATTTGCCATTCATGATGGAAATTTCCCAATGTTTTAAAAACTGAAAATAGCTACACCACTTGTTCCTTAAAAAAGTTTGGTGTGTACTACCTTTAGTTGGATTAGTTAAGAAGAGTGCTGCAAGCGACCCCATCACTGACCAAATGTTAGTGTACTCAGAAAACACTGGCCTTCTACATGCTCTCAATAGCTCTGGTGAACATCACGGCCCACTTTCATTCTCTTAATACACAGATTATTTCCTGCCTTGTTCTCTTCAATACCCAGATTTCTTGGGCCAACATTTACACTTTCACTCCCCAATAAAGACCTCAGAAACATTCTTTCTTCATTCTGGTTAAAGCCCCTCTTGGAACACTCATGTCGTGATCCACAGACTAATTAACACTTGCATTTTCTGTGTGTAGGGCTATATTTATGCCAGAGCATTCTAAAGCTCCAACATATCAGAACAATCCCCACTGATATTCCTACCAGGTTAAGTGATTTGTGCAAATCCTCATTTAAGACTTCTTTTTCAGGTGAGTCTAGTCTATGGCAAGTGACTGCTAAAGCTCATTAGGAAAGGATTCCATTTTGTTCCTTGTCCCAGGGAGAAGAACTGCTTATACAAGAAGGGCATAGTAAGGAATTGATGAGCTGCAACACATTCCTAGGTTTTAGGACATACTCACTGTAATTTATTTTCTTGCAAGCTACTCTTGCTTGCTAACCTTTACTCATTAGGCTTTTCACTATATTCCCATAAACACTTCTCATGCATTTTTTTTCTGGGTTCACAATAAATCAAAGTCTCAAGAGTAGTCATAAGAAAATACCAGGAAATACCAAACTCAAAACTAGGGGCACTTTATAATATATCTGATTATTTATCTTCAAATATCAGGAGTAATTGAGATTCCATAGTGAAGTATTCCCATAGGAATATCTCAGGAGAATTGGCACTCTCCTCAACACACACAGAGTCCATCATGGAAACAATAATTGTTTTCTACACAATAAAAAGCATAACTGACCTCTGAAACACTGGAATTTAAATGATCAAAAGAATGGCAACATAGGTCACTTTTTCCTTTAAAGTGTACAGTTAGCTAACATATTAAATAACTTAATTTCTAAAAAGAAATAAAGTCGGGGTACTGTCAGAAGCACAGGGAACACAGGAGTGACAGAACAGCTGGGACAGGATCCTTCCGAGCTCCCCCTGCACCCAGAAGCTGGGCTGTTCCACAGCCTTCTGTACTGGTCCAGCAAAGGGAGGACTGGTCTGCAGGGAGGGCTTTGATTCCCAGGTTTGGAGGTGAGACCACCATTTTCTCTCGGGTGACTGTGCAAGGCAGGTACAGCCAGGAGTTTAGGGAAAACAGGAGTGGCAAAGCAGCTGGCACAGGGTTCTTCCTGGCACCATTTGCAACCAGGAGCTGGGCTGAGCTACAGCCCTCTGTGCCAGGGAAGAGCTAGGTTCCCAGGGTTGTTGAGATAGGCTTGCAGGCCCACAGGAAGGACAAGCTCCAGCCAGAGACAGCAAGAACAACTAACACCAGAGATAACCAAATGGCTAAAGGCAAATGCAAGAACATTACCAACAGAAACCAAGGCAATATGGCATCATCTGAAACCAGTTCTCCTACAACAGCAAGTCCTGGATACCCCAACAAACCAGAAAAGCAAGATTTGGATTTAAAATCACAGTTCATGATGCAGATAGAGGACTTCAAAAAGGACATAAGTAACTCTTTTAAAGAAATACAGGAGAACACAGGTAAGCAGGTAGAAGCCCTTAAACAATTATAGGAAGGCACAACCAAACAAGTGAAGGAATTGAGCAAAACCATCCAGTGTCTAAAAATGGAGGTAGAAACAATAAAGAAGTCACAAAGGAAACAACTCTGGACATAGAAAACCTAGGAAAGAAGTCAGGAGTCATAGATGCAAGCATCACCAACAGAATACATGATATAGAAGAGAGAATCTCAGGTGCAGAAGATACCATAGAAAACATTGACACAACAGTCAAAGAAAATGCAAAATGCAAAAAGCTCCTGACCCCAAACATCCATGAAATCCAGGACAAAATGATAAGACCAAACCTAAGGATTATAGGTATAGAAGAGAGTGAAGATTTCCAGCTTAAAATGCCAGTAAACATTTTCAACACAATAATAGAAAAAAAACTTCCCTAACCTAAAGAAAGAGATGCCTGTGAACATACAAGTAGCCTACAGAACTACAAACAGATTGGACTTAAAAAGAAATTCCTCCCGTCACATAATAATTAAAACACCAAATGCACTAAACAAAGAGAGAATATTAAAAGCAGTAATGGAAAAAGGTCAAGTAACATATAAATACAGAACTATCAGAATTACACCAGACTTCTAACCAGAGAACATGAAAGATAAAAGATTCTGGGCAGATGGCATTCAGACACTAAGGGAACACAAATACCAACCCAGGTAACTATACCCAGCAAAACTCTCAATCACCATAGATGGAGAAACCAAGATATTTCATGACAAAAAATTGACAAAATATCTTGCCACAAATCCAGACCTAAGAAGGATAATGAATGGAAAACATCAACAAAAGGAGGGAAACTACACACTAGAAAAAGCAAGAAAATAATCTTTTAACAAACCAAATAGAAGAGAGCCACACAAACATAACTCTAACTCTAATAACAAAAATAAAAAGAAGCAACCATCCCTTCTCCTTAATATATGTTAATATCAATAAATCAATTCTCTAATATAAAGACATAGACTAACAGACCGGATACATAAGCAGGACCCAACATTTTGCTGCATACAGGAAACTCACCTCAGTCACAAAGACAGACACTACCTCAGAGTAAAAGACTGGAAAACAATTTTCCAAGCAAATGGTCCAAAGAAACAAGCTGGTGTAGTCTTCTAATATCTAATAAAATGGAGTTTCAACCTAAAGTAGTAAAAAAGATAAGGAAGGACACTTCATATTCATCAAAGGAAAAATCTACCAAGATGAACTCTCAATTCTGAACATCTATGATACAAATGCAAGGGCAGCCACATTCATAAAAGAAACTTTACTAAATCTTGAAGCATACATTGCACCTCACACAATTGTAGTGGGAGATTTCAACACGCCTCTTTCATCAATGAACAGATCAAGGAAACATGAACTAAAGAGAGACACAGTGAAACAAAGAGAAGTTATGAACCAAATGGATTTAATAGACATCTATAGAACACTTTATCCTAAAACAAAAGTATATGCCTTCTTCTCAGCACCTCATGGTACATTCTCCAAAACTGTCCATATATTCGGTCACAAAACAGACCACAACAGATATAAGATTGAAATAATCCCTTGCACCCTAACAGATCACCACAGACTAAGGCTGGTCTTCAATAACAACAAAAACAACAGAAAGCCCACATACACACGGAACCTGAACAACATTCTACTCAACTATAACTTGGTTAAGGAAGAAATAAAGAAATTAAAGACCTTTCAGAATTTAATGAAAATGAAGGCACAACGTACTCAAATACGATGAAAGCAGTGCTAAGAGGAAAACTCACAGCTCTGAGTGCCTCCAAAAAGAAACTGGAAAGAGCATACACTAACAGCTTGACAGCCCATCTGAAGGGTCTAGAACAAAAAAAGGCAAATACATCCAAGAGGAGTATAATCCAGGAAATAATCCAACTCAAGGCTTAAATCAACCAAGTAGAAACAAAAAGAATTATAAAAAGAATCAACCAACTCAGGAGCTAGTTTTTTTGAAAAAGAAATACAAAAACAAAACAACAACAACAACAAAAAACCAAGATACATAAAACCTTAGCCAAAATATACAAAGGGCACAGAAACAGTATCCAAATAAGCAAAATCAGAAATGAAAAGGGAGACATAACAACAGATACTGAGAGAATTCAAAAAATAAAATCATCAGATCCTACTACAAAAGCCTATACTCAACAAAACTGGAAAATCTTAATGAAATGGACAATTTTTCTAGACAGACACCTGGTATTAAAGTTAAATCAGGATCAGATAAATTATCTAAACAATCCCACGATCCCTAAAGAAATAGAAGCAGTCATTAATAGTTACCCAACTTAAAAAAAAAAAAAAAGCCCAGATTGATTTAATGCAGAGTTCTATCAGACCTTCAAAGAAGACCTAATATCAATCCTCTTCAAACTATTCCACAAAATAGAAACAGAAGGAACACTATCCAATTCATTCTATGAAGCCACAACTACTCTGATACCTAAACCACATAAAGACCCAATAAAGAAAGAGAACTTTAGACCAATTTCCCTTATAAATATTGATGCAAAAATACTCAATAAAATTCTGGCCAACAGAATCCAAGAACACATCAAAACGATCATCCACTATGATCAAGTAGACTTCATCCCAGGGATACATGGATGGTGCAGTATATGGAAATCCATCAATGTAATCCACTACATAAACAAACTCATAGAAAAAAAACACATTGTCGGGAGGTGATCTGTGCACTGGCAGCCTGGTTCTCAGGTAGAGCAAAGACTTTGAACCCCAGGACCCGGTAGGGGGTGGCTACCACCGACTACCTTGTGGGCGGAGCTTCCACCTGCGTGGGACAGGAGGAGTTCAGTCAAGCCCTCTGGACTCTGGCTCCTGCCGCAGTTGCAGCCCCCAAGGAGAGACATGTGACTATCAGTCCCATAGTTGCAGCACCAATCCTTCTCTACATGTAAATAAGGTTTCCCCAAGCTCTCAGTCCAAGCCAATGAGAAGTACCTGCTGCCAAACCCTGGAGCACCCCCAAATTGTATATAAATCCTATCCTGAATGATATAGAACAATAAAAAGGGCGCTTGAGGATTACTCTGTCGTCTGGGAGATTTTGTCACAAAGAGCTGAAACATATGGGAAGAGGTTCTCTCTCCCAAAACACCACCAGCCTCTCTGTCGCAACCTTCCCCAGCTAGGCAGCCTTTGTCAGCCTCAGATCTGATCAGGAGCAGAGCAGTGACAGCAGTGGCAGCAATGGTGGTTAGACAGAGGGAGCAGCCTTCCTGCCCTCCCCCTCCACCAAAACCCTCGCACCCGATTCCAGCAGGGCTTCTGCATGGAGGCCCACAACACATGATCATTTCATTAGATGATGAAAAAGCATTTGACAAAATCCAACACCTCTTCATGATAAAAGTCTTAGAAAGATGAGGAAGTCAAGACCCATACCCAAACATATTAAAAGCAATATACTGCAAACCAGTAGCCAACATCAAACTAAATGTAGAGAAACTTGAAGCAATCCCACTGAAACCAGGGACTAGACAAAGCTGTTCACTCTCTCCCAATCTGTTCAATATACTACTCGAAGTCCTAGCCAGAGCAATTAAACAACAAAAGGAGGTCAAAGAAATAAAAATTGGAAAGGAAGAAGTCAAAGTGTTAATATTTTCAGATGATATGATAGTATATATAAGTGACCCCAAAAATTCTACCAGAGAACTCCTAAACCTGATAAAAAAAAAAAACTTCAGCAAAGTGGCTGGATAGAAAATTAATTCACATAAATCAGTAGCCTTCTTATACTCAAAGGATAAAGAGGCTGAGAAAGAAATTAGGGAAACAACACCCTTCACAATAGCCACAAACAATATAAAATACCTTGAAGTGACTCCAACCAAACAAGTGAAAGATCTGTATGACAAGATATTCAAGTTTCTGAAGAAAGAAATTGAAGAAGATCTCAGAAGATGGAAAGATCACCCATGACCCTGTATTGGCAGGGTTAATATAGTAAAAATGACAATCTTGCCTAAAGCAATCTACAGATTCAATGCAATCCCCATTAAAATTCCAACTCAATTCTTAGAAAGAGCAGTTTCCAAATATTTCTGGAATAACAAAAATCCCAGGATAGTGAAAACAATTCTCAACAATAAAGTAACCACTGGAGGAATCACTATCCCTGACCTCAAGCTATAGTACAGAGCAATAGTGATAAAAACTGCATGGTATAGGAACGCTGACAGGTATTTAGATCAGTCGAATAGAATTGAAGAGCCAGAAAGGAACCCACACACTAATGGTCACTTGATCTTTGACAGAGTAGCTAAAACCATCCATTGGAAAAAAGACAACATTTTCAATAAATGGTGCTGGGTCAACCATCAGTCAATATATAGAAGGATGCAAATTGATCCATTCTTACCTCGCTGTACAAAACTCAATTCAAGTGGATCAAGGACCTCCTCATAAAACCAGATACACTGAATCTAATAGAAGAGAGAATGGGGAAGAACCTGGAGCACATGGGCACTGGGGAAAATTTCCTGTACAGAACACCAATAGCTTAGGCTCTAAGATCCTGAATTGACAAATGGGACCTCATAAAATTGCAAAGCTTTTTTAAGGCAAAGGACACTGTCAATAGGACAAAATGGCAACCAACAGATTGGGAAAAGATCTTTACCAATCCTACATCCAATGGAGGGCTAATATCCAATAAGTACAAAGAACTCAAGAAGTTAAACTCCAGAGAACCAAATAACCCTTTTAAAAATGGGGAACAGAAATAGACAAAGAATTATCAACTGAGGAATACAGGATGGCTGAGAAACACCTAAAGAAATGTTCAACATCCTTAATCATCAGAGAAATGCAAATCAAAACAGCCCTGAAATTCCACCTCACACCGATCAGAATGGCCAAGATGAAAAACTCAGGGGACAGCAGATGCTGGAAAGGACATGAGAGAAAGAGGAACACTCCTCCATTGCTGGTGAGATTGCATGCTGGTACAACTACTCTGGAAATCAGTTTGGCAGTTCCTCAGAAAATTGGACATAGTACTACCTGAGGACCCAGCTATACCACGCCTGGGAATATACCCAGAAGATGCTCGACCATGTAATAAGGATACATGCTCCACTATGTTTATAGCAGTCTTATTTATAATAACCAGAAGCTGGGAAGAACCCAGATATCCATCAGCAGAGGAATGGATACAGAAAATGTGGTACATTTACACAATGGAACACTACTCACCTATTAAAAACAATGAATTCATGAAATTCTTAGGCAAATGGATGGAGCTAGAAAATATCCTGAGTGAGGTAACCCAATCACAGAAGAATACAAAGTATGCAGTCGCCGTAAGTGGATATTAGCCCAAAAGCTCTGAATACTCAAGATACAACTTACAGACCACAAGAAGCCCAAGAAGAAGGAAGACCAAAGGGTTTATACTTTGATCCTTCTTGTCAGGTGAATCAAAATACCCATGGCTCACAGCAAAATAACAGACAGAGCAGAGGCTCCTCAGGGGAGCAGCTAGAGAAATGACCAAAGGAGCTGAAGAGGTTTGCAGCCCCACAGGAGGAACAATAATATGTACCAACCAGTACCCCCAGAGCTCCCAGGGACTAAGCCACATACCAAAGAGTTCACATGGAGGAACCCACGGGTACAGCTACATATGTAGCAGAGGATGGCCATTTCAGACATCAGTGAGGGGAGAGGTCATTGGTTCTCTGAAGTGTAGTGGAATGCCAGGTCAGGAAAGTGGGGTGGGGGGATGGTAAGCAGGGTGAGTGGTGATGGGATAGGGGACTTTCAGACGGGTAACTAGGAAAAGGGATACCATTTGAAATGTAAATAAAGCAAATATCTAATAAAAAAAGAAATATAGTTTTAGGAGCTATTCACATCTATACTATATAAAAAAATTAGATCCTGGAAAATCTAATAATACTGATCACTTCCTAAAACATGGACAACACACAAAATAGAAAGAAAGAGATTGTTATTTGGGTAGTATTCATTCTATCCTTCAAGGAATCTGAAAATTAAATTTTTTTATTAAGATGACAGACAGAAGCATTAAAAGCTGAGAACCCTCAGGCACACCTTAGGATATGACATAGATAACCAAGTACGAAAAACACAGGATCTCTGCCTCCTCATCTGAGGCTGCCAACGCTCCATGTGTGACTAGCATTTGGAGTGTTAAATTCTGAGTCACTGATGGGTGGACCTGGGAGCCTTAAGGCCACACTATACATCAGATGCTAATGTTCTTGAGTATCTTGTCCATCCTTTCGAAGAAGTATACAAATATGAAAGTTAGAGTGATGACTACCTAACACCCCCTTTAAACAACTCTCCATATTTTAAGATACTGATTTTCAAAGGTACATAAAATCTAATGAAAGAACTTGAGAAACTCAGTGTTTCATTGAAACAGCAAGATGAACATAGTGAAATTATAAACACAGGTGTTGGTAATTTTAATTAACTTTAAATGAAACCTGCTTGGATAGTCAGTACAAGAAAGAAAGAAAACTAATTAGAACCTAACTGGCTTGCAAAATGTAGAAGCTTGAACTACAGATTCTGCGTTTGCATTTGTCTTATCTTTTTAAAAAAATGAAAGTGTACATACAGGTAACATTATAAGTCTCAGTATGCTATATTTAGGAATATTTATGTAGATACATATAAGCATGTAATAAAAATCAATGAAGAAAAAATGGAAATTGAAATGGAGTAAAAACGGGGCTTCTGGGAGGGCTTGGAGGAAGAGGAAAGGGAAGGCTAAATTGTAATTAGATTATAGTATCGAAATATTGTTAAGAAATAATATTTACATATTTTTCAATATTTATTTCATTTTGAAGTATGTACTTGTATGTGAATGTCTGTGCATAGACATATGCATTTGAATGCAGTTGTCCATAAAATCTAGAACAAGGTGTCAGGCATTCACAGTAGGAATTAGCCAGTCCAACGCTGGTTATGGGAACTGGACGAAGAGCCTCTGTAAGACAGTTTGCAATCTTAACTCCTGAGCCATATCTTCAACCAATGATACCATTTTTCTGCAATTGTTTTGCTAACATGGTAAAATACTCTATGTTGTTTTTGCACATATGTGTATATGTGTTTGTATATGCATATGTATGTGATACTAAGAATTATTTTGATAAAATATGCATATCACTTGATATATGCTTCTCATTTGTGTTAAAAATATATTGACTTTAAAAATTACAGACAGATTTCATTTTTACATTCAGTCATTTGTATTACTAATTGTTATCACATAAACTAGCAAGGGAGTCTCAGTTTTTCCACTGATTTGATACTGTTTTTTGTTAATTAATTTTTGCAAATTTTTATCATTATTAAGCTCTCTACATTTATAATTTTATGGAATGAGCGGTATGATATGATTTGAAAATTAGTCATGTTCTAATGTTCAGATTGTTAAAATGTATCCGTCTCCTTTCTTTAACATTTTGCTTGAGACCAATGATCAGCATGGCTTTGGTGACACAAACACAGTTTACCTGAAATCACTGTACCTTCCCTTTGTTCCTTCATCTCCTATAGATATAGATCCCTCTCACTTGCTTATGTCATTTCTCCTTTGCATAGATAAAATATTTTGTGAAAATTTCTGGCATTATAAAATATTTATCTATCCTCATCTGGTGTCCCAAATTCTCACTATTCAAATTGTTACAACTCTTCCTACGATAATTTGCTTGGTTTGGGGAGACCTTTGATGAACTCCAAGTTCCATCATCTGACTATGCAGTGTCCATCCCCAACATCACAGTCTTACCGAAGTTGAAGGCTGAGATGTAAACTTTATGGTCTTAATCTACTCTCTTTTGTTAGCACATTCTTTCTACATCCAATGATTTGTTCATTTCTGTTTGTTAACTGTGATAATTTCTATTGTCTGAAATAAAGCGTTTCTTATGATTTTCAAATCCACAAGGACAACAATTTCTGATCTTGTTGAACAACCTACTACTATTTAAGTATTTGATACCTATCTTTGACCTTAGGACCGCTGTAATTAGATTGTGGTTGATTTACAGGCTTATTTTGTTTTGCTGGCCATGCAGGATTCCAGACTTACATCTTAGTTTATACTTACTGAGCTAATCTGAATGCTTCTAATATTATAGTTTCTTTTATTTCATTACATATTTTCTTTATTTACATTTCAAATGTTATCAAATTTCCTAGTTTCCCCTCCGAAAACCCCCGATCCCTTCCCCCTCCCCCGATCACTAACCCACCCATTCCTGCTTCCCTCTCCTGTCATGTCCCTACACTGGGGCATCGAGCCTTCACAGGATCAAGAGCCTTTCTTCTCATTGATGTCCGACAGGCCATCTTCTGCTACATATGCAGCTGGGGCCATGAGTCCTTTCATGTGTACTCTTTGGTTGGTGGTTTAGTCCCTGGGAGCTCCGGGGATACTTGTTGGTTCATATTGTTGTTCCTTCTATGGACTGCAAATCCTCTCAGCTCCTTGGGTCCTTTCTCTAGCTCCTCCATTGGGGACCCTGTGTTCAGTCCAATGGTTGGCTGAGAGCATCCACCTCTGTATTGGCACGGGCAGACCCTCTCAAGAGACAGCTATATCAGGCTCCTGTCAGCAACCACTTCCTGGCATCCACAATAGTGTCTGGGTTTGATGACTCTATATGGGATACATCCCCAGGTGGGGCAGTCTCTGGATGACCTTTTCTTCCACATTTTGTCTCTGTATCTCCTCCAATGGGTATTTTGTCCCAAATTTGTAGAATAATAAAAATACTATGTTCACACTGACAAGTATAATAACCAATAAGTAAGGTCATGTGTTGCTACTTTCTCCAATTTGCAATAGTCCCTGGTTGAAGGAGGGGAGAGTCTCATATGTCTCAGAAAGCTAATAGAACTTATGAAGCACTAAGCTCAAAAAAATGTAAAATGATAGGAGAGTCCAGATATCTTCAAGATTCAGAAAATTCTTGTGGTGGTTTGAATATGCATGGCTCCTTTAGATTCATGAGTTTGAATGATTGGGCATAGGAAATGACATTATTAAGAGGTCTGGCCTTGTTGGAGTAAGTGTGGCCTTTTTGGAGGAAATGTATCACTGTGGGGGTGGGTTTTGATGTCTCTTATGCTCAAGCTACACCTAGTCTCCTGCTTCTTGGGGATCAAAATATAGAACTCTCAGTTACTCCAGTACCATGCCTGCTTGCATACTGCCATGCTTTTAGCCATGATGATAATGAATTAAACTTCTGAAACTGTAAGTCAGTCCCATTTAAATGTTTTCCTTTATAAGAGTTGCTGTGACCATAGTATCTCTTCATATCAATGAAACCCTAGGACAGTACTTTCTAAGATATAAGCTGTAAATCATTTTTCAGGAAGTAGACTCGTTGGTAGAGCTACCTACAAATAGTGCATGGAAATTAAATGACACATGGTTCATACATTGTCACCCATGCTGTGGGTGGATTTTCAGTGATAGAGTTGCCTTTGACTCATCCATGCTTTTGTAATAATGCTTATATAATAATTTTATAAGAATAACATATATATGTCAATTTTAAAGCTAGAATTGAGTAGAATTATTTCTTTGCTCTGCCTTCAGCCCTCTGTTTAATGAACATGAACATTTGTTATTGTATACTCAACAATTTATGAAATAGAATTGATACAGAGACAGGGACTGATAGAAGTAAGGATGGGTTTTGGATTTCACAGCTCCTATGGAGGGTTTTAAGAAATGCACTAAGGTTGACTCATCTGAGGTTGGCACATACATAGGGGCAATCTTGATAAGGTGAGGATTTTTCTATGTGATATGGATCAGTGTACCTACTGGTTAACACTGTTGCATGTTTGCAATGATATGTGATTGATTATGCTTATAAGGGACTGACCTGTCTGAGATTGGGGCATCCTAGGCATAATATGTGTGATTTCCTACCCTTAAATGCTATGAGGTAGCTAACTTTCTTCTTCCATGGGATCTATCATGAAACAAACAGTATGCCTGCAAATTGCTTGTGGACTATAGAACACAGTATCAACATTAAAAATAGAACTTACAGGGTGGTATTGTGAGAAGGTCTGTGGAGATGACTGTTCCCTTTGTTGTGGATGATACAACATGCAACCAAGAAAGAAGCTTCCCATGCAAGAGAGGAATTGCAAAGAGAAAATAATATGTACAGATGCTCTCCTCTGTATTATCCAGTTTTGCAAGAAGACTTTAGAAAAGGAAAGATTACATAGAGAATTTGGCCTGCTATTCCTTACAGCTGCCAGAACACAAGGGAAAGAGCATACAAGTTAATTCTGTGCTAAAAGTGCTTGCTGGAATCCAGCATATCAATGAGTGCTGTATAGTCAAGAGGGGAAGAGTAAAGCAAATATGATAGGAAAAGAATCTCTTCTTATGGAAGAACGGGGGAAATCCAACATTTAACCTTCAGATTGGACATTGATCATGGTTCAGCCATGAAAATTATGAGAATCAAGAAATAGGCTATATCTGTTTGAAAAATAGAATTATAATAGCATTATAACCTTGGGAAGCTGTGAGACACGGTCATGAATTGGTTAATGCCAGGGTGCTATAGAAATGGAGAATCAAAGCACTGTGAATACTTGATTCTCCTTGAGACAAAGGCTGCATAATCTGAGGCAGTATGAAGGAAATCAGTCACTGATGGACTAACTCATACAAGCCATTAGGGACACTTGCTTGTCAGTGGTTGAAATGTCAATGAATGTAAGAGATAAAAGGACTACTGCGGAAGGACAGGCACTCTTGAGATATTCGGTTGTGAGAGAGGTTGTGCATGATGAAGAGTTTACCAGGTTAGATAGGAGTGGACTCACAGGAGACTTACAGAGGAAGTTAATTCATCAGTAGGTTCAGGACAGGACTTGTATGAAATGAAAATGGCTTAGCTGAGCCCAATAGAGGAACAAAGTCTGTAAAGGATAGGAAAGCCTGACATGGATCTATAATGCATGCAATTTATATTTATAAAGTACAAAAGCATTAAAGAGATAAAATGGACTTGGAGGTGGTGAGAAAAAGAATCCTTATGCTAAACTGCATGTTTCATTTTTACTTTCAGTGATTTACATTGTCTTTCCTTTTACAATATTGAGTTTTAGTTTGTGTGTGTGTGTGTGTGTGTGTGTGTGTGTGTTTGTGTGTGTGTGTATGGTAGGGGTGGGTTTGTTCTGAGAACTTAAAATGCAATAGTTTATTTACCTTTCACCAAGACTATAGGGAAATATTCCTATTGCTAAATTTATCTGTAGAAATAACAAAAGAAAAATTCTTTAAAGTTATGTGGTAAGAAATGCCACAAACAGGTACCTTACTCACTGAATTAACTTCAGAACAAGTGAGTAGCTTAGTATAATACATTGTCCCCCATCTCACCATTTGTAAATTAATATATAATATTTAATATATAATACATTGGCTTTTTAGCTTGAAAACTTTTGAAACTGACTGTATTTATCAACTACCAGTGTTAACATAAAATCCAGCCATAAGGTGTTTCTCAGAAGGGAGAGGAGCCCTGAAATGATACTTATGGTCAAACTACTGTCTGAATATCTGGTAACTAAATGCCTGCTCACTCCCTTCTCTGCCTTCAAGCCTTCCCATATACTATTCCTTGCTCACGTTCAAAGTTAATTGCCTCCTTTTCATTAGTTGTTGTTACATAAACACAAACACACACATATGTACACACATGTGTGCACAGGCACTTCCTTAAATATATATGTATAATTTACTCAATCTATATAATGTGACTTGTATATTTTCAGGGCTCTCATTTGGTAGGGCATAACCAATTTCAATGCTCTGCCCTGAGGAAGACTTTCTCAAGTTCTTACTCTCCCTTAGTTGCCTGCAGTGCTGGGTGAGGTCTCCTGAGCTCCCCTTTCCTGCCTCTTCCTCCTCATTATCATGTTTATCCTTGTCCATGTTCAACTCATGTTTATACAGTCATGTTGGTGAGATTTTATAGGTGTAGTTTCTGACTTTTCTAAAAGACACAATCACAAGGCAAACTCCCTGTTTCGCCGGCTCTTAGAATCTTTTGGCCCAGTATTTTGCAATGATCCCTGAGGATTAGGCGTGGAAGTCATATTGTAGTTTTATTCCTTGGGACTGGACTTCAAAACAAAAATATGTTAAAACTCTCCTTTGAATTTGATGCTTCATTGTACTCCTTATTTAGCAACACTTTGTCCCTCAGATTCTGGTGTCATTTGACACGCTGTCTGAAATTTAAGTTCTATGATGTGGGCTCTTCATAGTAGAAATACGACATTATTTTTAACCATAACTATTTTATAACTGCAGAAGACTTTTTACCTAATCTAGTGCACCTACTCTCAGAATCCCAAATGGGAGTTACAGAAGAGCCCAGGCTTTGTGTCCACACGTAGATTATATCTAGTACTAACAATTTAATGTGCTAAAACGTAGAAGCCTAGAAGAGAAAGTGACTGTGGTAAATTTGAATTAATAAATATTAAACATTTCAATTTTCAATTTGTAAGGCCATTTGAAGATTTCAAAGTACACCAAGATCAAAGCTTTTTGTACAAATGGTCTTCCCCACACTGCTTTGCTAGTCTCTGTTCATCAAGTCATGACATACAAAGGTGGAGAATCAAACATATTATGATTCAGAGAGAATCATGTAGATAAACAATCTGAAGTTTTTTTAAACAGCTTTTCTTCCCCTCTGAATTTGAGTTATAGGGAGGTAGAGGAACGGCTCAGTAGTTGTGAAAGCTTATGGCTTTTTTTGAGATCAGAATTATGTTCCCAGAACCTTTGCAGGCTGCTCACAACCAAAGAAACCAAAGCCTCTGACCTCCACAGGCACCTGAGTTCATGCAGAAAGAATCACATATAAACATACACATTTAAACATATTTGAAAATAATACAAATATATTCCTTTAAAATGTTTGATTCACCTCAGCATGCTACAGTTAATGTTTACTCACGTCATAATATTATTTTCTGTACTTACTCTAAGTTCCTGAAAATCAGGTTAATGAACAGAATTTGAAATGTGGTGTTTTGGCTTCTAATTTTATATTAACATTGTCTAAGTTGAACCTTCTAGAAAGTTACTTAAGCCATGCTTTGTGACATTAAATTTTATGCACTGTATTTACCACTTCTTAACTTTATGAAAAATGTCCTTTATTGAAGACATGAGACTGCAGTGACAGAATTCTTATCGAATTTGATAGAAACATTATAGTACTATATATCCTTTGGTTTAAATGATTTATAGCGTCACTAAGAATTTATTTAGGGCAGAGGTAATTGACTTATTAGTATGCCTGTTAAAAATCAAACGTTATCATTTGTTAACCTCAGGCAACATTTCACATCAGCCTGCACCATGCCTTAAGGCCATCAACATTATCTTTAATATAATATAATAATATAACTGAAGTTCATGTAGGCTATTTATTTGCTTCAGAAAAATGGATCCTGTAAAAAAAGTTCTGATTATTAATTTTAGTAATGTCACTTTCATATACCTCAATTATAAATGACCTTTCACTTAGGGATTAATTATCTATAATTTGACATTTTTGTGATTGTTTCTGTTTTCCTGGGCTACTATTAAATGTTGATGGCTGTCTGTTATGGTTCAATATTCTTGTAAGAATTTGACAGAGAATGGCCTGATACAAAGCTAAATGGCATCTGTATCCCAGAGAGACTAAGCAGCATTTTGGCTAAGGGCTGCAGAACAAGCAGAATTCGTAGTGATTTCTGCCATGTAGAATATATGAATTATAGTGGAACAGAGACATCTGGTGTAGGGGAAGGAGGTGGAACATAGAAGAGAAATCAAAAGGAAATGAGCTATCTGGAAATTTTATATATATAAAACAAAAGAATATATATATATATATATATAACAAAAGAAATATATATATATATTTCTTTTGTTTTATCAAGACAAGGTTTCTCTGTGTAGCCCTGGTTGTCCTGGAACTCACTCTGTAGACTAGGCTGGCTTCAAACTCAGAAATCCACCTGCTTCTGCCTCCCAAGTGCTGGAATTAAAGGCATGCACCACCACCGCCCAGCCCTGAAAATTATATTGAGTTATTCAAGGACTGTACAAAATCAGTGTTTGTAAGTTTTGCTTTCCCCCAGACATAAAACTCACTCTGTTCACTTTCAAGCATTCTGGGATAAACTATATAAAATGTATAAAAAAAATACATTATCTGGAAAGAACAGCATTTCAAAATTAAAATTCATAGAAGAGAAAATAGTTACAGGAATTATTAAGTCATTTCTTTACCCTCTCTGTGTATTTTGAAGTTTTGATGTTAAACTTGAGAAATAAAACATGAATATCTAGTATTAAAATGAGCTGTTCTTGGCAGTACATGTAAGTAGAAATTTTAATACTAAATAGCATATACAGAGGAAGTGGTTATTTTGTATTTGTTTTCGTTTTTTTTTTAAATTTATTCTTTCTAAAACTACATTCTTCCAGACTTCATTTTCTTCTTTCCACTCTCCTCCCAGTTCCTCCCCAACTTCTTCTCTCCCTAAATCTGCTCCTTTTCATTTCCCTTCAGAAAAGGTCAGGTATCTCAGGAATATCAAACAAACATGAAACCAAGTAGCAATAAGATTAGGGCCATACCTTCAGATTAAGGCTGGACAAGTCCATCCAGTGGGGTTAAAAACGTTGTTCTCCGAAAGCAGGCAAAAGAGTCAGAGACAGCCCTCCCCCCCACCCCGCTCCCACTATTAAGAGTCCAACTGTTAGTAGTTCCACAAGAAGACCAAGCTACACAACCTTAACTTATATGCAGAGGGCCTCGATGAAACCCATACAGGCTGCCTGATTGTAGGTTCAGGCTTGGAGAGCCCCCATGAGCCCAGGTTAGTTGATTCTGTGAGTTTTCTGGTTATATCCTTGACCCCTCTGGCACCTACATCATCTATCCTCTTTTACACATTTCCCTAAGCTTTGCCTAATGTTTGGCTGTGGGTTTTGCTTCTATTTCATCAGTTGCTGGGTGAAGTCTTTCTGATGATGACTATGTTAGGCTTCTGTGTACTAGTATAGCAGAATATCCTTAGGAATAATTTCATTGACTTTTTTTTTGTGTGTGTGTGGGTCCTGTTTGGTTCTATCCTAGGTCTCTGGGCTACTCAATCTCTAGTTTCCAACCTTCCAGGCAGTGCTAGGGGTGGACTCCCTCTCCTGCTGTGGCTCTCCATCTGGACCAGACATTGTTTGGCTTTTTCCACAATTTCTGAGTTACATTTACCCGGGTTTATCTTGGACACACGACAAACTATACTTTGCAGATTTTGTGGCTGGCTTGGTGGACCAATTCCTCCCTTGGACATCTTGCCTGGTTATAGAACACAGCTGGTTGAAGCCCCATATCCCCCATTACTAAGTGTCTTAGCTTTCCATCGCTATGGATTCATGGGACCTTCAATTGTATTAGGTTTCTACTTCACCCCAGAAGAATCCCCCCTACCCTGCCCCTTATTACCTGTCTCTGGAAATTCTCTCTTGTTCCATTCTCTCCCCACACCAGATTTCTCTTGTTCTGGTCCCCAGGCACCAAAAGCCCACCTATATTATATTAAATATCAATTATGCCCGGGGTTGGGTTGCTACCATCCTCAATGGTTTATGTTCCTGTATGAAACACACACACACACACACACACACACACACACACACACACACACATCCCACAGCCTTTATACTTTAATATGCTTTAAGCAGCACAATAGCCGGGCAACTGCTTAGCCTCTATGTTGCTAGAATCTACCTCCTGCTGATAATTCTGAGTTACTACTAACTAATTTCTGTATTCCATCTTGGCTGTTCTTAACTCCAATTAGTCAGCTGACTGGGTCACATTTTCTTGGCCCGGAGCCCAGAGAGCTCTCCT
The DNA here is from genome assembly GCA_036184795.1 of Tokudaia tokunoshimensis. Classification (NCBI taxonomy): domain Eukaryota; kingdom Metazoa; phylum Chordata; class Mammalia; order Rodentia; family Muridae; genus Tokudaia; species Tokudaia tokunoshimensis. Next base: position 58,052,376 of record BTHU01000015.1, read on the forward strand.
TGCTTCTCTACCCCATGATGGTCATGCTTCTCTCTTCTCCCCACACTCTCTTAAAAACATGGCAGATCTAACTCTCCAGTCTCCTCCCAGTCCCAAGCCCTGAAACCCTAAAATCCTGTCTCTGTCCTCCTCAGCTATTTATTAACTGCTGGAATTTTTATTTACCAATCAGAACCAACTAGGGGCAGGTTCCCAGCAGGTACAAGCAGACCCTCTTTTTCAGACACTCTCATGTAAAGTTTTCTGGGGAACATAATTAGCATTTGTACTATAAACAGCTACAAACCTACAATATCTACTCTCTTTCCCCTTTCCATGAGATTCAAGTCTTGGCCATTGAGGCCTCCTTTTTACTTGCCTTCTCTAGGCTTGTGGATTGTAGAGTGATTATTTTTTACTTTACAACTAATATCCACGTGTAAATGAGTATATAACATGTGTGTCTTTCTGGTTTGGGTTACCTCACTCAGGATGAGTTTCCCTAGTTTCATCCATTTACCTATAAGTTTCATATTGTTATTTTTCAACAGCTGAATAATGATTTTTTGTGTAAATCTGCCACATTTTCTTTATCCATTTTCAGTTGAAGGACATCTAGGTTGTTTCCAGGTCCTTGAAATTATTAATACAACTGCTGTAAACATATTTGAGCAAGTAAGTCTCCTTGTGACAGGATAGAGCACCCTTTGGGATTTTGCTCAAGAGTGATATAGTGGGGACTTGAAGTAGATGGATTACCAATGTTTGAGAAACTGCCATTTTGACTTCCAAACTGGCTATATAAATTTGTACTTTCATTGGCAATGTAGGAGTGTTCCCCTTGTTTGGCATCCTTGCCAGCATGAAATGTCACTTGTGTTTTGGATACTAGCCATTCTAACACATGTAAGATGGATTTTTCTGTAATAAGAACCAGACTAAACATAAAAGCTAAAGCAGTTGCACTTTCTTTTTCTCTAAATGGAGTATATACTTGATAACACTCTGGCAAGTATATATATATATATATATATATATATATATATATATATATATATATAAATATATACATATATATTATATATATATAATATGTATATATACATATTATATATATATATAAATATTAGAATCCCTCGGAGTTTAGAATTTTGTGTAATATTTATCATTTTTTATTAAGCTCCTAGATTTACAAACATCTATAATTTTAGAAACGGTTTAATGATGGTATGTGCTAACATGATGAACTGAAATATTCTCACATTAAATCATATTGGAACATTTAATGCATGGTTACTATGCTTGCTCTGTTGGTGTGTTAAGAGTATAGGAGCATTCCTATGCTTGCTCACCAGTCTATATAGCTGAAACACTGAGCTACAGGTTAAGTGAGAGAGATTATTTCAAGATAAAAGGAGGAAAAAGGATAAAGAAATATACTGTAAGTCAATTGCTAGTCTTAACATGTGCAATAGTAGTACAGTAAGTCTAAAAGTTGAAGTTATAATACCTGTTAAATAGAAAGAGACAAATATTATTTTGATAAAGAAACTATATTTAAATTAAAGGATTACATAAGGAGTGAAAATAATTTGGATAAAAGTATTCTTGTGCTCTTTCTCTTGGAAAAAAACATTTGTAGTTCACACGACTATCCTGTATCTGAAGAAGAAGGTGTACAGTGATTTGCCTGTAACCTCATTAAAATTATCTTTTAATGATGTAAATCCACTATAAACATTATTATATTTATAACAAACTTATAGAAATGATCTTGGAAAGTATTGAATTATATTATCATATTTATATACATACTAAATTATAGAGAATAATATCTGCCTAAATTTTTATGACAGACAAGTGGAATTTAAAAGTCACTGTAACCTGATTCTGAAATTACTATGTATAAATAAATGCCCATGAATTGCCAATAATATCTTATATAAAGTAAGTCTTTGGAGAAAGGAAGTTTCTTCTCCCATGTCCTTGAGAAATATTACACAAGCATAGAAATTAAACTGTGATTTTGATGTAGGTATAGTGAATCTACTCCAACTAGGATATATGAGAACTGAAGCCACTGCAATATAGCATGAGCACTCTCTTGCTCGTATAAAGTATGTATTTCTTAGAGGAGCTTTGAATTGTTGACAAGAATCTAAATATTTCTCATTGGCTGTGTTCACTGTCTTCCATTCTCAAGCCAACATAACTTCACAGAAGAACATGTGTGAGAATGTCTGCCATAATGTTGTGACACCGTTTGAAACTTCTTAGTGCTTGTTACAGAGACTTGAATGAAGCTCAGTTACCTGGGATTTAATCCAAGAAATCTGGAGAAAAGAAATTTGAAGAGTGTAATGGGGAAAAAGGAAAATTGAAGTGAAACATATTTGAGAAAGTTGGTAATCTGAGCACAACTAAAGCTGATTTTATCAGCATCAAAATGAAGAAGCATGGAGACCCATGTACACTCATTGAGTCCAGTGTTGTCTAGGTTATTTTATAAAATTAACTACCTAGGTTTCCTAAATTAGCCGTATTTCCCTATTTCTTTTATACAGCAGAAAACAATGACAGGTGTGCTTTCTAATTTATTTTGAAATCAGTGAGGTACTTTTTAATATATTGTAATTCAGAGGACCAATACATATATAATAAAGAATGAACAAAATTTTGTACTCACACCATTTATGACAATAAGGAACATATTTTAGTTTTATATCCGTATTTGAGTGTAAATGTATAACAATAGTCAAATACAGTCAAGATTTGAAAATCTCAAGATAAAAAATAAGACTATGTTATCTTTTTAATTGTTTGTTCTAATCAGAAATAAAATATTATAAAATCTTAGACTGAAATACAGTGTTAGGAATCATAGACATCAATCATATATTGAATGGTTATGCAATTACATCCCCATTTGTCTGGATCCACTCCCTTTCTGTCGCATCTGTCATTATAGAATAACAGACTTCTAAGAGATAATAACAAAGCATAACAAAACAAACTATAATAAGATAAAAGAAAAGCAATTATATTGAAGATAGACAAGACAGGACAATAGTAAAATAAGAGTCCCAAGAGAAGGAACAAGCATCAGAGACTCCCTTGTTTACTCATTAATAAATCTTATAGAATTACTAAACTGAGAGCTATAGTATATATAAAGACATGGTACAGACTCATATTTTATGAAACATGATATCAGTCATATTTACGTTTAATGAAAGCATTAAAGAGAATGCCAATATCAGGGAAGGAAATAAAATCAGCAGGAGATAATACAGGTAAATTATAATGCCAATGAATAGGATGGTTATGTACTGTTTAGATGGGTTAGATATATAAGAGATAGGGGCAATAATATATAGAGATTGACACACATCAATGCTTAGTCAATATCCACATTTCTGTATATTTTTTTTGTGTCACCAATCATTCTGTTTACTTTATTTTTCAGAAGATCACATTATTATAACATGGAGTAAATTTGGAATGTTTGTGTACAATCTTTTAAAGATCAAATATCACCTGCACAGGGAGTGAGCACACCAGCCTCCCCTTGGCGGCCTCTGCTCCAGGGATTGACTACGCTGAGCCTTCAGGTACACAGGAACTCACCAATATAACATTGCTTGGGACACAGCCTGTTGGGCTTCTATCTGCACCCAAGGGCAGGGCAGTTTTGTGGTCATCTGGGCGCCAGCTCTGCTGTGAGCCATCTGCCCTGCAGAGTGATCTGCGCTGAGAGGGTGCACAGTGCACTCCCCCATCTTTGCTGGCAACAGAGCCTTTGGGACCTCCAGGCGCAGGGATAATCAAGCATAATATCTCTTGGGACTCAGCCAGCTTGTGTGCTCTCTGCTCCCAAGAACTGGGCAGTTCTGTGGTCACCTACGCGCCAACTCTGCTGTGGGACATCTGTCCTGCACAGGGAGGGAGCTCACCAGCCTCCCCTTGACAACCTCTGCTCCAGGGATTGACTACGCTGAGCCTTCGGAGGTGCAGGGATTCCCCAATATAACATCGCTTGGGACACAGCCTGCTGGGCTTCCATCGGCGCCCAAGAGCAGGTCAGCTCTGTGGTCATCTGGGTGCCAGCTCTGCTGTGAGCCATCTGCCCTGCAGAGTGATATGCATGGAGAGAGAGCATAGTGCACTCTGCCATCTTAATTACGGAAACAGAGCAGTTGGGACCTCCAGGCACAGGGATAATCAAGCATAATATCACTTGGGACTCAGCCAACTTGTGTGATCCCTGCTCCCAAGAGCTGGGCAGTGCTGTGGTCACCTACGCACCAGCTCTGCTGTGGGACATCTGCCCTGCAGAGGGACGCCCACTGGGAGAGAGCACACGGGCACAGGGAATGAGCACACCAGACTCCCCTTGGCGACCTCTGCTCCAGGGATTGACTACACTGAGCCTTCAGGGATGCAGGGACTCCCCAATATAACATCACTTGGGGCAAGGCACATCAGGGCTCCAAAGTCACTCAGGAGCAGGGCAGCCGCTCAGCAATCGGTGCCAGGGGAATCCCAGTCATCCAGGGGAGGGGGGGGCAGAAATAGCCTTGCAGGCTCACAGTAGGTCCAACCAACAGCCAGTGACAGCAGGACCAACTAACACCAGAGGTAACCAGATGGCAAAAGGCAAACATAAGAACATTACTAACAGAAATCAAAGTAATATGGCACCATCCAAACCCAAATCTCCTACAGCAGCAAATCCTGGATACCCCATCACACCTGAAAGGCAAGATCTGGATTTAAAATCACTTCTCATGATGCTATTAGAGGATTTCAAGAAGCATGCAAATAAAACTCATAAAGATATACAGGAGAACATGAATCAACGGATAGAAGCCCTCACAAAAGAAACACAAAAATTGCTTAAAGAAATGCAGGAGAATATGGGTCAACTGATGGAAGCCCATAAGGAGGCAACACAAAAATCGCTTAAAGAGATGAATCAACGGGTAGATGACCTTACAAAGGAAACACAAAAATCACTTAAAGAAATGAATCAACGGGTAGATGTCCTTACAAAGGAAACACAAAAATAGCTAAAAGAAATGCAGGAGAATATGGATCAACAGATGGAAGCCCATAAGGAGAAAACACAAAAATCGCTTCAAGAAATACAGGAGAACTTGGGTCAACAGGCAGAAATCCTGAAAAAGGAAATGCAAAAATATCTTAAAGAAATAAAGGAAAACATAAACAAACAAGTGAAGGATCTGAGCAAATCCATCCAGGATCACAAAAAGGAAGTAGAAACAACTAAGAAATCACAAAGGGAGACAACTTTGGAGATAGAAAACCTTGGGAAGAAATCAGGAGTCATAGACGCAAACATCAACAATAGAATACAAGAGATGGAAGAAAGAATCTCAGGTGCTGAAGATACCATAGAAAGCATCGACTCAACCATCAGAGAAAATGCAAAATGCAAAAACCATGTAACCCACAACGTCCAGGAAATCCAGGACACAATGAGAAGACCAAACCTAAGGATTATAGGTATAGATGAGAGTGAAGATTTGCAACTTAAAGGGCCAGTAAATATCATCAACAAAATTATGGAGGAAAACTTCCCTAACCTAAAGAGAGAGATGCCGATGAACTTATAAGAAGCCTACAGAACTCTAAACAGACTGGACCAGAACAGAAATACCTCCCATCACATGATAATCAAAACACCAAATGTACTAAGTAAAGAAAGAATATTAAAAGCAGTAAGAGAAAAAGACGAAGTAACATATAAAGGAAGACCTATCCGAATCACATCAGACTTCTCATCAGAGACTATAAAAGCCAGAAGATTCTGGGCAGATATCATACAGACTCTAAGACAACACAAATGCCAGACTAGACTACTATACCCAGCAAAACTCTCAATCACCATAGATGGAGAGACCAAGATATTCCTTGATAAAACAAAATTTTCACAATATCTTTCCACACACCCAGCCCTGCAAAGAATAATAGGTGGAAACCACCAAAACAAGAAGAAAAACTACACCCTGGAAAAAATGAGATAGTAACCTTCTTGCATCAAATCCAAAAGGAGATAACAACTCATATATAAAGATAGCATCAAGAATAGCAGGTGGCAAAAATCACTATTCCTTAATCTCTCTTAATATCAATGGTCTCAACTCCCCAATAAAAAGACATTAACTAATAGACTGGATACATAAACAGGACCAAGCATTTTGCTGTGGGCAGGTAACGTACCTCAGTGTAAAAGACAAACACTACCTCAGAATAAAAGCTTGGAAAACAATCTTACAAGCAAAGGGTCGAACGAAACGAGTCCGAGTAGCCATCCTAATATCAGATAAAATTGACTTTCTTTTTTTTTTATTTTCTAAGTTTTTTATATACATTCAAAATCATTTCCCCTTTCCCATTTCCTCCCTCCCCGAAAGTCCCATAACCCCCCTTCCTTCCCTCTTTTCCCCATTCAACCCCTCTCGCTTCTCTGTCCTGGCGTTCCCCTACATCCAGTCTTTCCAGGACCAGGGGTCTCTCCTTCCATCTTCTTAGAAATCTATTGATATGCGAATTGTGTCTAGGGTATTCCGAGATTCTGGGTTAATATCCCCTTATCAATGACTGCATACCATGTGTGTTCTTTTGTGATTGGGTTACCTCACTAAGGATGATATTTTCCAGTTCTGACCATTTGCCTAGGAATTTCATGAATTCATTGTTTTTAATTGCAGAGTAGTACTCCACAGTGTAAATATACTACATCTTCTGAATCCATTCCTCCATTGAGGGAAAGCTGGGTTCTTTCCAGCTTCTGGCTATTATAAATAAGGCTGCTATAAAATTGACTTTCAACCTAAAGTCATCAAAAATGACACAGAAGGACACTACATACTGGTCAAAGGAAAAATCCACCAAGAAGAACTCTCAATTCTGAAAATCTAGGCTCCAAATGCAAGAACAAACTCATTAGTGAAAGAAACTTTGTAAAGCTCAAAGTACACAACGCACCTCACACAATAATAGTGGGTGACTTCAACACCCCACTCTCTGAAATGGATCATGCAGGAAAGAAGAAAATAAACAGGGACACAGTGAAATTAATTGAAGCCTTGGACCAAATTTAACTAACATTTATGTATATGTATATAAAACATTTCATCCTAAAGCAAAAGAATATACCTTCTTCTCATCATCTCATGGTACCTTCTCCAAAATCGACCATATAAGTGGTCATAAAACAGACCTCAACATATATAAGAAAATCGAACTAATCCCATGCCTCCTATCAGATCACTATGGAAAAAGGGTGGTCTTCAATAACAACAAAAACAACAGAAAGCTGACCTACACGTGGAAGCTAAACAGTACTCTACTTAATGATACCTTAATCAAGGAGGAAATAAAGAAAGAAATCAAAGGCTTTTTAAAATTATTGAAAATAAAGGCACAACATACCCTCATTCATGGGACACAATGAAAGCGATGCTAAGAGGAAAATTCATAGCCCTGAGTGCCTCCAAAAAGAAACAGGAGAGAGCATACACTAGCAGCTTAATGGCACACCAGAAAGCCCTGGAACAAAAAGAAGCAAATACACCCAAGAGGAGTAGAAGGCAGGAAATCATCAAACTCAGGGCTGAAATCAATCAAGTAGAAACAAATAAAACCATACAAAGAATCAACAAAACTAGGAGTTTGCTCTTTGAAAAAAATCACCAAGATAGATAAGCCCTTAGCCAGACTAGCCAGAGGGCACAGAGACAGTATCTAAATTAGCAAAATCAGAATCGAAAAGGGAGAGATAGCAAGAGAAACTGAGGAAATTGAAAATATCATCAAATACTACTACAAAAGCCTGTATTCAACACAACTAGAAAATCTGGAGGAAATGGATAATTTCCTAGACAGATACCAAATACCAAAATTAAATCAGGATGAAATAGACCATCTAAACTGTCCTATAACCCCTGAAGAAATAGAAGTCGTCATTGGAATTCTTCCAACCAAAAAAAAGCACAGGTCTAGATGGTTTTAGTGCAGAATTCAAAGAAGACCTAACACCAATACTCTTCAAACTATTCCACAAAATAGAAACAGAAGGAACACTACCCAATTCATTCTATGAGGCCACAATTATGCTGATACCAAAAGCACACAAAGATCCAACAAAGAAAGAGAATCTCAGGCCAATCTCTCTTATGAATATCGATGCAAAAATACCCAATAAAATTCCTCCCAACTGAATCCAAGAACACATCAAAACGATCATTCACCATGATCAAGTAGGCTTCATCCCAGGGATGCAGGGATGGTTCAATATAAGGAAGTCCATCAATGTAATCCAAAACATAAACAATCTCAAAGAAAAAATTCACATGGTCATTTCATTAGATGCTGAAAAAGCATTTGACAAAATTCAGCATCCTTTCATGCTAAAGGTCTTGGAAAGATCAGGAATTCAAGGTCCATATCTAAACATAGTAAAAGCAATTTACAGCAAACCAGTAGCCAGCATCAATCTAAATGGAGAGAAACTTGAAGCAATCCCCCTAAAATCAGGGACTAGAAAAGGCTTCCCTCTCTCTCCCTATCTTTTCAATATAGTATTTCAAGTTATAGATAGAGCAATTAGACAACAAAAGGAGGTCAAAGGGAAATAAATTGGAAAGAACGAAGTCAAACTATCACTATTTGTAGATGATAAGATAGTATACTCAAGCGTCCCAAAGAACTCCATCAGAGAACTCCTACTGCTGATAAACAACTTCAGCAAAGTGGCTGGATATAAAATCAACTCTAGCAAATCAGTAGCCTTCCTATACTCAAAGGATAAGCAGGCTGAGAAAGTAATAAGAGAAATGATACCCTTCATGATAGCCAGAAACAATATAAAGTATCTTGGTGTGACTCTAACCAAACAAGTGAAAGATCTGTATGACAAGGACTTCAAGTCTCTGAAGAAAGAAATTGAAGAAGACCTCAGAAGATGGAAAAATCTGCCATGCTCATGGATTGGCAGGATTAATATAGGAAAAATGACCATCTTGCCAAAAGCAATATACAGATTCAATGCAATCCCCATCAAAATCCCAACTCAAAGAGCAATTCAAAAATTCATCTGGAATAACAGAAAACCCAGAATAGCTAAAAATATTCTCAAGAGTAAAAAACTTCTGGGCGAATCAGTATCCCAGACCTCAAGCTGTACTACAGAGCAATAGTGTTAAAAACTGCATGGTATCAGTACAGTGACAGGCATGTAGATCAATGGAACAGAATTGAAGACCCAGAAATGAATCCACACTCCTATGGTCACTTGTTCTTTGACAAAGGAGCTAAAACCATCCAGTGGAAAAAAGATAGCCTTTTCAACAAATGGTGCTGGTTCAATTGGAGGTCAACATGCAGAAGAATGCAAATTGACCCATTCTTATCTCCTTGCACTAAACTCAATTCCAAGTCGATCAAGGACCTCCACATAAAACCAGACACACTGAAACTAATAGAAAGGAAACTAGGGAAGAACCTTAAACATATGGGCACAGGGGAAATTTTCCTGAACAGACCACCAATAGCTTATGCTCTAAAATCAAGAATTGACAAATGGGACCTCATAAAATTACAAAGTTTCTGTAAGGCAAAGGACACTGTCAAAAGGACAAAGTGGCAACCAACAAACTGGGAAAAAATCTTTACCAACCCTACATCCAACAGAGGGCTAATATCCAATATATACAAAGAACTCAAGAAGTTAGACTTCAGAGAGCCAAATAACCCTATTAAAAATGGGGTACAGAGCTAAACAAAGAGTTTTCACCTGAAGAATATCTAATGGCTGAGAAATAACTAAAGAAATGTTCAACATCCTTAGTCATTAGGAAAATACAAATCAAAACAACCCTGAGATTCCACCTCACACCAGTCAGAATGGCTAAGATCAAAAACACAGGAGTCAGCAGTTGTTGGTAAGGATGTGGAGAAAGAGGAACACTCCTCCACTGCTGGTGGGATTGCAAGCTGGTACAACCACTCTGAAAAGCAGTTTGGCGGTTCCTCAGAAAACTGGGCATGACACTCCAGGAGGATCCTACTATACCACTCCTGGGCATATACCCAGAGGCTTCCCCTGCATGAATAAGGACACATGCTCCACTAAGTTCATAGCAGCCTTATTTATAATAGTCAGAATCTGGAAAGAACCCAGATGTCCCTCAACAGAGGAATGGATTCAGAAGATGCCGTATATTTACACAATGGAATAGTACTCTGCAATTCAAAACAATGAATTCACAAAATTCTTAGGCAAATGGTCAGAACTTGAAAATGTCATCCTTAGTGAGGAAACCCAATCACAAAAGAACACACATGGTATGCAGTCACTGATAAGGGGATATTAACCCAGAATCTTGGAATACCCTAGACACAATCCGCATATCAATAGATTTCTAAGAAGATGGAAGGAGAGACCCCTGGTCCTGGAAAGACTGGATGTAGGGGAATGCCAGGAAAGAGAAGTGAGAGGCGGTTGAATGGGGAAAAGAGGGAGGAAAGGGGGCTTATGGGACTTTCGGGGAGGGAGGAAATGGGAAAGGGGAAATCACTGGGGATGTAAATAAAAAATTATAGAAAATAAAAAAAAAGATCAAATATCGTTGTGATAGTCTAAACATTTTTCAAAAATTCAGGCCAGTAGTTTTCATAATTGAGAAGAGAAGTATTACTTTAGATATTAATTCTTACTTTTTCTATACATCAAAGGAAACAAGATACTGAACTAAAGAGATGCTGATTCAAGACTGCCAATTGTATAGCTTGTTTTATCATTAATTTAAAATAATAAGATGCTCCCTGTCAATTTACTTAGTATCATCCAGTTGTCACAAGTGTTTCAAACATTATGAAGACAAATGACAACTGATAACTTCGTTATGAGGCCATCTTCAAAATTCTAGACTTTCTAATGTTTAAATTATGAGAACTAATACATAATTATATGCTACTACTATATCTTTTATAAAATTTGAGCAGCATCGCTTCTCGGCCTTTTAGCTAAGATCAAGTGTGTAAAATTTGAGCAGCAAAAACCTTGTGAGATTTTAAACAATACTTTAGCAATCAATGGATAAAAGTATTTTATTTTAAATTTGGTAATACCATTGACTGTCTTATATATTTATAATAAATTTAAAATAAAATAAAATATAATTCTTTCATAAAATATTAAAATAAAATTCATAAAGAATTAAAAAGTATGAAATATAATTGTTTAAACAATTCTATTTATTGCAACACTTATTAATACTTCAAAAATTATTCTTAAATGGATAATTAAACTAATTTTTAATATAAGTTATCTTACACCCAAAAAAACATTTTGTGAGTAATTTTTTTTTTAATTCGAAGAGATCGCAAACACAGTTCCCCACTACCACAAGTTATGCAGTCCAGTTTCTAGCATTTGGGTAAATCGCAGGGGTCAGCACATCCAAAGTGCAATGGATAAGCCTCTCCCCGGGAAAACCACCTTCATGATCATGATATTTCCCCTGCCAGGTAAGAGTCATTTTTAACTAAGTAACCACTTCAAATCAGCATTTGGAGGAATAAAACTAATTACTAAAATTTGAATACCATTAAATATATCATTTGCTTGCCATGAAAAAATATTATTTTTAGTTCCTTTTAATGTTTCTGGTATTTGCATAAAATTCTTAATATGTATGTGAGAATTCGATCCAAAACTGGTAGTTATACAGAAAGGAAATAAAGAGAATCAGAGTAGAGAATGCATGAGCACTTAGTTTTATGCAACTTTTACATGTGTCATTTGAAGTAGTTCCTTTGCTAAATCTCTAGTCATTGAAAAAAAATTGGTATTGCCTTGTCTTATTTTGCTGTGTTTGGTAGTTGTCTCTTGGAGGTCTTCTCTTTTCTGAAGAGAAATGAAAAGGAAGTAATCTGGAGGAAAGTTCAGATTGGTGGTGGGGAACTGGGAGGAGTGGAGGGAGGGAAAAATGCAGTTGGAATGTAGTTTCAATTTTAAAAATTTAAAGAAGCAAAACAATGTAATTGGAACAAATATGTCAAACATGGCATATTTCTAGAACATGTAGTAGAGAATAATTCCCTTCATTATGTACATTTCAAAAGCTATCTCTTTTCTACAAATCACCCTTTTTTATTGGGTATTTTCTTTACTTTTCAAATGTTATCCCCTTTCCTGGTCTCCCCCCAAAACCCTATATCCCATCTCTTCTCCCCCTGCTTCTATGAGACTGTTTCCCCACCCACCCACTCCTGCCTTCCCACAATCGCATTCCCCTACACTGGGCATTGAGCCTTCACAGGACCAAGGGCCTCTCCTCTTGTTGATGCCCAACAATGCCATCTTCTGCTACATATGCTGCTGGAGCCATGGGCACCACTCCATGTGTATACTTTGGTTGGTGGTTTAGTTCCTGGGAGCTCTGGGGGTTGGTTCATATTGTTGTTCTTCCTATGGGGCTGCAAACACATTCAGTTCCTTGGGTCCTTTCTCTAGCTCCTCCATTGGGAACCTTGTGCTCAGTCTGAAGGTTGGCTGTGAGCTTCTGCTTCTGTGTTTGCCACGCTCTGGCAAAGACTCTCAGGAGACAGCTGTATTAGGCTCCTGTCAGCAAGCTCTTGTTGGCATCCAGAAAAGTGTCTGGGTTTGGAAACTGTATATGGGATGGATCCCCAGATGGGGCAGTATCTGGATGGTCTTTTCTTCACTCTCTGTTCCACATTTTGTCCTCTTGTGAGTATTTTGTTCCACCTTCTAAAGAGTACTGGAGCATCCATACTTTGGTCTTCCTTCTTCTTGAGCTTCATGTGGTCTGTGAATTGTATCTTGGTTATTAAGAGCTTTTGAGACACATTCTTTAAGTCGTGTGGTTACTTTTCTTTGAACTGGAGTATGTTGTCTTTTAATATTTGTAATGTAAGTCTTGTCCCTCCTTACTTCCTGTCATATTCTTATTCAATCACTCATCTGGATGACTCTCATCTCCATTCTCATGTCATCTGTAGTTCCTGGATCTATTTAAATCCAGAAATCATGAATGAGAGAAAACTCAATGCTTGCTTTTCTAAGACTGGCTTAATTTGCTTAATAGAATTTCTTTAATTTGCAACCAGTTTTAATTATAACTTCTTTCTTAATATGGATGAAGAAAATTACCTTACACAATATCCATCTTGAAAGTAAATCAGAACCCCTGAGTGCCAGAACAGCTGGGACAGGGTCAGACAGGGTCCCACCTGCACCCAGGAGCTGGGCACTGCCACAGTCATCTGTGCACCTATCCTGCTAGGGGAGACCTCTTCTGCAGGGAGTCACACATTTAGAGGTGAGACCACCATCTTCTCTCCAGCAACTGAGCCGGCAGGTAGAGCCAGGAGTACAGAGAACATCAGAGTGACAGAACAGCTGGAACAGGGCCCAAACTACATGCAGGAGCTGGGCAATAGGACAAAACGGCAACTAACAGAATGGAAAAATATCTTTATCAATCCTACATCCGATAGTGGGATAATATCCAATATATACAAAGAGCTATGTTCATAGCAGCCTTATTTATAATAGCCAGAAGCTGGAAAGAACCCAGATGTCCCTCAACGGAGGAATGGATTCAGAAGATGTGGTATATCTACACAATGGAATACTACTGTGCAATTAAAAACAATGAATTCACGAAATTCCTAGGCAAATGGTCAGAACTTGAAAATATCATCCTTAGTGAGGTAACCCAATCACAAAAGAACACACATGGTATGCAGTCACTGATAAGGGGATATTGACCCAGAATCTCGGAATACCCCAGACACAATCCGCATATCAATAGATTTCTAAAAAGATGGAAGGAGAGACCCCTGGTCCTGGAAAGACTGGATATAGGGGAACGCCAGGACAGTGTAACGAGAGGGGGTTGAATGGAGAAAAGAGGGAGGGAAGGGGGCTTATGGGACTTTCGGGGAGGGAGGAAACGGGAAAGGGGAAGTGATTTGGAATGTAAATTAAAAAAATAAAAAAATAAAAAAAAAAAAGAAGTTAGACTCCAGAGAACCAAATAACCCTTTTAAGAATGGGATAAAGAACTAAACAAAGAATTCCCAACTGAGGAATACCAGATGGCTGAAAAACACCTAAAGAAATGTTCAATATCCTTAATCATCAGGGAAATGCAAACCAAAACAGCCCTGAGATTTCACCTCATACCAATCAGAATGGCCAGAATCAAAAACTCAGGGAACAGCAAATGCTGGAGAGGATGTGGAGAAAGAGGAACACTCCCACACTGCTGATGGAAGTTGCTAGTGGATCAACCAACCAACTCCAGGTTTTTAAAAGATTCATCCTTATACTTCTGTTCCTCTTGAACCACTTCTGGTACCAACTTCTATATTAGTCAGGGTTCTCTAGAGTCACAGAACCTATGGGTAGTCTTTATATAGTTAGGGAATTTGGAGATGACTTACAGTCTGAAGTCCAACTCCCAAACAATGGTCAGCAGCAGCTGTGGATGGCAGTCCAAGAATCTAGCAGTTGCTCAGTCCCAGGAGGCAAGAAGACAAGGGAGGAAGAGTGAGTCAGTCTTCTTCCAATGTCCTTATGTAGGTCTCCAGCAGAGGGTGTGGTGCATATTAAAGGTGTCTGCCACCTTGCCTTTAATCCCAGATGACTTTGAACTCAGCGGTCTCCCTGTCTTAATCTTCTGTAATTCATAACCACTATGCTTCAAGATCTTCATGCCAAGATCCAAGTCAGAAACTTGTATCGCTGAGCCTCCAGATTAGGATCATAGGTGAGCCTTCCAATTCTTGATTGTAGTTTATTCCAGATATAGTCAAGTTGACAACCAGGAATAGCCACTACACAAATGTATTACATTTTAATCTATTGGTTGTCTGTGAGTTCAAAGATTACCATTTCATAGCATACTGGGGGAGATCAGAGGAAAAGTTTTGGAGTTTGTTCTTTCCTCCCCACCCATTGTTTACTGAAAGAAAAATTTCACATTTGGAGTGAACATTTATTTTGTTACTTTTTATTTTTATTTTAGTAAGATGCTCTTGATGAAGTTTGAAAGAGAAAAGGGTCAGGTGGTTTTAGCACATATTCAGGAGGAGGATTGAAATCATAAAGTGGTATTACAATGATTTCCTGAGCTGATTTACTTACTCAAGAGAGACCTTTATCCTTCAGCAATGTAAAAGATAATGTTTAGTTCCTTATATGTTAGGTCAGTTGTAATGAGTACTATCAACATTATTTCATCACCCAACAGCTGATGCTCTCTGGCATTCACACGGACATCTTGGACATATTTGAGAAATTGTACTAATTTAAAGTGCCAGACTTACATTGGTATAATTAAAATTCAATTGAGTTCATGATTTGTGTGTCAAATGTTTTTACTCTTCTATTTGGATTTCAAAATTAATGTTTATTTTTGTGCTTTCCCCCAGGGAATTAATATCTTGAGATGAAATTGCTATTATCATGTTTGGTCTATCAAAGGAAACACATTTTAAATATTTATCAATTCGTGACAAACAGGAAAACAACAATAGTATTGGGATTTGAGAACCTGTGATACAGTTTGGCATTGCTTGATTTAGTACCCTTCAAGAGATTACCTGACTTCTGGTGTATTTGAGCCATTTCTAAAATATCACAGACATTAGGTCCTATCTAGGATTCAGATAGCAGTACACTAAACTCTTTCCAATTATACACAGTTCAACCCACATTTTCAATACTTTCTTATTCAAACTATTTATACTGTCTTTATTTTTTCTTTTCTCCTTTTGTAATATTTACCCTACACTGAAAATATACTATTTTTCCTTAGTAGTATGATCATATCAATATGATGATACTATTTATTTATTATAGTTTAATATGACAATTTTAATTCCCTTTCCTCAGACTCTGTGCAAACTTTTCTCAAAATGTGTGTTGATTTTACGAGACATATCAAACATGTCCATTTACCATCATCATTCAGAAAACAAATTTTTCATATTCTCTGAAGAATTTTCAGATGTGGTCAGCTGCACGCTGATAAAAATTTACTGGGAAAGACTTTTACTTCCAAAAGCTTTATTTAATTTACACAGTTATGCTAGGTTTCTGAATTAATTATGTGGATGGAATTACATTTTAAGCACATTGCATCTCAGATGTAAATGACAATCCTAAGTCTTATTTAGAAATTATATTATTTTTAGCCACCCCATCCTGTGAAAATAAATTTAAGGTGCTTTAAATAATTTGCTAAGTATGTCAGTGCTAACTGGGATATTCTTGGCAGCTCCATTTTCCTTCCAACATAATGACTGTCAATCTCCTTTGACTGAGATTCTTTGCTAATGTAGTGCTCGACTTGAATTAGCACGAGTTTTTCTCATGTAGCTTTTGGTATATTTTTAGTTGTATCAAAAGTTGTAGAGACAAGCCTTTAATAATTATAAAATAACTTTCCACGTACGAACACAGCAACTTTTAAAAATTATTCTGTGGCTAAAATACTGTAGAGAAGTTTCTCATCCTTATTAAACACTGGCATTTAAAAAAGTGGTTAAGGTAGGCTCATAGTTGAGAAGGCAATTTAGCTATCTACTGAATTATTGAGTAAAGAGAATTAGAATCATTAGTAGCAAATTACACATGAAAATTTTGACTACTTAAAAGCTATATGACTCAATTGGTTCAACTAAAGCTATCGTAAATTAGAAAGAACATTATATAAGGAAAAAGCTTCTGAATTTTCAACAGTTGCAAAATTTTGCAGTAGATGAGGCATCAGTGAGTTATTTCTTCATTTAACTTAGGATATTATAGCTCTGCAAGGATAAGTTATTTGTTTGAGGTGACACATCTTGGAAATACCTGGAACAACAGAACCAGGGGCTTCCTTCTCACAGGGGAGTGGGACCTGAGGATGTGGCGATGGCGTCTGTGGACATCTTTTCTAATTCTCATAGAAGAATTGGATTCTTTTTTTTAAATTTTTTTAAATCCAGAAACATCTATGCAAATCATTTTTATGGACTCAGGATTGGATTTTTGAACTAATGTCTATAGTACTGAAATTTGACTTGAAATAGTTTTGAGGACTTACATTTTTATATGGTTGTATGTGTATGAGTGTTTGTCTCTATGTGTGTATGTATGTATACCATCTGCATGCATGCCTGGTATTCAAAGTGCCCAAAGAAGTGTACCTGGTCACCTGAAACTGAAGTTACAGTGGTCTCTGAGCCACCTGATGTGAGTGCTAGAAACTGATTTTGGGACCTCTGCAGGAGCAATAAATGCTCTTAACTCATAAGTCATCCATCTAGTTCCAAATTTTGAGTTTTGCAGCAATTAAACATAGAGGAGAAAAACAACCCTATAGTATAGCTACTATTTTTCCCTCTAGGTAGGTGTTGATAACTTGGGGTGAGCTGATTGTGATTTACTGGCAGAATGTCCTGCTATTAAGATTTATTATAGCCCAATAAATATTGCAGTCTAATAAATAATTTTGGCATTTCATGTAGCATGATTTAATAATGTATGCAGTACACTGAGCAGATGGCTCATTCACTAATACACTTTCTTTCCAAGCCTGAGGACATGAGATCTAAGTTCAACATCCCCTTGAAAACCCAACTACTCTGATATGCATTTAAAATCCCAGTCATAGTGAAGTGAGGACAGAAAGAATTTTGGGAGTTGCTGTTCAGCTAGCTTAGCATAGTCTGTGAATTCCAGGTCCCCATGAGATATTATAGTATAAAAATGGTGAATGGAGCCAGGCAAGAGATACCCAAGACTGACCTTTTATCTCTAACAGCATGCTCACATGTATTTATAGAGAAACACATGCACATGTGCATACATACACACACACATTCCATCAAAAAGAATATAACTTTACCATATTCTAGAGCTTTTTCTTAAAATATTAAAAACATTAGATATGTCTACATGTGTATATGTATGTTTGTGTGTATGTGGATATATGTATATTTGTATATACATGTATGTATGTATGCATGTATGTATGTATATGTGCATATATTTGTATGTGTATATGTATGTATATTCCTATTTTACTGAGAATTCTGTAAATGTATATGTGTTTTGATAAAAGCTGAGTCCAATTTCCTCTCTTCCAATTACTTTTTTATTCTTCATCCCTATAAAATATTACCTCATAGCTTAATATGATCATTGAAATTCTTAAACCTGTAAAATTCAATTTGTGTTTCCTGGTTGTGCATATGTAACATTTCACATATCTCATTCCTGAAGGAGAGTACCTCCTGCACCTATAAGTTTCCAGTACTTTTTAGGTAAGCGTGTTACATCATGAGCCCATCTCCCATTCACAATGTGATTTTGACTGACTTGCTCTAGCACATATCTCATGCATAGTCACAGCAAATGCAGCAACCCTGCCTTGCATCACTTAATGCTTCACTGAAGACGTTTAATGTATTTGTTATCTAATCTTGCCATCCACCCTTCTATGATGATATCTCAGACTTCACAGGAAAGATGAGCTAGAGATGTTCCCATTAGCTCTGGATATTTCAGTTTTTATTCTCTGAAAATTGACCAGTCTGGGGCTTTGGTGTTAATCTCTATTACTGCAAAAAGGAAGCTTCTCTGATAAAGGCTCACAGAGGCATTATTATGTGGGTAAAAAATAACATAGGGGAAATTAAGAACTATTATATGTTTTACATAGCAGGAATATCAGGCTGCCCACTATGGCCTTGTCAGTCATGAGTTCTTTTCCTAGTTCCAAGCATGAGATCCACTTAGTGGAGCCAGCTTCAAATTCAATCAGAAAGCACTTGGTTACTCCTATAATACTATTGCCCCCCCCTTTTTTTTGCCTCAGTATGCATAGTTTGTCTCTGCAATATTTTCAATATTGGATACTATTTACATTAATTAATTGGGTTTATAGTGACAACTGATCGTATATACATTTTGTGCATTGATGAGGTCATCTGTATCTTTTGATCTTTTCCCTCCTGCCTAAGCCTCCTTCTTAGCTTCTACAAATTCTCCTAGGAACATTTAAATTAAATAATTAACCTTCATTCTTCTAATTCAGTGCTTTTAGTCCATTTTCATTGCTTTGTTGTATAATTTTTAATATAGGTTAAGGTTTGTTAATACTGTTAATATTGCTAACTCTTATTTGGATAAACTTAGGGCTTAATAAAATGATATGTTCTTCATATAGACCGTAGTAAAAAAAAAAAAGAATACAAATTGCCATTTTAACACATGAGATTGATTCCTCAGAATTCTTATTTTCACATTTCTGTGTTTCAATATATATTTGTACAAATTTATTTGGTTTCATAATAACCTATTTCTTGTCTTAAGATATTCAAATGCTAGGTTAACACAAGTGGAGAAATGTTTCATCAACTTGAACTCAAGAGTGTTCCTTTTAAAGAAAGATAAAAGTTTTCACTGAAATACAGAATTTTCCCCTGTTAACAAGTAAATGTTTATTGAGTTACTATATTATGCTAACTGAAATTAAGAAAAGGTTTCTATACTGTCGTGTCATATCATTTTTCTAATTCAAATCAAGACATGGACAATTGTATTGGCATATGTAGTATATCTTACTCATATGTATAAGTTAAGAAAAAAGGAAAATTGTGATATTCCTTTCAATAATGAGTACATTAATCAAATGGTTTTAACTTGATTTACAAAGTTTCATATATGACCTAAAGACTACCTACTAACAAATATTTGGAAATAAGAATGAATTTATCTTAATATATGTATTTATATTATATTCATTTAAAGTTTTGAGAAAATTATTAATCACTATTTTCTGGGACCTAAAAGATAGTCACTTCATAAAGGAAGAATCACAGAGGTACGATTAGTAAACTTCAGAGCACGCCTTTAGTAAATAGTTATAAATAAACCTCACGAGGCAGAGAAAATTGCTCAGTGTCTAAAGTTCTTATTCAATATGTACAAAGAATAAGAATCTCAGAACCCATATAAAAGCTAGGTAGGCATCTAGAGCATCTCAAATATCAAATTTGAGGATGTAGAGAAAGGAATCTCTGGAGCAAGTAGGCCAGTTATACTCAGGA
The DNA here is from genome assembly GCA_036184795.1 of Tokudaia tokunoshimensis. NCBI lineage: Eukaryota > Metazoa > Chordata > Mammalia > Rodentia > Muridae > Tokudaia > Tokudaia tokunoshimensis. Next base: position 58,072,515 of record BTHU01000015.1, read on the forward strand.
ATTTTGAAAAGAGAAGCTCCTGGATTATATCATCCTTAGTGAGGTAACCCAATCACAAAAGAACACACATGGTATGCAGTCACTGATAAGGGGATATTAACCCAGAATCTAGGATTACCTTAGACACAATTCGCATATCAATAGATTTCCAAGAAGATGGAAGGAGAGACCCCTGGTCCTGGAAAGACTGGATGTAGGGGAATACCAGGACAGAGAAGCAAGAGGGGTTGAATGGGGAACTGGGGGAGGGAAGGGGACTTATGGGACTTTCGGGGACAGAGGAAACGGGAAAGGGGAAATCACTTGGAATGTAAAAAAATATATAGAAAATTTAAAAAAAAAGAAAGAGACAGTGCCTCAAAAGATAAACTGGGGCTCAAACAAGGAAAAACTTTGGTTGCCACACATGCACACAAAGTACATGTCCACTTAAACTCACATGTACACCAACATACTTGTAAGTACATATAAAACAAACTCCACGCACATATACATTAAAAAAATTTTCAATATTAGTGTTTTGAATGATATTTTATTAAGTAACCATGAAATCAAATTTTTATTATTCAATATGAAAAATATGAAATTTGGAGGCAGTCAAATAATTTTATCAACACCTTGGGAAAACCTGTGATTCAGTTTCAATTCTTCAAATACTCTGAGTCTATTTGAAATTATAAGATAATTCTAATATAAACTGAAATATTTCATGCACATTAATACAGCTATTAATAAAATATAAATGGCTTTCAAAAGACAAAGTACTAATATTTACTTATACAATTATTTTAAATCATTAAATATTGATTTGGTAACTTTTATAGTTATAGTGTTATAGTGATCATATTTCCATTATTTCACAGCAGTATATTCCACAGTAATAAAACAAAATTGCCAAAATACTAATTTACTCATCTCTGTATTTAGCAGGATATGAAAGTTACATGATATAAATCAGTAAAAGGACTAACTTCATATTATTTTGGAAGATAACACATTAGATGGAATAAACATAGAGGCATATAGAATTAATTTTTTTTATCTGCACAATATTTATTTGTCTTTTTTCTCTCTATCTGTAAAGCAACGACTTTCACTAGATATCCTCCGGAAGTTTAGGAAAAAGGAACATGCAGTACAAGGAGGCATAGATTAAACAAATCTATGGAAGGTGGACGTGGAGACAGTTGCTTCCTGGGGCGAAGACAAAGGCCATCATTAGGCAAAAGAACCCTGTGGTTTCTATGAGGGCAAAGCTTAGAATCTTGAAATGCTGTTAGGTCAGAGAAGAATTCCTGTTATAACTAGTAAGGAAGAGTCCTTTGCAATCAATCCTACACCTAACTTCAGAGACAGCCATCGGAGAATGACATCATCAACTCCAGTAAGTTTTTTGTAGATGTACCTTGAAATGCTGTTGGTTTAGAAGCTGCAGGTCTGTATGAATGAGGTCATTAGATTCATGACTGCCAAGCTCCGGAGACCTTCCAATGTCAGGTCTCTGGTATGTTCGATGCTGTAGCAGACAATGCATAGTACAGCAATTGAGAGATGTACCTGATTATCTCTCAGAGACAAACTTGGAGCAGGCATACATTTTCAACAGCATGGGGAAAAAAACCATAGCTGTTGCCAGGTCAGAGAGAGCTTGAATAAATCTTTAAAGTGTTTTACATGGTTTGTCATAATATTTTTAAAATTCTTTCCATAATCAATATCCAAGTTGCTAGAATCTGGCAAACTAAGTCTCAAGTTCCCAATTTTCCCAGTATGAACTGAATAGGCAATTGAGCTTGGGAATTTTTATTTTCTCCAACTGTTTTTTCTTACTGGTAAAATACAAATTTTAGTACTGTCATTTAAGTGCTATGTATCAGTAAGGATAAGGGTGCAAATAGGATGCTTATCAAATAATTGTCTTGAATCAAATACTTAACTTTTATTGAATATTCTACTCGTCTATACTTTTCTCATCCATCCTCAAAATGCTCTTAATTCTCCAAGAAATAAATTGGAGATGAAAGGGAAAAGCAAAAAGAAATGAATAAATTTAAGAAAGCTATATCTTCAAAGTTTTCAGATAATGAAATATTATTGTGCATAGCAAATAAATGTCTGGGCATAAAGAGTTCTAACATATGTCAATGAAGTATTAAATGAGAAAATCTTTGCAATGGTTTTTATTTCCAGATATATGACTCTTTTTTTTCTAGGACAATTTATCTTATTTATAATGTGGCATTTCCTATTATTTACTTGTACATCTTTGATATTTATCTATATTAAGAAAACTTTGCTTTGCCTGGGTCTTATCTTGATATACTTCTACCAAAAACTCCTCAGGCTTGCAACTTGAATGCATAATTTGAAGTCATTGAAAGAAAAACCTATTTGTCATTTTCCCATTTACAGTCATATCTACTCATCAAGTGTATAGATTCGTTTTATAAATAGACAAGAGTTTCAAATTTGATGTCTTACTTCCAATACTTGTTCAGAAGAATCATATCCATAAATCACTCTGTGCTTGGACAAGTGAAAATAATCGCTGGTTCTAATTAATTTCCTACTTCTAATCTTATGCTGCTTGCATATTTGCCTGTCTTAGTTTAGAGCTTACTAACAATTTCTCCATATTAAGGAATAATTTTTAAGTAGAAAAAACTACTCCCTTCAGATTTTCAGGTCTTTGTGTTTAAAAAGCGTGGAAAGTTTCATACAGATACCACTAAAATAAAATATAAATTATTTACATGGCCTTAAAGTTCCTCAACCATCCTTTAAAGTTCATTTTCTTATCTTTTAGATTTATTCATCATGTTGGTTTTGACTTCCAGTTCTTTATTGGTGCATCATTAGGTAATTCAATGTGCATAGACCCTATTCTATTATATGTATGTAAAAGAAAGTCCTTCACAAGTCTAACAACATGCACAAATAGATTGCCTGCAGGTTTTAGGGAGTATGAGTAGTTAAAATGTATACATGAATATAGATATTTATATACACATTTGTTTCCATTTGCTGTAACTAAATATGTAAAGTAATATTCCTGGGAAATTGAGTAAATTTATATTTAACTCTATTTAAGAAACAAAAAAGTATATGGAATATGTTCCCTTAAGTATTTGTCTTACTTCTGACACAGAGTTTTTTGTATTACAAGTTGATTTCAAACATGCTACTTAGTTAAAGATGATCTTGAAATCTATCTTGTTCTTCTCCAACTCCCCATTACTCAGTGTTTGAGTTACTGGCATGGCATGCACCCAAATGCACAATTTATGTGGCCCTAGGGATCAAGGTCATGACTTCATGCATGCTAGTTGAATAATATACCAACAAAGTCATATTTCTACATGTAAAGTCCATGCAATTTTCATTACCAGGAGTTATGAATTAATTCCAGTTCTTCTGTATACCTATTATTGCTTAAAATTATTGATATATCCTCATAAAAGATGACCTGGTCGATGTATAGTTATCTCACATAAACAATAATATTGAATTGTTTTCTATATTTAATACTATGATAGCTAATTTTCAGAAAATAATTGCACTCTGAGATATTTGAATCATTAAAGTCCATCAATAGGTTTATGTACTGAAAAATATTTAACCTGTTTGTGAGTAGTATCTTCATCTTATAAACAGTGTTTAAGAAATAACAGAAGTTTGGTGAGAATCAGAGATATCTGAGGGCTAATCCCTAAGCAAGATATTTATACTGTACCCTCAAAGGCACAAGGAACATTGTGGAAGAGGGTATAGAAAGAATGTAGGAACCAGAAAGTAGTGATTGTAATGTCATCTTCTGGGCAAATACAATCACTCCAATCACAAAGTTAGAACAATTATTGGGACCAACAAAGGGTCTGCATACTAAGAATTGAGAATGAGAGACAGTAAAGGCTTCTATGATAAACTTCCCCCCCCAAAAAAAAAGAAACAATCCAGGCATGAAGCTATTGAAAAGAGTCCTTACAACTGGGATATAGATTGAGCATAGGGTCCCCAATGGAGCAGCTAGAGAAAGGACCAAAGGAGCTGAAGAGGTTTGCAGCCCTGCAGGAGGAACAATATGTACCAACCAGTATCCCCAGAGCTCCCAGGGACTAAACCACCAACCAACACATGGAGGGAACCATGGCTCCAGCTACATATGTAGCAGAAGATGATCATTTCAGACATCAATGAGAGGAGAGGCCATTGGTCCTGTGAAGGCTCGATTCCTCAGAATAGGGGAATGCAAGTCAGGAAACAAGGCGGGGGGGCGGGGTGAGCAAGGGGAGGGGGGGATAAGATAGGTGGTTTTTGGAGGGGTAACGTGGAAAGGGGATACCATTTGAAATATAAATAAAGCAAATATCTAATAAAAACAATTTAAAAATTGGAATAAAGATGCTGAAGTATAATTCTTCAAAATTGATGACTTCCTGTGGTGGGGACTAGGTGGCAGGTAGACTCATTGGACTCAGTTATCTTTTTTTTAACCTTTTTAAAATTAAACTATTTTACTTATTTACATTCCAAATGTTGCTCCTGTTCTTGGTCCGTCCCTCCTCCCAGAGTTCTTCACCCATACCCCCATCCCATTTACCTCTGAAAGTGCACTCTCCCACCCACCTACCTATACACCTCATGCAGATCCTGCACCCCACCACACCCTCCAGCATATACCTTCCCTGTGGGCATTAAGTCTCTACAGGATTAGGCACATCCTCTCCCATTGAGGCCAGGCAAGGCAGTCGTCTGCTACATATGTGTTAGGGGTCATGGAGCAGCCCATATGTGCTCTTTTGTTATTCGCTTAGTCTCTGGGAGCTCTGAGGCGTTCAGGCTAGCTGATACTGTTGTTCTTCACATAGAGTTATCAGCCTTTCACCTCTTTCAATTCTTCCCCTAACTCTTCCATAGGGGTCCCTGATCTCAGCCCAATAGTTGGCTGTAAGTATCTGAATCTGTCTCAGTCAGCTGCTGGTAGAACCTCCCAGAGGACAACCATGCTAGACTCCTCTCTGCAAGCACAGCATAGCATCAGTAATAGTGTTGAAGTTTGGTGCCCGTGCATAGGATGGATCCCAAATTAGATGGCCTTTCCTTCAGTCTCTGCTCCCATGATTATTTTGTTCCCCCTTCTAGGTAGGAACAAAATAATCTTCAATTCTGCCCTCCTTGTTATACTTCATACTGACTCTGAGGTGTATTATGGGTATTCTGTAATTTTTGGCTAATATCCACTTATCAGTGAGAACATGCCATGTATGGCCTCCTGAGTCTAGGTTGTCTTGCTTAGGATGAAATTTTCTACTCCATCCACTTACCTGCAAAATTCATGAGGTCTTCATTTTCAATAACCCAACTGAAAAAATGGGGTAGAGAGCTAAACAGAGAATTCTCAACAGAGGTATTTTGACTAGGCAAGAAGCACTTGAAGAAATGTTCAACATCCTCAGTCATAAGAGAAATGCAAATCAAAACGACCTTGAGATTCCACCTTACACCAATCAGATAACTGTGATCAAAAACTCAAGTGACATCACCTGCTGGCAAGGATTTGAAGAAAGAGAAACACTCCTTTCTTGCTGGTGGGATTGCAAACTGATATAACCACTCACAAAATCAATCAGGTGCTTCCTCAGTAAGTTGGAAATAGTTTTACATGAAGACCGAGCTATACCACTCCTCAACTCAGCTATATTTAAAGGCTTGGCCCCTGGGAGTTTGACCATGCTCTAATGAGTTTAAGGGCAACAAAAATTGGACCTGGAGTATTTTTTATTTTTTTTAATCGTTTTGTTTTTAATTTTTTTGTGGTGGGGTGGAAGACAAAAATGTGAAAACAGATCTGGGAGAAATGAGATGTGAGTATGATCAGGGTTCAGTGTAAATGAAATTCCCAATTAATTAATAAAAATATTACACTGCAGAAAAAAAGAGAGAAAGTATCTGTAGCTGATGACTCTGCTAAATAGGTGAAGTACTTTGCTGGCAAATCTGACTCAAGTTTGATTCCTAAGATCCACTTGGTAGAAGAAATGACAGACTGACTCAAGTTGTCTTCTCACCTCTGACTTCCACAGTAAATTGCATTCTGATATGCACAGATACACACACACACACACACACACACACACACACACACACACACACATTCAGAAACACATGATGTAATTTCTAAAAAGATGAATGGGCTCATGAGGAAACATAATTTGTTTAAATTATTTACTAAAATAAATACAAAGTTGTGAAATGAAGAAAATATGTATGCATAGTTGTTTCTAGATTTTGGAATTTACCTACAATCTATTTTATAGATATAGAAATATACTGATACTGTTCCCCACTGTTACATATCCTCTCCTTCCTGTTCATGAAACTCAGAGATAAAAACCCACTAGGAACACAGCTGAATCCTTAATTGTTATCAAATGTAGATCTCTTAATTAAATACCATATTAAATAATGAATACCATGGGGATGAACTGACTTATAGACTTACAGAAAAGAGTCAATAAAAGTTGAATTCAGCTTTTGAACTTGGGATACACCATTGAAGAAGTTAGCCTCATGAAAGCTTCTTTTTATCATATATTGACAGTCTCCAAAAAATTATCAGTTTGAAGAGTAGTTATTCATAGTATTTATTTTACTTTCAACATGACAAAAATAAAATTTTGCAAGAATTATTAAGGGTAAAGCTAGAAAGAGCAATTCAAAAATTCATCTGGAATAACAGAAAACCCAGGATAACGAAAACTATTCTCAACAGTAAAAGAACCTCTGGGAGAATCAATATCCCGGACCTCAAGCTGTACTACAGAGTGATAGTGTTAAAAACTGCATGGTATTGGTACAGTGACAGGCATGTAGATCAAGGGAACAGAATTGAAGACCCAGAAATGAATCCACACTCCTATGGTCACTTGTTCTTTGACAAAGGAGCTAAAACCATCCAGTGGTAAAAAGATAGCCTTTTCAACAAATGGTGCTTGCTCAACTGGAGGTCAACATGCAGAAGAATGCAAATTGACCCATTCTTATCTCCTTGCACTAAGCTCAATTCCAAGTGGATCAAGGACCTCCACATAAAACCAGACACACTGAAACTAATAGAAAGGAAATTAGGGAAGAACCTTGAATATATGGGCACTGGGGAGAATTTCCTGAACAGAACTCCAATAGCTTATGCTCTAAGATCAAGAATAGACAAATGGGACCTCATTAAATTACAAAGTTTTTGCAAGGCAAAAGACACTGTCAAAAAGACAAAGCGGCAACCAACTAACTGGGAAATGATCTTTACCAACCCTACATCCAACAGAGGGCTAATATCCAATATATACAAAGAACTCAAGAAGTTAAACTCCAGAGAGGCAAGTAACCCTATTAAAAATGGGATACAGAGCTAAACAAAGAGTTCTCACCTGAAGAATATCTAATGGCTGAGAAGCACCTAAAGAGATGTTCATCATCCTTAGTCATTAGGGAAATGCAAATCAAAACATCCCTGAGATTCCACCTCACACCAGTCAGAATGGCTAAGATCAAAAACACAGGAGACAGCAGTTGGTAAGGATGTGGAGAAAGAGGAACACTCCTCCACTGCTGGTGGGATTGCAAGCTGGTACAAACACTCTGGAAAGCATTCTGGCAGTTCCTCAGAAAACTGGGCATGACACTCCCGGAGGATCCGGCTATACCACTCCTGGGCATATATCCAGAGTCTTCCCCTGCATGCAATAAGGACACATGCTCCACCATGTTCATAGCAGCCTTATTTATGATAGCCAGAACCTGGAAAAAAACCAGATGTCCCTCAACGGAGGAATGGATTCAGAAGATGTGAATAGTTACACAATGGACTACTACTCTGCAATTAAAAACAATGAATTCATGAAATTCCTAGGCAAATGGTCAGAACTTGAAAATATCATCCTTAGTGAGGTAACTCAATCACAAAAGAACACACATGGTATGCAGTCACTGATAAGGGGGTATTAACCCAGAATCTCTGAATACCCAAGACGCAATTCACATATCAATAGATTTCCAAGAAGATGGAAGGAAAGACCCCTGGTCCTGGAAGGACTGGATGTAGGGAATGCCAAGACAGAGATACGAGAGGGGTTTGAATGGGGAAAAGAGGGAGGGAAGGGGGCTTATGGGACTTTCAGGGAGGGAGGAAACGGGAAAGGGGAAATGATTTGGAATGTAAATAAAAAAAACTTAGAAAATAAAAATAAAAGAAACTTTTTCCAAAATGGAAACTGATTACATAAAGTGTAGTATAGCAGTTAAAAAAAAGTCTTAGAAACTAGTATTTATATCCTACTGGTTGAAAATATAATAATTGTATTGATATTTTTTACTAAAAATATTTTTGTATGCTTGTTTTTTCTTAGATATATTTATTTTAGTTCATATTGAAGTAATAAAAATAGAAAATATCATAGGATTTTTTTATATGGGAATTATTTGGGGAATTTCTTAATACTGGACATTGAAGTATAACAGCTACTTATTGAAGATATCCATGTTCTTGAATCATTTCACTTTAAGTCACTAGTCTCTATTTTGTTAACAGAATTTATTTATATTAAAAAGAAGAGATGGCAGTCAAACATAATGATTCACATTTTTGTCATTTAGAGAACTTTTTAGTTTAAAAAGTTACTATGGTTTTTGACCTTTAAATACTAGTTTTAGGGGAAATGATACTATTCTTTTTGCTTTTGTTTTTTGTTTTTTTTCTAAGATGGGGTTTCTCTGTCTAGCCCTGGCTGTCCTGGAATTCACTCTGTAGACCAGGCTGGCCTCAAACTCAGAAATCTGCCTGCCTCTGCCTCCCAAGTGCTGGGATTAGAGTCATGTGCCACAACTGCCCAGCTAAAATGTTACTATTCTAAATTAAATAAATGTGGATCCTTTTCCCAAATATTCTTCCAAAGTAAAATAATCCTTGCAAGTACAATTATGAGTGGTAGCAACACAATTCACAAGAATGGTAAAACAGGGATGGATGCCACGTCCATAATAAAATAAAATTGTATATAAATTAAAGAAAAACTTTAATTTCACTCATAACATAGTTTCTACAATTTTTGTTATGATATCAACATCATCTTTGACATGTGTCATTTTTTGAGGGTATTGTTATCCCAGGTGTTGAAATAAAGAGAAATGACAAGTCAGCTGAGTTAGTTTAAGATAATCAATCTATCTCTTTCTTCATAGTTCTTGAATTGTTAATAACTCTTTCAGTAGTTCCACTCACTCACCTTCTCATGACATCTTTGCATATACACACATGTTATTATAAAAATCAGTGAACTGACACTTGAGAATTAGCTTATTAATTTCTCTTCCCCAAATAATTTTTTAAAGCTACAAAAAAAGAGCTGATAAAGAAAAACCATAGACTTATTAAAGTAGGCAACAAAAGCCCAGGAGCTGTCAACCCTATACAAACAGCTGAAGTCAAGAGAAAGAGTCTTCTCCAGGAAGCATATAGTAATTGGTGTTCTAATTACAAATTGTCATCCCTGAAAACATGCAAAAGAGTAGCATTATAAAGACTAAATAGATTATATATATATAAAACATATATATATGTATATACATTTTCATATATTTATTTAACAACAATTAAAGGAAAGTTGAGGCCATGCATTTAAAAGAGAACCAAAAGAACTATACAGTAGTAGGAAGTTTTGGAGGTGGGAAAATGGTGTAATTTTATTACAGTCTTAAAAAAAAGATATAATTTAAAAACAAATAGAAAATTAATTTTAGAATACAGTTCTCAAACTTGTTTCAAGCACACAGAATTCCAGTAAAATACAATCTCTTTATTTTGAAGCTATTCCAGGGTTGAAGTCCTAATCATATTACCTATAAAACACAACTTGGTAGTATGAATTTGAATCTGAATTTGTTGCAGGACACTCAGTTAATATAGAAAGTAGATACAGGAAGAGCTAGCTTTCCCACCAGTGTTTCAGCTGCTGCCAAATTTTTACTTTTTTTTTTCTTCAGAGTTTCAAGCAAATTGAGAAAAACCTGCCTGTAGCTGAAAACAGCTAGTATAATTTCTCTTACTTGGTCTTCCTAGGACACAAATGACTCCACCAAATATACACATGGACATTTTATGAAGCTAAATGCTATAGTGCATAAAGGGAAAATGTCCATATAACCTTGTGAATATGAAATATCTATACACAAACTCTCCCAAGTTCTTTTGACATGCAAATTGCGATTTTCCATATTGAGCTGCTCAGATCTGCATGAAGGCTCTTCACTTGTTTTTTTATGCTCCTCTGGTTACGCTGTCAAGCCAGATTGTCTAACCAGTTATGTCAGATGAAATCTGCCCGTAAACACATCAGAGCTGGAGGCCAATAGGAGGTCACAATTAATCTCACTGCCTTTATCAGGGTCAGTGAGTAGAAACTACAGTAAAATTAATCAGTTTGTGGGCTCTTTAACTGGTGCTTTGATAGACATGGTGCCTTTTACCATCTGGCTTAGTTATATTTTCTGATTTCTCAGAAACTGAATCAAGATATTGATCCAGACAGAAATCATTTCAAGTCTTGATGGAGAAATATCTATTTCAGGCTCCCTTAGGTGTAGTACGTTGTACTCAATTATCAAATGCTGTTAAACTGTAGGCTTCACTTTTTCTTTGGCCATCAGCCAAGGAAACCTTTAAAATTGCTGTTGTTATTGATTGTTTTCAATTATCTATTTATTCGTCATTTTGCCTTTTGTTACTCAGTTCTCTTGGTATGTCTCTTGCGTTATGGCAGGCCACATTAGTCATTAGAATGAATAAACAGATCTCAAGAGAAGTGAACAGCATAGAAAAGTGGATATATATGGAAGGTAATCTTGGAAGCTTTCTACTTAAGTTATCCATGACTCACTACAATGACTTATTTGAACCTCTTACAAAGTGGTTATCTGATACTGAATTATTTCCAAACAGAATGTTAGTGTTATTCCCAAATAATCTTAGGAGATTATATTTTAATAACAATGTATTGGATGGCATTGGAAAATGTAACTATGTATATTTATATGTAGCAAAGTGTTGAAACCACCACCAATATGCTTCCTCATCAAGGAAACTGCTCTTTGCATCAGCAGGAGACCAATATAGAAAACCACAACAAATTAAAATCTACTCCCTACAAGTCACTTCTTGTGGAAGTGGTAACAGAAATGGCTGCCTAATCATGAACTGAACAAGAATGGCATGAATATATAAACCATTGTAGCCAGAACAAAGGCCATGAGCTTTCAACCCTATACAAAGAACAACAGGTCACTAAAGAATTCTGATAGTGGGAGAAATAGGCTTCTCCAGGGAAGAGTATAGAAATTGGTATCCATTCACATATGGCCAGCCCTGAAAATGTACACAGGTATAGCATTGTACAGACTGATTGTATTATATTTAGCAATAAATATATTATTGCAGACATATATGCATCACTGGAAGTTTATGTTTAGCTAATATTATACATGTATCAATAAATAATTTAAAAAGTCATGAATTAGAAGGAGAGCAAAAAATGATATTTGAGAATGTTTGGAGGAAGGAAAAAGAAGGGAATACTGTTATATTATGTCAAAATATAGGTAACAAAGCAAAACAACAAAAAATTAAACATATGTTCTTTTTTTTAATTTATTAGATATTTTCTTTATTTACATTTCAAATGCTATCACTTTTCTTCTCCCCCACCCCCAACATAGATCCCGTATCCTATCCCTCCTCCACCCATTCCCTCTTCCATGATCTGGAATTCCCCTACCCTGGGGCAATGAGCCTTCACTGATGCAAGGGCCATTCCTCTCATTGATGTCCGACCAAGTCATCCTCTGCTACCCATCTGGCTGGATCCATAAGTCCCTCCATGTGCACTCTTTGGTTGGGGGTTAAGTCCCTGGGAGCTTTGGGGATACTGGTTGGTTCATTATGTTGTTCTTTCTAAGGAGCTGTAAATCCCTTCAGCTCCTTGGGCCCTTGGTCTAGCTCCTCCTTTGGGGACCCTGTGCTCAGTTCAATGTTTGGCTGAGGGCATCCCCTCTGTATTTGTCAGGTAATGACAGGGCCTTTCTGGAAACAGCTATATCAGGCTCCTGTCAGCAAGCACTTGTTGGCATCCACAATAGTGTCTGGGTTCTGTAACTCTATATGGGATGGATCTCCAGGTGGGGCAGTTCCTGGATTGTCTTTCCTCTAGTATCTGCTACACACTTTGTCTCTTTATTTCCTACCATGGGTATTTCATACCACATCTAAGAAGGAGCAAAATATTCACACTTTGGTTTTCCTTCTTAAGCTTCACGTGGTCTATGAATTATTCTTGGGTATTCCAAGCTTCTGGGCTAATATTCTCTTATCAGGGAGTACATATCATGTGTGTTCTTTTGTGACTGGGTTACCTCATTGAGGATGATATTTTCTAGTTCCATCCATTTGCCTAAGAATTTCATGAATTCATTGTTTTTAATAGGTGAGTAGTACTCCACTGTATAAATGTACCACATTTTCTGTATCCACTCCTCTGTTGAGGAACATCTGGGTTCTTCCCAGCTTCTGGTTATTATAAATAAGACTGCTATAAACATAGTGGAGCATGTGTCCTTATTACATGTTAGAGCATCTTCTAGGTATATGCTCAGGAGTGGTACAGTACTGGATCCTCCAGTAATACTATGCCCAATATTCTGATGTACTGCCAAACTGATTTCCAGAGTGGTTTTACCAGTTTGTAATTCCATCAGCAATGGAGGAGTATTCCTCTTTCTCTACATCCTCACCAGCATCTGCTGTCACCTGAGTTTTTTATCTTAGTCATTCTGACTGGTGTGAGATGGAATCTCAAGGTTATTTTGATTTGCATTTCAGTGATGACTAAGGATGTTGAACATTTCTTTAGGTGCTTCTCAGCCATTAAGTATTCTTCAGTTGATACTTCTTTGTTTAGCTCTATACCACATTTTGTAATAGTGTTATTTGGTTCTCTGGAGTCTAACTTCTTGTGTTCTTTGTATATATTGTATATTAGTCCTTTATCGAATTGGTAAAGATCTTTTCCCTATCTGTTGGTTGCCATTTTGTCCTATTGACAGTGTCCTTTGCCTTATAGAAGCTTTGTAATTTTAAGACATCCCATTTGTCAATTCTTGGAAAAGCTTGGAGAGTATTGGTATTAGGTCTTCTTTGAAGGTCTGATAGAGCGCTGAACTAAAACCATCTGGTTGTGGGTTTTTCTTGGTTGGGAGACTTTTAATGAGTACTTCTATTTCTTTAGGGGATATGGCACTGTTTAGATGGTTTATCTAATCCTGATTTAACTTTGGTACCTGGTATCTGTTTGAAAAATTGTCCATTTCATCCAGATTTTCCAGTTTTTTGGTGATCATCCATACTATTTGTCTTCTGTCATTTCTAGATGGAACCACTGCAATTACTGTATTTTTTTATAAATTATCTGAATTTTGTCCTTTTTCTTCGATACTTTTATGTAAATGGTGATTAACAGATATGTCAGGAAATAATAGGACTTAGAATGAACAACAGATGTGAGCTTAACAACTAGATGGGTGACCAAGGCTTGCTTCAAACTCATGATCCTCCTTTGCTTCCTTCAAATCCCACCAGTGTGGATGGTATCAAAGGAAAAATGTGACTACCAACCCAGCCACCAACCGTTCATTCTACAATTGGTCCTGTGTACAAGATATTCAACTGTAACAATAGAACAAAACTTGTGGGAGTAAACAACCATATACGATTTGACTCATTACCCATTCCTCAATATAATACCTATAACTGATGCTGCTTTGGTTAACATGAATTAAGCTAGATATACCAGAGACATATGGTAAAACCAAATACTATTAAAGAACATAACAATAAAATGACTCCCAATGATGTTCTGCTCTGCCATCATCTAAGAAGCTTCCTCCAACAGCAGATGAGAAACAAATACAGAGCAACAGATGAAAAACAAATACAGAGACCCACAGTTAGATAATATGCAGAATTTGAGAAACCTTGGAACACTCAAATCAAAATGGGATATAGCCATCAAATCTCTTCTAACAAGGTTCAAGGACTCCTGTGGACTATGTAGCAGAAATAATGTAAAAGTTATTTGGGAAAGAGAAAAAAAAGTAAACAAAGCCTTCTAGTCTCAACAGGGCTGGTACACATATTAACAGGCAGCTGTCACAGGACCCACAAATATCTGCATCATATGGAATACTAGAACTGAAAGGAGAGTTGAATACATACTCGATACCTAATCTAGAAGCTATCCATAATTCATAACTGCTTGCAAATGAAAATTTAGTTTTTTTTCTGAAAGGTTCTCACTGGGAAAACAAACTACATTTAAGAGCAGCTTCATGTCCAGCAATAGATAGACAACAAAGTGAACTCAGTGGCATCTTCGAAGGATCTTTATCTCATATCGCTCTGCTAGGGACCTCTCTCTGTCTCTGTCTCTCTGTCTCTCTGTCTCTCTGTCTCTCTGTCTCTCTCTGTCTCTCTCTCTGTCTCTCTCTCTGTCTCTCTCTCTCTCTCTCTCTCTCTCTCTCTCTCTCTCTCTCTCTCTCTCTCTCTCTCTCTCTCTCTCTCTCTCTGTGTGTGTGTGTGTGTGTGTGTGTGAGTGTGTGTCTGTCTGTCTGTCTTTGGTTGGTGGTTTAGTCCCTGAGAGCTCTGGGGTTACTGGTTGGTATACATTATTGTTCCTCTTGTGGGGCTGCAAACTTCTTCAGCTCCTTTGGTCCTTTCTCTAGCTGCTCCCCTGGGGAGCCTCTGCTCTGTCTGTTGTTTGGCTGTGAGCCGTGGGTATTTTGATTCACCTTCCAAGAAGGATCAAAGTATAAACCCTTTGGTCTCCCTTCATCTGTAATTTGTAACTTGAATATTCAGAGCTTTTGGACTAATATCCACTTATCAGTGACTGCATACCTTGTGTTCTTTTGTGGTTGGGTTACCTCACTCAGGATGATATTTTCTAGCTCCATCCATTTACCTAAGAATTTCATGAATTCATTGTTTTTAATAGGTGAGTAGTATTCCATTGTGTAAATGTACCACATTTTCTGTATCCATTCTTCTGCTGATGGACATCTGGGTTCTTCCCAGCTTCTGGTTATTATAAATAAGACTGCTATAAACATAGTGAAGCATGTATTCTTATTACATGGTCGAGCATCTTCTGGGTATATTCCCAGGAGTGGTATAGCTGGGTTCTCAGGTAGTACTATGTCCAATTTTCTGAGGAACTGCCAAACTGATTTCCAGAGTAGTTGAACCGGCATGCAATCCCACCAGCAATGGAGGAGTGTTCCTCTTTCTCCACATCCTCTCCAGCATCTGCTGTCCCCTGAGTTTTTCATCTTGGCCATTCTGACTGGTGTGAGGTGGAATCTCAGGGCTGTTTTGATTTACATTTCCCTGATGATTAAGGATGTTGAACATTTCTTTAGGAGTTTAGGAATACAGCTATCCTGTATTCCTCAGTTGAGAATTCTTTGTTTGTCTCTGTTCCCCATTTTTAAAAGGGTTATTTGGTTCTCTGGAGTCTAACTTCTTGAGTTCTTTGTACATCTTGAATATTAGCCCTCAATCGGATGTAGGATTGGTAAAGATCTTTTCCCAATCTGTTGGTTGCCATTTTGTCCTATTGACAGTGTCCTTTGCCTTACAAAAGCTTTGCAATTTTATGAGGTCCCATTTGTCAATTCAGGATCTTAGCACATAAGCTATTGGTCTTCTGTACAGGAAATTTTCCCCAGTGCCCATGTGCTCCAGGTTCTTCCCCACTTTCTTTTCTATTAGATTCAGTGTATCTGGTTTTATGAGGAGGTCCTTGATCCACTTGAATTGAGCTTTGTACAGGGAGGTAAGAATGGATCAATTTGCATCCTTCTATATATTGACTGCTGGTTGACCCAGCACCATTTATTGAAAATGCTGTCTTTTTTCCAATGGATGATTTTAGCTACTCTGTCAAAGATCAAGTGACCATAAGTGTGTGGGTTCTTTTCTGGCTCTTCAATTCTATTCGGTAGATCTAAATACCTGTCATTGATCCTATACCATGCAGTTTTTATTACTATTGCTTTGTACTATAGCTTGAGGTCAGGGATAAAGATTCCTCCAGTGGTTCCTTTATTGTTGAGAATAGTTTTCACCATCCTGGGATTTTTGTTATTCCAGAAATATTTGGAAATTGCTCTTTCCTTTTTTTTTTTAATTTTCTAAGTTTTTTTATTTACATTCCAAATCATTTCCCCTTTCCCGTTTCCTCCCTCCCCGAAAGTCCCATAAGTCCCCTTCTCTCCCTCTGTTCCCCATTCAACCCCCTCTCGCTTCTCTGTCCTGGCATTCCCCTACATCCAGTCTTTCCAGGACCAGAGGTCAGATACAATTCACATATCAAAAGATTTCCAAGAAGATGGAAGGAGAAATTGCTCTTTCTAACTCTAAGAATTGAGTTGGAATTTTGATGGTGATTGCATTGAATCTGTAGATTGCTTTAGGCAAGATTGTCATTTTTCCTATATTAACCCTACCAATACAGGATCATGGTCAATCTTTCCATCTTCTGAGATCTTCAATCATAATATATCATTTGATAATAATGTATTTTCAATAAAATACTACTGTAAAGTAGGACCCCAGACAATGGAGAAAAGTTGTGCATACCACCTAAGTCAGAATAAACACCAAATGTGTAGCCTTTCTCTCTGTGTTAATTTTTTGAGCACATCTTCCTGATCAACAATAAACTTTGCCTTGTGCAGATACTTCAGTTGAAAAGATCCCTCCCTTTTTTTTTGTAGCTCTGAACTTATTTCTTTTTTCTTTTCTTTTTTTTTTTTTTTTTTTTGAGGCAGGGTTTCTCTGTGTAGCCCTGGCTGTCCTGGAACTCACTCTGTAGACCAGGCTGGCCTCGAACTCAGAAATCCACCTGCCTCTGCCTCCCAAGTGCTGGGATTAAAGGCGTGCGCCACCACCGCCCGGCTCTGAACTTATTTCTAATACACAGAAGGAATTTGGTGTGTGCTGTCACAGAATATGACACATGCTATGATGTTTATTTGAAATTAAAGGAATTTATCAGCAAATGTTGGAAGAAGCTTTCCTCTTGTGTCTTTGGTTCAAGGCAGAAAGTAATTTGGTTCCCTCTGAGATTCTACTTTAAACCTTCCTACAGGGAGAGGAAATGGAATCTGCCAACACACATGGGCCTACTTATGTGATACACTCTTAATTTTTGTCCCAATTTGCATAATTTACAAATAATTGCATAATCTTCATGTTAAACTGACCATTATAAGCCACACATATCCACCAAGATGAATGCTTCCCAAACCCTTGAAAGTCATTTGCCCTTCCTCTCTCTTCCCCTGTTCCCCTCCCATTATGAAACAATGGAAGATGGTTGCTTAGTATTTCAGTAGTAATGAATAAAGACACTGTTTATACTTTCTTGAATGCTGTAATTTGCACTTTTAAATATAAGTAAAAATGATTTTCTCAAAAAAAAAAAAAAAACCAAAACAGTTAAATGGGTGGGTGAGATAATACAATACAGTGTCTGTGTCGTATAGATGATCTTATCCTGTTAATCCAAACAGCTCATCATGTGACATACATGATTTTACTCTCACTAATACAACATTCTTTAGTGATTAACAAACAAATTGCACATCTCACATAAATATATACTTATATATGTATATGTGTGTGTGTGTGTATTCCAGAATTTGCATTCCACATGTCACTTTTTAGCCCTCTTGTATCAAGAAATATTTGAAACACCATTTTTTTGTCTTAGTTTTTTGAGCATTCTCTTTTTGTATTTTGTTATCATATATTTGTCAGATACAATATATGAACTTCGAATTCAGATGCTCTTGGGGGGAAATAGGTTTCACTCCCTCAAGATGGCTCCTGTGCTGGGTCTCAACTTCACAGTCGTAGCAATCTCATGAAGATAGAATGTAGTCATGTTGATTAGGGTTGTAAGTACTTAGAAAAAAACCTGACTCTATGAGGAAAAGGACACATACAGAAATCATGGCAGGGGCTAAGAGGCCATGTCTGCAAAATGAACTTGAACATGATCAAGCATCATAGGAAACTGGCCAAGCCACGGATGTTCTCCTGAGTACACTGAACTGCCTTTTGTTTTGAAGCACAATTAAAAAAAAAATAAAAAAAAATTCTATTCCCTTTTAAAGCTACGGTGAATATTTGTTCACAAAACATTGGAGTTATGTAAATGAGTCAAAGGTAGGATCATTTGACCTAAATTAGTCTCTTGTGACCTAACTGTTTTTAGTCACTGAACCAACTCTTCCCTTATTCAAGTAAAGTAAAAATAGAAAGAAAGAAAGAAAGAAAGAAGGGAGGGAGGGAGGGAAAGAAAACAAAAAAAATAACATATCCAGTGGGGCTGGAGAGATGGCTCAACAGTTAAAAGCACTGGTTGCTCTTCTGAAAGTCTCAAGTTCAAATCCCACCAAGCACATGGTGACTCACAACCATCCATAATGAGATCGGACGCCCTCCTTTGGTGCGTCTGAAGACAGCTCCAGTGTACTCACATACATTAAATAAATAAATAAATCTTTTTTAAAAAATCACACATCTAATTGCTTTAACTGTGTAAGCTTTTATAGGGAATGATATTTTCAGGTATTTTCTGTGCTCTCCAATACCTCATCCACATGATAAGACAAAACCTTTAGCTACTGGGTATCAGAACCACAGCTAGCACATGGAGTCCTCCGTCATGGACTCTCCACTTCTGTGATGATATGCATCATCTAAACCATCAGACTTTTTCCAAATGGTATTCTACTAAAGTCAGCCTCCTTATTCCTTTCTGTACAGTGGCCTTCTGCAATTGTCCCTAAAATATGGTTGCAGAATCCACTCTCATATGGTATCCAATAAAATGTATACTTTGTCATATATTATTTGCTCACACTGCTTTGCCTCTCCAAATTCTGTTATTTACGGCATGGTTTCTTTATTTGTCCAATTTTCACACACCTGGCCATCACCATGTTCAATTTATGAGCTTGGAAGGATATTTTATCTGTTCTGAGCATACACAAAATTAATAGGAAAGGTAGTTACACTTAAGTGGTTAAAAAAAAGACAAGGACAAGTTTATAAATCTAGAAATGTAAAAAACAGAAAGTAATTGATAAATCTATCTCTCCTGGTACCATAAAAGTCACACACTGGTTGAAAAATCAGAGTTCCTGATGGCAATAGGAATGTACCATATACCAAAGAAAGCAACCTTATTCAGAATTCAGATGAGTACCAGATCCACAGATATGCAAGAAAATGGCAAGAAAGGGGGAAAAATATAGCAAAAGCATAGTGTCCTCAAATACTTCTTATGGTAACTTGAATAGTCCTTAAAAAAATGTAATTTTCATTTGTTCCAGTGTTGTATTCCAGAGATGTTATCTCTATGAGTCATGTCTGAGGTTTCTGTGCTGGAACAGTGAAAAAAAATTAGCACAGACACTTTTGCTTATTTTCTCTAAAGTACTGAAATGATAGGGGGAAAAAAGGAAAATGAAATGTTGATTATATGGTAGTGGGAGATGAAGCAGGAAGAAGATGATTTCATGAGCTCATGTTCTTGCAGTCCAATTCATCATTAGAGATTCAACCACATGTCAAACAGGACAATTTCTGTTCGGCTGTTACTTGGAAATACTACAACTATTGATTTTTAGATTCTTTGTCCCATTTTTTTCCTCAGAAATGGACTGAGTTTAGTAAAATTTGCTGCAATTTCAGCGTGAAGAAAATGACACAGTAAATACAAGAAAATAACTCAAAAAACTATTCAAAAAGTATTTTTCAGGGGACTGTGTATGTAAACAGGAAGATGTTTGTTTCAGATTTTTGTCACCAAGCTCATTACAATATTTTTTATTTTGTGTGACTCAACATAGAATAATATATGGGAATTTTTAACTCAGAAAATTCAATTATCAAATGTATCCTTTGCATGATTGCCTTGTAGGAAACATTAAATATTTGAATATATATTATGTTTCTTAAGTTTGTTAAGTTTACCTATCTGTATGCATAATCCCAATACTTATATTTAATAAGGTTAAAAATAAAAATTATTGCAGATATATGCATAATTTGAAGTTTAATTTTAGTTTCTATACATAGTAAGTTTGAATTATTATGAAATTATATAATTCAACTGATAGATTAAAATTACTATACATATAAAACATAAATATCATTGATACGACTTTGAAAATTGGTAAAATTACAATGAAAGGTCAATGGTTTGTAAAGAACATATGTCCTCATTGCCATTTTCATCTGGGAGGCAGGCAGTTCCACAGCCTTCTGTGCCAGGCCTACCAGGAGAGAGTGATCTCCCAGCAGCCCTTTCACTTTTGGGCAAGGAAGTGAGATCTCTACTTTCTCTCCAATAACTGTCTGGAAGGGAACTGCTAGGAGCTCACAGGACATACAGTGGAGCAGCTGGGAGAGGAGCCTTCCAATAGCCATTTGTACCAGGGAGTCTGGCAACTCCATAGCCCTCTGTGCACAGATACCACCAAAAGAAAGTTGGTCTCCCAGGAGTGCTGACACAGGCTTACAGGCCCACAGGAGGGATACAGCCAGAGACAGCAAGACCAAATAACACCAGGGATAATCAGATTGTGAAAGGCAAGGGCAAGAACCCTACCAACAGAAACCAAGGCTACTTGGCAACATCTGAACTGAGTTCTCAAACCACAGCAAGTCTTGGACACATGCCGGAAAAGAAAGATTTGGATTTAAAATTGCATCTCATGATGCTGATAGAGAACTTTAAGAAGAACATAAATAACTCCCTTAAAGAAATACAGGTGATCACAGGTAGTCAGGTAAAAGCCCTTAAAGAATTATAGGAAACACAAGCAAATAGTTGAAGGAATGGAACAAAACCATCCAGGATCTAAAACTGGAAGTTGAAACAATAAAGAAATCATAAGCAAGACAACACTGGAGTTAGAAAACCTAAAAAAGAAATCAGAAATCATAGATGTAAGCATCAACAACAGAATACAAAAGACAGAAGAGAGAATCTCAGGTGCAGAAGATACCATAGAAAACATTGACACAACAGTCAAAAAAAAAATGTAAAATTCAAAAACTGCCTGATCCAAAACATCCAGGAAATCCAGGACACAATGAGAAGACCAAATCTAAGGATAATAGGAATAGAAGAGAGTAAAGATTCCCAACTTAAAGGGCCAGTAAATATCTTCAACAAAATTTTAGAAGAAAACTTCCCAAACCTGAAGAAAGAGATGCATATGAACATTCAAGAAGCCTACAGAACTCCAAATTGGCTGGACCAGAACAGAAATACCTCCCACCACATAATAATGAAAACACCAAATGCACCAAACAAAGAAAGAATTTTAGAAAGAGGAAGGGAAAATGGTCAAGTAACATATAAAGGCAGGCCTATAAAAATTACACCAGATTTCTCTACAGAGACTATGAAAGCTAGAACATACTGGGCAGATCTCATACAGATCCTAAGAGAAGAAAATGCCAGCCCAGACAACTATACCAAGCAAAGCTCTCAATTACCATAGACAGAGAAACCAAATATTCCATGATAAAACCAAATTTACACAATATCTTTCCACAAATCCAGGCCTTCAAAGGATAATAAATGGAGAACTCCAACACAAGGAGGGAAACTACACTCTAGAAAAAGTAAGAAAGTAATCTTCCAATAACAAACCAATAAGAAGAAAGCCACATGAACATATATCCACCATTAACAACAATAATACCAGGAAGCAGCAATCATTTTTCCTTAATATAACAATGGACTCAATTCCCCAATAAAAAGACATAGGTTCACAGACTGGATATATAAACAATACCCAACATTTTGCTGCATACAAGAAACACACCTCAGTGACAAAACAGACAATAGCTCAAAGTAAAAGGCTGGAAAGCAATTTTCCAAGTAAATGGTCCCAAGAAACAAGCTGGAGTAGCCATTCAAATATCGAATGAAATTGACTTTCAACATAAAGTTGTCAAAAAAGATAAGGAAGGACACTTAATACTCATAAAAATAAAAATATACCAAGAAGAACTCTCAATCCTGAACATTTATGCTCCAAATGCAAGAGCACCCACATTCATAAAAGAAACTTTACTAAAGTTCAAAACACACATTGTACCTCATACAATAATAGTGGGAGACTTCAACACCCCACTCTCATCAATGGACAGACCAGGGAAACAGAAACTAAACAGAGAAACAGTGAAACTAACAGAAATTATGAACCAAGTGGATTTAACAGATATCTATATAACATTTTATCCTAAAACAAAAGCATATACCTTCTCAGCACCTCATGTTACCTTCTTCAAAACTGACAAAATTATCGGTCACAAAACAGGCCTCAACAGATACAAGAAGGTTGAAATAATCCCATGCATCCTATCAGATCATCACGAATTAAGGCTGATTTTCAATAACATCAAAAACAATAGAAAACCTACATATATGTAGAAGCTGAACAACACTCTACACAAGGATAACTTGATCAAGGAAGAAATAATGAAAGAAATTAGAGACATTTTAGAGTTTAATTAAAATGAAGCCAAAACATGCCCAAACCTATGAGACACAATGAAAGCAGTGCTGAGAAGAAAACTCATAGCTCTGAGTACCTCCATAAAGAAACTGGAGAGAGCATACACTAGCTGCTTGACAGCACATCTGAAAGCTCTAGAACAAAAAGAAGCTAATTCACCCAAGAGGAGTAGACAGCAGGGAATAATCAAACTCAGGGCTGAAATCAACCAAGTAGAAACACAATGAACTATACAAAGAATCAACAAAACCAGGAGCTGATTCTTTGAGAAAATCAACAAGATAGATAAACCCTTAGCCAGACTAACCAGGGGGCACAGAGAACGTATTCAAATTAACAAAATCAGTAATGAAAAGGGAGACGTAAGAACAGATATTGAGGAAATCCAAAAAATCATCAGATCCTACTACAAAAGTTTTTTATTCAACAAAACTGGAAAATCTGAAAGAAATGGACAATTTCCTAGAAAGATACTAGGTACCAAAGTTAAATCAGGATCAGATAAACAATTTGCTACAACCCCATAACCCCTGTTGAAATAGAAGCAGTCATCAATAGTCTCCCAACCAAGAAAATCCCAGAACCAGATGGTTTTAGTGCAGAGTTCTATCAGACCTTCAAAGAATATCTAATACCAATATTCTCCAAGCTTTTCCACAAATTAGAAATAGAAGGAACACTAACTACCCAATTGGTTCTATGAAGCCACAATTACTCTGATACCTAAACCACATAAAGATCCTACAAAGGAGAACTTCAGACCAATTTTCCTTATTAATATCAATGGAAAGGTACTCAATAAAATTCTTGCAAACTTAATCCAAGAACACATCAAAACGATCATCCATCATGATCAAGTAGGCTTCATCCCAGGGATGCAACGATGGTTCAGTATAAGGAAGTCCATCAATGTAATTCACTACATAAACAAACTCAAAGGAAAAAAAACACATGATAATCTTATGATGCTGAAAAAGCATTTGACAAAATCCAACACCCCTTCATGATAAAAGCTTGGGATAGATCAGGAATTCAAGTCCCATACCTAAACATAGTAAAAAAAAAACAATATACAACAAAGCAGTAGCCAATATCAAACTAAATGGAGAGAAACTTGAAACAATGTCATTGAAATCTGGGACTAGACAAGGTCGTCCACCCTTTCCTACCTCTTTAATAGTAATAGTATTCAATAGTACTCAAAGTCCTAGCCAGAGCAATTAGACATCAAAAAGAGGTCAAAGGGATACAAATTGAATAGGAAGAATTCAAAATATCATTATTTGTAGATGATATGATAGTATACTTAAGTAATACCCCAAAAGTCCACCAGAGAACTCCTAAACCTGATAAACAACTTCATCAAAGTGGCTGGATATAAAATCAACTCCTACAAATCAGTGGCCTTCTTCTACTAAAAGGATAAACAGGCTGAGAAAGAAATTAGAGAAGCAACTCCCTTCACAATAGTCACAAATAATATAAAATACCTTGGTGTGACTCTAACCAAACAAGTGAAAGATCTGTATGACAAAAACTTCAGGTCTCTAAAGAAAGAATTCAAAGAAGATTTCAGAAGATGGAAAGATCTCTCATGATCCTGTATTGGCAGGATTAATATAGTAAAAATGGTCATCTTACTGAAAACAATCTATAGATAGAATGCAATTCCCATCAAAATTCCAAATCAATTCTTCATAGAGTTAAGAGCAATTTGCAAATTCATTTGGAATAACAAAACCTCAGGATATTGAAAACTATTCTCAACAATAAAAGAACTGGCAGAATCACCATCCCTTAACTCAAGCTGTACTGTGGAGCAATATTGATAAAAAAAATGCATGATATTCGTACAGTGACAGGCAGGTAGATCAATGGAATAGAATTGAAGACCTGGAAGTGAACCCACACACCTATTGTCACTTGATATTTGTCAAAGGAGCTAAAACCATCCAGCGGAAAAAAATTCAGCATTTTTAGCAAATGGTGCTGGTTCAACTGGAAGTCTACATGTAGAAGAATGCAAATTGACCCATTCTTATGCCCTTGTACAAAGTTCATGTCCAGGTGAATCAAGTAGAACTTTCATGTAAAACCAGATACACTGAATCTAATAGAAGAGAAAGTGGGGAAAAGTTTGAACATATGGGCACAGGGAAAAATGTCCTGAACAGAACACCAATGGTTTATGCTCTAAGATCAAGAATCGACAAATGGGACCTCATAAAACTGAAAATTTTCTGTAAGGCAAAGGACACTGTCAATAGGACAAAACAGCAGCCAACAGATTGGGAAAAGTTAGCATCTTTTATAGTAAGACCTGTCAACAGCATAACTCAATATAACATGAGAAGATAGTGTGGTCAGTAAGAAGACAGTTTTTAGATTCCCTTAAATAGTTAGGAAAAGACTCATGGTGGACCATGAGCTAGTCTCATATTGTATCCTGCATAGTACTACTCCATTGAGTGAACAGTTAGGATAAAGAAGTATATATAAAGCGTGTAGATTCCTTATGAACCAAGTCCTCAAAAATGAACAGTCTCAACAATATTACTTTAGTTTGTATGTAAATCCCAGCATATGAGAATAAGTCTCCATTTTCTTGTCCTTCTTTTATGTGATAAAATAAATTAGCAAAACAATTGGCAAGGGTGCCTTTAGAATGGTTGAATGTTAAGGACAGTTTTTCTCAAAACGGTAAACCAGTAAAACTGAGGAACAATTTATAAATAATCATGAGTGTTTCAGTCAGTACTGTGTTATTTTCATTATTACTCATTAAGTTCAAATGTGGAAAGAGTGTGTTCTATTTGATAATATTAAAACATGTACTTTGTTGCTCTCATATTATACTGTTTTGTTTCCTGTGTGTCCATTATAGAAATTTCAAAAGACATCAGTAACTGAACAGACTGTCTAGGCTGTCTTGCAGTTTGAATGCATATGTGCTCTCCTGAGGTTTGGTCAGAAGTTGGAGCAGTCGGAGACGCCTGTTAAAAGATAGACAGATAGACACTTCTAAGTGAAATGACAGCTACATCTGTTTTTCTGAGATCTTTTATCAACATCTGCTTTCTATCAAAGCAGCTACATAATGGTTCGTGGTAGTGTATCGCTGGTTTCATTGATTTAGCTCAGTGGCACTGGAAGCTGGTTCCTTTTCCTTGGTTGGGTTGTTCCAAGATCCATGGCTCATTATTCCAGAATCATTTGAACAACTAATATCATCAATGAGATCCACCCAAATCACTTGATATAAAAATTTGAATGCAGTTGGTATAAATGCTCTAAAGGTTTTCCTAGGAGTATACTTATCCCAGAAATGATATTAAGGGAAAAAAAAAAGCTCAATGCATTGCTGTACCAACTCTAATTTTTCTTAAACATTTCACTATGAAGGTGAATATGTTTAAAGACCAAACATAATCCATGATACAAATTATGACATATTTGTTATTGATTTATTTAAATAGGATAGACTCAGATACTTTCACAGAACTTTGTAGGCTGGGAAGGTTTAAACCTTTGGGAGCAAAAACAATCAGGTTGGAAATATGGAAAAGAACTGAGGCCTGGACATTAAGGAAGATATTTTTTGGTTTTGCTTTTCTTTTTTCCTTTTTTACATTTTTGACTCTAAATTCTTTCATCCTTGGGAAACTGAAATTGTTTAAGGCTTTCAGAAGATTAAAAGAAACTTCATCACCTTGTGGAGAGCATTATGTTTTATTTGATTTTAATGTAACAATCAACTCTCTAAAAATATTTTCTTGACAACATTTAGACTATTGTTTGTACAAATAACTAGACTACATAGCACAGCTTGTAAATAATAAATTGGGGTGTTTATTCTCCTAATGATGGCTATGCTGTGTGTCAGATGTACTGTCCTATCACTGTGAAGAGACATCATGACCAAGGCAACTCTTATATAAAACACAACATTGATTAGGGAGCTTACTCAGAGTTTGAGAGGGTTAATTTATGGTCACTATGGTAGAGAACATATAGACATGGCATTGGAACAGTTGCTGAGAACCCTACATTGTAATCTGTAGGTGAAAGAGAGAAAGAGACTAGACTTTTTTTAATTAATTAATTTAATTTTTTACACTCCATATTTTCTTACCCCCATCCACTCTCTGACTGTTTCACATCCTATACCTTCTCCACACCCCCTGTCTCCATGTGGATGTCCCCACCTCCCACCCCACCTGACCTCTAAACTCCCTGTTGCCTCCAGACCCTTGACAATTAGATACATCATCTCTGAATGAACACACTCTGGGCAGTTCACTACTGTATGAGTGTTGGGGACCTCATGGTATGCTGCCTGTTTGGTGGTCCAGTATTTGAGAGATCTTGGAGGGTCCAGATTAATTGAGACTGCTAGTCCTCCTACAGGATTGCCCTTCTCCTCAACTTCTGTCAGCCTTTCCTAATTCAAGAGCAGGGGTCAGCTGCTTCTGTCCATTGCTTGGGTGCAAATATCTGCATCTGACTCTTTCAACTGCTTGATGGGTCTTCCAGAGTAAGGTCATGCTAGGTCCCTTTTGGTGAGCACTCCATAGCCTCAGTAATAGTATCAGGACTTGGGACTTCCCCTTGAGCTGGATCCCACTTAAGGCTTATTGCTGGACCTTCTTTTCTTCAGACTCCTCTCCATTTCCATCCCTGTAATTCTTTCAGACAGGAACAATTATGAGTCAGAGTTCTAACTGTGGGATGGCCCTCCTATCTCTCATTTGATGCCCTGTCTTCCTGCTGGAGGTGTGCTCTATAATTTCCTTCTCCCTACTCTCGGGTATTGCATCTAAGATCGTTCCCTTTGAGTCCTAAGAGTCTCTCACCTCCCTGGTCTCTGGTGCATTCTGCTCCTCCCCCCTATCCCCAACCTCCTATCTCCTGAGGTTGCCTCTTTCTATTATTTCTGCTCACCCTCAGGGCTTCAGTCATTTTCCCTCACTCAATACCAGATGAGGTTGATGTGAGCTTTTCAAACATCAAAACCAACAACCCGTAATCCTCAAACCAGGCCACAACAATTTTAAAAAGACTATATCTCCTAATCCTTCACAAACTCTTCCACTAACTGGGGTCCACACATTCAAACTTATGAGCCAATAGGTGTCATTTTCCTTCTAAACCCCACACCCTGTTACAGTAAATTGAGTTGCTGGTTCAGTCCATTCTACTACACTTGTGAACATTGCTTCAAACAAACATAAAGTGTGGTTATACCAAGAAAAACCAGAGTGCCTGCATTTGAGTTTCTGATTGAAAATAGTACATGGATCTTTAGTAATAAAGTTATTAATAGTATTAATATTTTTGTCAAAATGAATAAGCAAAGTAACTTTTCCTGCTCAATTACATGCTCTACAGTTCTTAGATAACAACTTCTTGGCAGGAAGTCATCAATCACTTTACACAATTTGTCTAAAAATTATGTTTTGTGTTATTTTATTTTCCACTTGAATTTACATTTTCTCAAGAAGACCAATCCTGATCCGTCATTACAACTGTGAGTGGAATCTGATTCTTAAACTTATGAAACAGCTTTATAAAATTGAGATAATGAAAATAAGAGAACCATTTATTCTATTAGTCTCATAAATATCTGAATTTATCTATATTTCTTAAGGACTCAGAATCACACTGAGCCCAAGACTTTGAAAAAATAAATGAAATATTAAAAGACATCAATTGCCCATTTATAAATGTTGTATGTGTCTGTTTTTGTATTTGTGCGTGTGTGTATGCATGTGTATGTGTACATTGATACCCACCCAATAGGAAATGGAAAACTTGGAAAACATATCATGTTAATGATATTTTAGCTCATAAGATAATAATAAGTAGTAATAAGTACCCCAAGTATAGTCTCAGTCATTTGTGTGTATGAGTTCTATGATAACACTGAGGCCACAGTGGTTGAATAACTGCCCATTCTGCCACTTTTCACTTTCCAAATGAGAAAAATCAACTAATAATGCATTGTTCATGATGTATTCATATTGGAAATAAGCAAAAGACTCTATAGCTCATATTAATATTTTAGGGTATTTTTAATTGTGATAATTCTTTTATTCCCAAAACAAACAACATTTTTAATTATAGTGACAAAAGAACACAATCCAAATCTGCTCTGTGTGAATTTAAAAAAGAAAACAAAATGTAATAGTTGAGTATTTAAATAAAAATAGACTGTAAATCATATTGGAGAGCTTCTTATATACTTTTTGGCTTTTGTTTTCACTTGAGAGAGTTCTGTTTGGAAATTGCTGAAAGAAGGCAGTTCAGAGAACCACCACAATCTTGGGTCAGCTTGTTCAGGCTTCCCTCTTTACCTAGAGTACTTGTGTACTTCTAAGAACTGGTTGGGGCTCATCTGACAGTGGCTGATTTTGTCTCATTAGTTCTGCTTCTAATACCAGCTTGACTGTTCCTGGATTTTCAGGACTGTAAGGTCAGCCTAAAGTCTTGTAAACTTGGAATCTGGGATGATTAAACTGTAGCTATTCAAACAAGTCTTCTTCACAGCAATGGGAGAAGCACAGAGGCGCTAACTTTTTCCACACAAATAATCTATTCAAACATGTTTGGTGAGCCTGATCTTGGGAATGCCAAAACTTAGGAAGTAGAGTGCACTCATTACATCAGGATGTCTCATGTAGGTTATAAATTTCTTGGCTTCCCTTCTCTGTTTCCCCTTCTCCCCTCCCACTGTATCTTTGCTTACTTTTACTTTTAAGGCAGTCTCACTACAATGTTCAGGATGAGTTGGAACTCTTAGTTTTCAATGCTATTCAACCATCAAGCTGTGGATTTCTGCAAAGCTGGTTTAACTACTCATGTCAATAGGATTTTGGCATGAGTTTTACAAAACTCATCTCTGAAATTTTACTCTTCAGTTATTCTCTTTATCATATGCATTCGATTTTCTTCCATGTGCAAGTTCCACTTAGGAAATTCTAGTGTCCAGTGGTCTCAGTTAGAATTGAAGACCAAAGTTCAGGATTAGTTAGTGGAAGAGAAAGTAAAGTTAGTTAGTAATCTCAGGACTGAATAATTTTAATAGTTGATGACTTCATGTAGTGCTTAAGGGTTTTAAGTTTTAATGTCATGACACATGGAAAAGAATTATGTCATTGAAATTAGTGGGGATAAAAATTAAAGTACATATTTTAAATGTATTATAAATGAATGCGATTTTGCACCCCTTAGGTAGCGCTCTCTCTCTCTCTCTCTCTCTCTCTCTCTCTCTCTCTCTCTCTCTCTCTCTCTCTCTCTCTGTGTGTGTGTGTGTGTGTGTGTGTGTGTATCTTCTTACTTGAATATTGTTCTTTATGAATTCACAGACGCATCCTCACAAATATCTTCTTAGTAACATCCACATCACTATGACTACTAGGAGAACAAAAAAGAAGAAATTGCTACCAGAGTTTGTTTTATCTTGGACACATTTTAAGACCAGAATCACTGCTCCATTATATTTAATACGGATATATCTGATATCAAGAGTATTTATAATTACTTTGAGGGAAATAGTAGTAATGACAGAGAACTGTTTTAATAATTAATTCCCCAGGAGGCTTTATAATCAAATCATGTAAATTGCTTATGACATTTTCTCTAGTTGTGTCATAAAGACATAATGACAGAATATGGAAAATTGACAATGGCAACTAAGGAGGTGAAATTTGTAACAAATATTTTAGATGTAATTTGAATGTGTTTCCAAGGGCAAAAGTATATATAGACGTGTATATATACATATGTCTATATATACGTATATATAGACGTGTCTATATATACGTATATATAGACGTGTATATATACACGTCTATATATACATATATATATATTGTGTATATATATGTATATATATTATGCTATATGTAGTCTATAAACTACAAAATAACATATATGCTATATATAGTATAATAGTATATGAGTGATATGTAGAAATTTATTTGCATGAACATTTATATTTTATATATACATAGATATGTATCATACATATGTTTCTATATTTGCCTTTTTTAGCTTGAAGAGAAAGGAAATTTGTTGCATATAGATACAAAAACCAGTGACTTATACTTTGGTAAGAATTGAATTATATCCTATATGGTCTTTTACTAAAGTGTATAATTTTCAAAAATTATTATATATTGAATAAAATATTTTTCTTGCTAATTTGTTATCATTTCATTTCTCCCAGCCAGGCATTGGATGGATGCATAGAACCCCTCCGGAAGAGTTAGGGGAAGGATCTAAGGAACTGAAGCAGGTGTCAGTCCCATAGGAAGACCAACAGTTTTAAATAACCTGGACCCCTGGGAGTTCCCAGAGACTAAGCCACCAACCAAAGAGCATACACAGGCTGGGCCAAGGCCTCAGGCACATATGTAGCAGAGGACTGCCTTGTCTGGGCTTAGTTGAAGAGGAAGTGTCTAATCTTGTAGAGACTTGATGTCCCAGATACTTAGGATGCCTGGAGGAGGGGCGGGTCACCCTCTCCGAGATGAGGGGTCAGTGATTGGGATGTAAAGTGGACTAAAAAAAAATCCTCATGAAACACCTAAAACTTTTATTGTTTTGGAAATTACTTCTCCTTCTGACCTTAATTTAAAAAAAACTAGCACTCAATTTATATATTTTAAATTTAGCATAAAATTAGATTACTAGAATGATAATTTTTAGAATAAAACTGCTACAGTTCATTCATATTCAGAACCCAGAGTGGGTGGTTATTTCTGAAATGTCGTTTTAATATTTTTGTTGTATTAACTTAATTCAAGGTATTGTTGAAAGGAGGTAACAAAAAAGAAATCCAATTCCATGTTGTGCTGATTAATGAAACGCAAACCCAGGGTATTAATCTTAAACTGGTAATAGTCCCCTATTAACTGAAGTGGCTCCTAAGGAACTGTCCTGGCAGGTTGATGATTTCTTCTCAAGAAAATAAATGGAAGATCATAGTGTTACCTGGAGAGCAGTGAATCGGAACACAGGGAGCGTGATGTTCTTTAAAAAATATTTTCATCATGCTGTATAACAGTGACGAATCACCTGTCCCAGCCCTTGAGAATTTTCCCTTTGAATACCTGGGACGAATCATGCAGAATGGGATTATTTCTTTTTTGAATGATGACAGGAAAACCTAGACAAACCTTACCACAAAGTTCTATTTGCAGTGGTTTTCAGTGCAATACAAATTCCTACTGTAAAAAAAAAAAAAAAAGCAAAAGACCCTTGCTGAAATTTAAAATGGTTCAAATGACATTTACTTTTACTTGGTCCGTGAAATGTGATTTGGGGATAGACCATAGGAAATCTGGTTATTTCCAAAGACGTTTTAGTTTTAAATGCTTTATCTAATATACTATACCCTCTTGAATATTTTGAAAAAAATGTGTGGACATAATACATGTTTTTCTCCCATTTATTTCCATTTAAAAACATATTGCTTCCCGATCTTACCTCTAAAATGTACGGTAAAGCATTCTTACTTGTGCCATTTCCTATTTCTTTCAGGGGAAGGGATATCTTACCTGCTCCTTGTGATCCCCTGTCCTCAGAGAGGCACTTACAGTTTCTAGGAGTCCTTTGGCCCTGGGTAGTGCCATTTATTATTTTTGAAGTTTGCTTTCTTTGAATCACCAGGAGATTTTAGATTTATTTGATGGCAGGGTTCATGCTGACAATGAATTTAGAAGAGCAAGAATGTCATGGATACAGATAATAAAGAAAGATTTCACAGTCCAGTCTGCACAGCAGCTAGATCTTGGGAGACTCAGATGGGTGAAAGAGGAAAGAAGTTAACCTGAGTATTGGAACTGATTCAACCAAAGCTCAGAAGTAGTGCTAAAAGACATGGATACTGCTGCTTAAATGGGTCATGAGCAAGCAGGTGCACTCTACAAAAAACAAAAACAAAAGCAAAAGCAAAAAAAGCAACAAACACTGCTTGTAAAGATACAACTCACAGACCACATGAAGCTCGAGATGAAGGAAGACCAAAGTGTGGATACTTTGATCCTTATTGGAAAGTGGACCAAAATAACCATGGCACACAGTCACCCAAGAGAATGAGAATAGGGTCCCCAGTGGAACAGCTAGAGAGAGGACCCAAGGAGCTGAAGAGGTTTACAGCTCCGCAGGAGGAACAATAATATGTATCAACCAATACCCCCAGAGCTTCCAGGGACTAAACCACCAACCAAAAAGGGCACATGGAGGGACCCATGGCTCCAGCTACATATGTAGCAGAAGATGACCATTTCAGACATCAATGAGAGAAGAGGCCATTGGTCTTGTGAAGGCTCCATTCCCCAGAGTAGGTGAATGCAAGTCAGGAAATTAGGGGAGGGGGGTGAGCAGGGGGAGGATGGATGGGATAAGGGGGCTTCGGTGTGGTAACGTGAAAAGGGATTAACATTTGAAATGTAAATAAAGCAAATATCTAATAAAAAATTAAGAAACAAAAAAACAAACAAATAAGAAAATAAAGGAAGATCATGTACAAGAACTCATGTATATAGAAGTTTCTGAATTGTTCAGCACTTACCTAGAGCCTAACTCTAAGATTCCACATAGCGTTACTTCACATTCTCTGACCCTTAGGGTTTTATCAACATGAAGTACAAACTAACAAAGTGAATTTCATTCATAGGGACTGAATAATGAAACAATTCCATGGCTGTTAATATGATGGGAGATCTTGACATCTAACCTTGTTCTAATTCTGAGAATGTGACTGAAGGCATTTTGTCCTCGAGTTTGAATACAACTACACAGAACAAGTGGATGATAGTTCAATATTAACTTTAATATTGGAGATTTTTACCAAAATTTTCTTATTCTGAAATCTAAATTTAGTAAGTAGCTTTTGGAGTAATTTTTAATGTACCAAGTAGACACAACTTTAGGTATTTATATATATTCCAAAGTTTTATGTTTCTGAGGATTTAGTCTAAGGAACATAAAGGTAAGATAATAAACAGACATTTCACAAAGTATATGTTAAAAAACAATATATTTGAATCCTTTTTTAATTTTGAATTGTCTTTTTTAACTTTTAAATTGTAATATATTTTAAAAAGTTATTATTTTAAATTCAAATCTCATTCCTGAATTTTTTTTACTTCTTTTTATTCTTCTCTCATTCAATACATTCTAACTGCAGTCTTTCCTCCATCCACTCTCACAGTGACCCCACTACTACCCCTTTTCCCTATATCTGTCCCTGCTCTGTCTCCATTCAGAAAAGAATAGGCTTCCCTGGGATATCAACTGAAGAAGGATGCGATAAGATTATGCACAAATCGTCATATCAAGGCTGCTTAGGGGTGACCCAGTAGGAGGAAAAGTGTCCTAATGGTAGTCAAAAGAGTCAGTGACAATCCCACTCCACTGTTAAGAGACCCACAAAACCCCCAAGCTAACAGTTTTAATATATATGCAAAGGACCTAACTCAGACCTAATCAGGCTCCTGGATGGCTACTTCAGTCTCTAGGAGTCCATATAATCGCTGATTCACTGTTTCTGTGGGCCTTTAGCCCTCTGGCTCCTAAAATATTTCCTTTCTTTGGGGTTCCCCCAGCTCTGCTCCCACCAGCTGCTGGAGGAAGACTCTCTGATAACAGCTGGGCTAGATTCTGATCTATGAGTATAGCAGAGCATCATTAGGAATTATTTTGTTAACTTTTTAAACAATTGTTTCTACCCTAGGTCTTTGGGTCATCTGTCTTCCTGTTCCTGGTCATCCGGTCACTATCTGGCATGGGCTCCCTCTCCTGGCTTGGGCCTCAAGTTACAACAGTCATTTGTTGGCAAATACCATGCTATTAAATAGAGCTTAAATAAAGAATTACTAGTACCACTCTAATTTATATGTTCTTATAACACACACAGTACTGAATTTATTCTGCTTAGCTCAAAAGCCAGAAATGTATAAATGCAATGTTGAAGATTTTACTGGATAAAGATGAATTTGGGTAACGTACTCTAAAAGAATTGCTACCTTAAGTGTATCATTTATAATTTATTTTTTCCATTAAAACACTTGTTTGTATTTGTGTGACTTTTGTATCTGGTGAATTATTTAGCAAATTACTTTAGAAGCTGGATCACATAAAAGGATTAACTGTGGAATCGCTTTTTAGCTACACTCCCTTTAATACAGGATGGAGCTGTGTACTTTGGGGTGGATATTCTTAAAGTATGATGCTAATCATTATAATGTTTATGTTAGACTGTTTTAAATAAAACAAATCATTCAGCCACATAGGGTAAGCTCTAGTTAGACTCCAGAGAGCCAAGTAACCCTATTAAAAAATGGGGAAATCAGTATCCCGGACCTCAAGCTGTACTACAGAGCAATAGTGTTAAAAACCGCATGGTATTGGTACAGTAACAGACATGTAGATCAATGGAACAGAATTAAAGACCCAGAAATGAATCCACACTCCTATGGTCACTTAATCTTTGACAAAGGAGCTAAAACCATCCAGTGGAAAAAAGATAGCCTTTTCAACAAATGGTGCTGGCTCAGCTGGAGGTCAACATGCAGAAGAATGCAAATTGACCCATTCTTATCTCCTTGCACTAAGCTCAATTCTAAGTGGATCAAAGATCTCCACATAAAACCAGACACACTGAAACTAATAGAAGGGAAACTAGGGAAGAACCTTGAACATATGGGCACAGGGGAGAATTTCCTGAACAGAACTCCAATAGCTTATGCTCTAAGATCAAGAATAGACAAATGGGACCTCATTAAATTACAAAGTTTTTGCAAGGCAAAAGACACTGTTAAAAAGACAAAGCGGCAACCAACTAACTGGGAAATGATCTTTACCAACCTTACATCCGACAGAGGGCTAATATCCAATATATACAAAGAACTCAAGAAGTTAAACTCCAGAGAGGCAAGTAACCCTATTAAAAAATGGGGTACAGAGCTAAACAAAGAGTTCTCACCTGAAGAATATCTAATGGCTGAGAAGCACCTAAAGAGATGTTCATCATCCTTAGTCATTAGAGAAATGCAAATCAAAACAACCCTGAGATTCCATCTCACACCAGTCAGGATGGCTAAGATCAAAAACATAGGAGACAGCAGTTGTTGGCGAGGATGTGGAGAAAGAGGAACACTCCTCCACTGCTGGTGGAATTGAAGGCTGGTACAACCACTCTGGAAAGCAGTCTGGCGGTTCCTCAGAAAACTGGGCATGACACTCCTGGAGGATCCGGCTATACCACTCCTGGGCATATACCCAGAGGCTTTACCTGCATGCAATAAGGATACATGCTCCACTATGTTCATAGCAGCCTTATTTATAATAGCCAGAAGCTGGAAAGAACCCAGATGTCCCTCAACGGAGGAATGGATTCAGAAGATGTGGTATATTTACACAATGGAATACTACTCTGCAATTAAAAACAATGAATTCACGAAATTCCTAGGCAAATGATCAGAACTTGAAAATATCATCCTTAGTGAGGTAACCCAATCACAAAAGAACACACATGGTATGCAGTCACTGATAAGGGGATATTGACCCAGAATCTTGGAATACCCTAGACACAATCCGCATATCAATAGATTTCTAAGAAGATGGAAGGAGAGACCCCTGGTCCTGGAAAGACTGGATGTAGGGGAACGCCAGGACAGAGTAAAGAGAGGGGGTTGAATAGAGAAAAGAGGGAGAGAAGGGGGCTTATGAGACTTTCGGGGAGGGAGGAAGCGGGAAAGGGGAAGTGATTTGGAATGTAAATTAAAAAAAAATAAAATAAATAATAAAAATAAAAAAAATGGGGTACAGAGCTAAACAAAGAGTTCTCACCCGAAGAATATCTAATGGCTGAGAAGCACCTAAAGAGATTTTCAACATCTTTAGTCATTAGGGAAATGCAAATCAAAACAACCCTGAGATTCCATCTCACACCAGTCAGAATGGCTAAGATCAAAAACACAAGAGACAGCAGTTGTTGGCAAGGATGTGGAGAAAGAGGATCACTCCTCCACTGCTGGTGGGATTGCAAGCTGGTACGACTACTCTGGAAATCAGTCTGGCTGTTCCTCAGAAAACTGGGCATGACACTCCAGGAGGGTCCTGCTATACCACTCCTGGGCATATACCCAGAGACTTCCCCTTCATGCAATAATGACACATGCTCCACTATGTTCATAGCAGTCTTATTTATAATAGCCAGAAGCTGGAAAGAACCCAGATGTCCCTCAACGGAGGAATGGATTCAGAAGATGTGGTATATTTACACAATGGAATACTACTCTGCAATTCGAAACAATGATTTCACGAAATTCTAGGCAAATGGTCAGAACTGGAAAATATCATCCTTAGTGAGGTAACCCAATCACAAAAGAACACACATGATATGCAGTCACTGATAAGGGGATATTAACCCAGAATCTCGGAATACCCAAGACACACTTCACATATCAATAGATTTCTAAGAAGATGGAAGGAGAGACCCCTGGTCCTGGAAAGACTGGATGTAAGGGAATGCCAGGACAGAGAAGCAAGAGGGGTTGAATGGGGAACAGAGGGAGGGAAGGGGGCGTATGGGACTTTTGGGGAGGGGGGAAATGGGAAAGGGGAAATCATTTGGAATGTAAATAAAAAAACTTAGAAAATAAAAAAAAAGAGGAAAAAAAGAAGAAAAAGATCATCAATCTGAAAAAAAAATTTTGAAGAGAATATTTAGCTAACAGAAGACTAGTGTTTGTTATTAGTTGTGCCAGAACATCTCTATTGGGAAATTTGGTCAATATTGAGTTAAAAAAAAATTAGGTCACAAGATGGAGAAATTAAAATAATATTAACTAGCGAATACCTCTTGACTAGCCTGGTTCACATGCTTTAGAACTTTTTAAGGTATATACTGTACTGAAGGAGAAAAGTTATCAGCACTCTCACATATGTGTAAACACTGTAACCTACAGTATCTATCTACCCCACAAGAAGTGCCCATTGGATCACTGACTATCATGTCGTGAATATTATGGGGGTCACCAAACTAACTTCTTTCTGTAAGACCTACTCCACCTGACAGAACTATTAATCTGGGCAATATCCCAAAGGGGGAGGGGTATTTGTAGATCCTAGAAGAGGCACGATTATGATATTATTTTCTATAACAGACATAGATATTATGATATGTCTTCTAAATACTTTTGTATTATTTTTTAATACTTTTTATATACTTTTATTTTTTTAATACCTTTTACATTCTTGGGTGTTTTGCCTGCATGTTTTCCAATGCAATATGAAGTCTTTAGTGGCTAAAAGAGGAGCAGCCAACCAGCCACTGATTCAATTTGAAGCCAACTCTACAAGAGGGAGCCATATCGGGCACTGCTTGGATGGCCAGGAACTGGAGGCAGGATAGTACAGAGATCTAGGGTAGAACATGACTGATTTAAAGAAAAAAAAATCAATGGATTCCTAATGTTATTTTTATATACTCATAGATCAATGCCTTGTCCAGTGGTCATTGGAAAGGTTTCTTTGGGAAACTAGAAACAGATGAAGAGTCCTACAGAGAGAATCTCAAGTGGAGGTCTCCATTGGCTGCATCCTCTGGGAATCAGGGAAGCCCACCACAGAGGGCAGAGGAAAAATGTAGGATTCAGAAAATGGAGGACCCCAGGAGAATATACCCACTGAACCAATTAAGTAGGGCTCACAGAGACTGAAGTAACAAGCATGAGGCTTGCATCGGTCTACACTAAGTTCTCTGTGTATGTATTGTGGTTGTTAGTTGGGTGGTTTTGTGGAACTCCTATTGGTAGGTGCAGATGTATCTACAATTCTTTTGCCTGCTCTTAAGTTTTTTTTTTCCCCCTTCCAGTTAGGTTGCCTTATCCAGCTTTGAAGTAACGACTCTTGCTTTGGCTTATTTTATTTTCTTTCAGCATTTTGTTTTGTTTTGTTTTGTTTTGTTTTGTTTTTTTCCTCTTGGCGGCGTGTTCTTTTCTGATGGGAGACTGAGAAGAAGTGCATCTGGAGAAGAGGGTGAGTTGTGGGGAGTTGGGTAGGGA
Source organism: Tokudaia tokunoshimensis (assembly GCA_036184795.1). Classification (NCBI taxonomy): domain Eukaryota; kingdom Metazoa; phylum Chordata; class Mammalia; order Rodentia; family Muridae; genus Tokudaia; species Tokudaia tokunoshimensis. Next base: position 58,111,301 of record BTHU01000015.1, read on the forward strand.
GTGGAAGGAGATGACACTGTGGATGTTTTATGTGACTGAAGTATCTATTTTCAATAAGTTATGATGATGATGATGATGATGATGATGATGATGATGATGATGGTGGTGGTGGTGGTGGTAGTGGTAGTAGTGGTAATGATAATGAATCAAGAAAATAGAGAACATTCCTTAAAACAAGAAAATGTGTCTTAAATCAATGCAAAGAAAATGTCTGGAACCTATGTAGAAAAGGAATATATTGTAACATGTGAACACCTAGAAGTAAAGGGTGGGAAATATGACTACATGAGAGGTTTTCAGGGAGGCTTCCCTCAGATTAAGCAGATTTAAGTTGGACAATAACTAGAAATGGAAAATTTAGAGTCTTCAGAAAGAAATTAGTTTTATATAAGTCTCTGGGACTCAGAGTCAAAAACAGGGATTCAGAGACTGTGAAGACAGTGAAAGAGGGACTGTTTCCAGTGAAATAAGGATTAGTCTTTGAAGATGAAAAATTCTTCCCAGGTCATCTTACCTGCAATTAAATCAGCAGAAATAAAGAATAGTCAGAGAAGTTCTCAGGCAGATGTAAGTATAAAACATTTAACACTGAGAAGTATGTGTACATCTGTAGGCGTGATTATGTATCAATATTTGTCAAAAAGCAAAGTTGAAAAGGAAATCTTATAATAAAATTAACCTACAAATCCATAATATGTAAATACTGAATTCTGGGTATTCTTTCTTTTATTGCTGTCCTTCTAAAATTAATTGCACTGGATGTAGACATGTAGACAGTTTGTCTCTCAATTATATTGAGGAATAATCCCCAATGAAGCAAGTATTTCATGGACCTTCACATGATTGATTAATCAGAAGCATATGAGTAGAAAGCATGTTTTACTAAAAAGCTGTTCATCATTCCACATTGGACACATAAATTAGATTCTAATTACATTATTGAATCTTAGACTTAAGTCAATTTCCAAGCAAATAAGTTATCATTTGACAATTAAATAGGCTGAAAATTTTCATTTACTGATAAAATATAATATAGATGTAAACACTCTAAATTCTACTTAATTAGCAATATTTCAAAAGTAACTGAGAATGATAATATTTGATATAGTTACACTTACACTTATATTTTGAAATATGATATAGATATTATGCAACTATGTAGCAGTGAATAGTTTAAAGCAATAATATTGGGTGACTTCAACACCCCGCTCTCTGAAATGGATCGATCAGGAAAGCAGAAACTAAACAGGGACACAGTGAAAACAATTGAAGCCTTGGACCAAATGGAACAAACAGAACATTTAGAACATTTCATCCGAAAGCAAAAGAATATACCTTCTTCTCAGACCTCAGGGTACCTTCTTCAAAATCGACCATATAATTGGTCACAAAACAGACCTCAACAGATATAAGAAGATCGAACTAATCCCATGCCTCCTATCAGATCACTATAGAATAAGGGTGGTCTTCAGTAGCAACAAAAACAACAGAAAGCCCACATACACATGGAGGCTGAACAATGTTGTACTCAATCATAACATGATCAAGGAGGAAATAAAGAAAGAAATCAAAGATTTTTAAAATTTAATGAAAATGAAGGCACAGCATAACCTAATTTATGGGACACAATGAAAGCAGTGCTAAGAGGAAAATTCATAGCCCTGAGTGCCGCCAAAAAGAAATGGGAGAGAGCATACACTAGCAGCTTAATGGCACACCTGAAAGCCCTGGAACAAAAAAAAAAAAAAAAGCAAATATACCCAAGAGGAGTAGAAGGCAGGAAATCATCAAACTCAGGGCTGAAATCAATCAAGTAGAAACAAATAAAACCATACAAAGAATCAACAAAACTAGGAGTTGGTTCTTTGAGAAAATCAACAAGATAGATAAGCTCTTAGCCAGATTAGCCAGAGAGCAGAGAGACAGTATCCAAATTAATAAAATCAGAAACAAAAAGGGAGATATAACAACAGAAACTGAGGAAATTCAAAAAATCATCAGATCCTACTACAAAAGCCTGTATTCAACACAACTAGAAAATCTGGAGGAAATGGATAATTTCCTAGACAGATACCAAATACCAAAATTAAATCAGGATCAAACAGACCATCTAAACCATCCTATAACCCCTGAAGAAATAGAAGTGGTCATTGGAAGTCTTCCAACACAAAAAAGCACAGGTCCAGCCGGTTTTAAAGCAGAATTCTATCAGACTGCCAAAGAAGACCTAACACCAATACTCTTCAAACTATTCCACAAAATAGAAACAGAAGGAACACTACCCAACTCGTTCTATGAAGCCACAATTACGCTAATACCAAAAGCACACAAAGATCCTACAAAGAAAGAGAATCTCAGGACAATCTGTCTTATGAATATCGATGTAAAAATACTCAATAAAATTCTTGCCAACCAAATCAAAGAACACATCAAAACGATGATTCACCATGATCAAGTAGGCTTCATCCCAGGGATGCAGGGATGGTTCAATATAAGAAAGTCCATCAATGTAATCCAAAACATAAAAAAATCTCAAATAAAAAAAAACACATGTTTATTTGATTAGATGCAGAGAAAGCATTTGACAAAATTCAGCATCCTTTCATGTTAAGGGTCTTGGCAAGATCAGGAATTTGAGGCCCATATCTAAACATAGTAAAAGCAATTTACAGCAACCCGGTAGCCGGCATCAATCTAAATGGAGAGAAACTTGAAGCAATCCCACTAAAGTCAGGGACTAGACAAGGCTGCCCTCTCTCTATATATCTTTTCAATATAGTACTTGAAGTTCTAGCTAGAGCAATTAGACAACAAAAGGAGGTCAAAGGGATAAAAATTGGAAAGGAAGATGTCAAACTATCACTATTTGCAGACAATATGGTAGTATACTTAAGTGACCCAAAGAACTCCACCAGAGAACTCCCACAGCGGATAAACAACTTCAGCAAAGTGGCCAGATATAAAATCAACTCAAGCAAATCAGTAGCCTTCCTATACTCAAAGGATAAGCAGGCTGAGAAAGAAATAAGGGAAATGATACCCTTCATGATAGCCAGAAACAATATAAAGTATCTTGGTGTGACTCTAACCAAACAAGTGAAAGATCTGTATGACAAGAACTTCAAGTTTCTGAAGAAAGAAATTGAAGAAGACATCAGAATATGGAAAAATCTTCCATGCTCATGGACTGGCAGGATTAATATAGTAAAAATGACCATCTTGCCAAAAGCAATATACAGATTCAATGCAATCCCCATCAAAATCCCAATGCAATTCTTCATAGAATTGGAAAGAGCAATTCAAAAATTCATCTGGAATAACAGAAAACCCAGGATAGCTAAAACTATTCTCAACAGTAAAAGAACTTCCAGGGGTATCAATATCCCAGACCTCAAGCTGTACTACAGAGCAATAGTGTTAAAAACTGCATGGTATTGGTACAATGACAGGCATGGAGATCAATGGAACAGAATTGAAGACCCAGAAATGAATCCACACTCCTATGGTCATTTGATCTTTGACAAAGGAGCTAAAACCTTCTAGTGGAAAAAAGATAGCCTTTTCAACAAATGGTGCTGGTTCAACTGGAGGTCAGCATGCAGAAGAATGCAAATTGACCCATTCTTATCTCCTTGCACTAAGCTCAATTCCAAGTAGATCAAGGACCTCCACATAAAACCAGACACACTGAAACTAATAGAAAGGATGGGCACAGGGGAAAATTTCCTGAACAGAACTCCAATAGCTTATGCTCTAAGATCAAGAATTGACAATTGGGACCTCATAAAATTACAAAGTTTCTGTAAGGCAAAGGACTCTGTCAAAAGGACAAAGTGGCAACCAAATAACTGGGAAATGATCTTTACCAACCCTACATCCAACAGAGGCTAATATCTAATATATACAAAGAACTCAAGAAGTTAGACTCCAGAGAGCCAAGTTACCCTATTAAAAAGTGGGGTACAGAGTTAAACAAAGAGTTCTCACCTGAAGAATATCTAATGGCTGAGAAGCACCTAAAGAGATGTTCAACATCCTTATCATTAGGGAAATGCAAATCAAAACAAGCCTGAAATTGCATCTCACACCAGTCAGAATGGCTAAGTTCAAAAACACAGGAGACAGCAGTTGTTGGCAAGGATGTGGACAAAGAGGAACACTCCTTCACTGCTGGTGGGATTGCAAGCTGGTACAACCACTCTGGAAAGGAGTCTGGCTGTTTCTCAGAAAACTGGGCATGACACTCCCGGAGGATCTGGCTATACCACTCTTAGGCATATACCCAGAGGCTTTACCTGCATGCAATAAGGACACATGCTCCACTATGTTCATAGCAGCCTTATTTAAAAAAGCCAGAAGCTGGAAAGAACCCAGATGTCCCTCAACAGAGGAATGGATTCAGGAGATGCCGTATATTTACACAATGGAATACTACTCTGCAATTAAAAACAATGAATTCACGAAATTCTTAGGCAAATAATCAGAACTGGAAAATATCATCCTTAGTGAGGTAACCCAATCACAAAAGAACACACATGGTATGCAAGCACTGATAAGGGGATATTAACCCAGAATCTCGGAATACCCTAGACACAATTCGCATATCAACAGATTTCCAAGAAGATGGAAGGAGAGACCCCTGGTCCTGGAAAGACTCGATGTAGGGGAATATTAGGACAGAGAAGCTAGAGGGGTTTGAATGGGGAACAGAGGGAGGGAAGGGGGCTTATGAGATTTTCGGGGAGGGGGGAAACGGGAAAGGGGAAATCATTTGGAATGTAAATAAAAAATATAGAAAAAAAAAAAAAAGAATGGATACTCCAGTTTGCTTCATGGGTCTTTTGGAAAAGTTTTATCCAGCCCTTTACTCTGAGGTAATGTCTATCTTTGTCATTGAAGTGTTTTGCTTGCTTGCAACACAATACTGGATCCTGCTTTTGGATCCATTCTGTTAGCCTCTATACTTTTATTGGTGAATTACATTCATTGATTTTTGAGACATATTAATGACCAGTAGTTGTTAATTCCTGTTATTTTGATGTTGTTGTTGTTGGTAGAGGGCTGTGTGTGTGTGTGTGTGTGTGTGTGTGTGTGTTCATGTGTGTGTGTATGTTTCCCTTCTTTTAATTTTCCTAGTGTGGAATTATTTATATCCCCTGTTTTGGTGTTTTCTTCGGTATAGTTAACCTCCTTGTGTTGTAGTATTCTTCTAGAATTTTCTTTTGAGTGTGGTTTGTGGATACATATTGTTTTAATTTATTTTGTCTTGGAACATCTTTTCTCCATCTATGTTGATTGAGTTTTACTAGGTATAATATCAGGAACCATAATAAAACAAGTTAATACCTAGCAGGTGATCTTACTGAAATAGTCTACTTTGGATTATAATATAATCATCAACAGATTTGCTCTTTTCAGAAAGGCCCATAAGAATTAATTTTAGGAAAGATTACTTCTGTTAATCTGTGTTTCTTGTTACTATTTAACATATACAACAATCAGTAGGTATTAACCCACCCCTTTTGAGCAGATCTATGCAGATCTACGAAGATGTAGTGTCTTGTTGTGTTGCTATACAGACAAATAGATGACTTCTTAAGTCTTAATGATAATCCTATAAGAATTACTAAAATTATATCAGTGATTATTAAGCTTTTTTATAGTGGGACTATTGTTAGGTCCTTTCCTGATAATCAAAACTGCAATGATAATGCTGTCAGTCTCCCACGTTTCACCAGTTAATTGCTCTTGGATTGTAACCAGACTTTATCCTACACAGAGTATATAACAAGAGCTTGTAAAACAACTAACCAAAGGTCATAAAAGGGGAACTAATGGTTTATTATAGGTGCTAGGACAGAAGATAAAAATATTGACTGGGTTTATCTATACAAGACTTCACTCAGTAACTTAGTTGTGATTTTTCAACATTCTATGAATCTGTGGAACTGTACAAGTGATGGATGTTTAGCTACATAATACTCCTAATAGATATGCATGTAAACATTCTCTGTTATAAACTATTTCAATTTATGATTTCATTTTTTTGTGAACTTGTGATGAAATTTTTAACATGTGATCTTGTATTCTGAAAGATATATAAGTACTGAAGACAAAGAGACTAAATAAATAAATAAATAAATAAATAAATAAATAAATAAATAAAATTTTCCTTTACCTGAAGAGAAAAAATTTTCCCTTTTCCCATTTAGAAGAAATTTTCCCCTTCCCCCACTTAAGATCTTTCTGCCTTTCCTCTTAGATAGCTTTCATAGGAAACTTTTTACAACTTAGTAATAAACACAATAATCACTTTTCAAAATGTCCCCTTTTCTTCCTGGACTTCCAACTCGCAGGCTGAAAGTTAGAGTCATGCAGTTCCTGCTGAGATAGAACAAAGGCCACATTATTTAACCCTCAGCAGTTAAGCTACAGGTTAAACTACACATAAGCCAGCAAGCAACCTCAGAAAGAACTAGAAAAGTTTTTAGAATTTTATAGAAGTTATCACTAGTATTTCAATACACTTGGACAGTTAGAATGTCCAGAGACCCCCAGACTTTAAAGCCACACAAGATTGTTACTCTCTGCTCCTGCCACTACCCTCTGAAGGCTGGGAGGCTCCCGGCAGTATAATAATCTAGATTTTTTTTCTTTGTTTTCTTAGAATATGCAAGGCATCTGTCCAGGACTTTCTGGTTTACAGAGTCTTTATTGAGAAGCCACATGTAATTTAGATAGGTCTGCATTTGTACATTACTTGGCCCCACTCCCTGGCAACATTTAATATTCATTTTTTGTTCTGTACATTTAGAGTTTTGATTATTATGTGGTAGGGTTCAGTTTGTTTGCTTGTTTGTTTTTGTTTGTTGGTTGGTTTGTCCAATCTATTTGGTGTTCTGTGAGCTTCTTGTATGTTTATAGGCATCTCTTTATTTAGGTTGGAGAAGTTTTCTTCTATGATAAAACGATATTTTTGAAAATATTTTTTGGAGCTGTAACTCTTTGCCTTCTTCTGGTCCTATTATTCTTAGGTTAGGTCTTTTCATAGTATCCCAGATTTCCTGGATGTTTTATATGAAAATATTTTAGATGTTGCATTTTTTGTAACAGATATATCAGCTTCTTATTTATTCATTTTCTCTTTCAAGGCATCTCATTAGAGATTGGATTAGTTACTTTCTTGGGTTTTGGTTGTGTTAGGGTATCCATGGCTTTTTGTGTAGGCCTGGTGAAGTTGGTGACTGGTGAACAGACAAATGGGGGTGTATATCTTAATAAGATAGAAAGTAGAACACGGGAGATGTAGAAGCAGGAGTTAAAATATTGGAGATATATCAGAGATGGAACCAGAAAGATGGAGAAGAATATGGGGGAAGGGTTAACTAAGGCTGTATTTAAAAATGTTTAATGTAAACTCACTCCTTTGAAAGTTGATTTTGAATTTCTCATACAGTAAAATTGTTTGAACAGGGTTGTTTTACATGAGTAGGTGATACTAGGTACCCCATAATATATAGGGTATACAGGCAGCAATGTAAATGAGAAATATACCTCATAGGCTCATGTACACATACATTGGTCCCAAGTTGGTGGTATTGTTTGGAGTAGTTTAGGAAGTTTGGCCTTTTGGGGGTAAATATGTCACGGGAGACAGACTTTGAAGTTTAAAGGCTTATGCTATATCTAGTTGAGTCTGTCTTCTTTCTGCTTTCAAGTTCATGGTTTAATTTGCCGTTGTCATGATATGTTATCACAGCAACAGAAGGGTAATTACTATGAGTATTAATGTGCTAGACAGAGCACACTTTCTTATGCCCAATGAGTAGGTAGGGTATTTACTGAGGTTTTCAAATAATACAGACTATTGCTGTTTCTCCTATTTGTTCAAAACTAGACAATAAGAACCTTTTTTCTGAGTATACTAGGATTTCAGAGTAGAGTGACAGTAACCTGGAAACAAGCTGGAATCTTAATTCTGCTGGCTAGCTGGCATCCTGTACTTCTCAGAGAGAAAGAGATGTCATCAAAGATCTTACCAGCTTTGAACCATATATTCTGCAATGCTGATTTGCTAAGATATGCCAAGCGGTTGAAAAGCAGCATATGATTGTATTAACAAATTGCATTGTGAATATATATAAGGTATGCTTCACTGAAAGAATTCATACTTTTACATTATAAACCTGGTAAAAAGCAATGGATTCAAAAGTCATATGAATGGAGGCAGTAGCAGCTAATATTGTTGTTTTGCTCTATGGACATGCTGTATCTCCATATTAATGCTTATATTTATTATTACTAATTAAAACTTTTCTCGGGGGCTGGTGAGATGGCTCAGCGGTTAAGAGCACCGACTGCTCTTCTGAAGGTCCTGAGTTCAAATCCCAGCAACCACATGGTGGCTCACAACCATCCGTAATGAGATCTGATGCCCTCTTCTGGTGTGTCTAAGAGAGCTACAATGTACTTACATATAATAATATATAATTTAAAAAAAAAAAGATAACTAGTATCTTTAAAAAAAACTTTTCTCAGATTTGAAAAGAGAAGAATTATTTATGGAGTGGGAAGTGATGAATTCACAGACATATCTGTCAGCTCAAACTGCTGAGGAAAAGCCATGGTTAACTGCTCAATGAAAGAGGATATCTACATCATCTCTTTGAAGATCAGAGAAGCTTGTAGAAAATGGAGCCAAAACAATATGAGTCAGGGATGAAAATGGGTGCTATGGAACAGTCTTCTGGGCCTAAAATGGCTGTATATTCTTGAACTCACAACAGGAAACATTTCCTTCACTAGGCCTGCACAACCCTGAGCTGCTTTCACTCTTCCAGTATGTAAACAAAAGAGAACGACGGGGCATATTCATATCTAAGGATATCGTTAGATACAAATATGTATGTGTGTGAATAGTAGATGTATAAAAAGTTGATATGTATATGATGCTTCTACTACATTAAATTCCATACTTCCCCTCAGATGACCTTCTACAATGGTGTCCTGTTGTCAAGATATGCTACTTGAGAAGTACAAGGATCTCTAACTGATCAAAGCTCAAATGAACTCACAGAGACTGAAGGAGCAAACACAGTGCCTACATGGGTACACACCAGGTCCTCTCCATATCTATTATAGCTTTTAGTGTAGTATTTTTATCAGACTCCGAATGCATGAATTTTTAATCATGATTTTTGTGGCTTCTCTTGGGCTCTTTTCCTTCAGTTTGCTTGCCTTATCCAACTTCAATGTTTAGTTCCGTTTTGTTTTGATCTTATTATATTTTGTTCAAAGATTAGAAATTATTAGTTTTGTATATTTATTTTGATGTTATTCTCTCTCCATCTCTCTTTTTACTCTATAGGTCATTCTTGCATAAAGTATGATTTCTGCTCTTACAGTTTTATGGACTTTTGGGGTATGCAAATAAGTGGCTTCACATTCTGCTTGTATATTTGTATATTGTTCCCTTTCTTAGCTATGCTGCTTTTGTTTGTTTTGTCCTAGTTCGATGCATTGTGATTGCTTTTATTTTATTTTATTATACTTTATTCAATTTTGTTACATTCCCCTATATGTCTGGTTCTTTTATGAGAGAAAAAATGAATATTAATTTAGAAATCCTTGTACTTCTCAAGTAGCCTATCTGGTTCCAGATAGGACAGCAAGTGGAGAGAAACCAGGAAGAGTAGAAGGAGGGTAAGTAGGAGTCATGATATACTATATAAAATATATCTATTTTTAATTAAAGGGAGAAAAAGAATTTTCAAATCGAGAAAGTGAGAGAGAGAGAGAGAGAGAGAGAGAGAGAGAGAGAACAAAAAACAAAGCAAAAAAAAAACCAAACTGTCAATCAAAGAAAAATCAAATCATATAAAAGCATAAGATGGTTTTGTCCCTGGGAGCTCTGGGACTACTGGGTGGTTCATATTGTTGTTCCTCCTATGGTACTGCAAACCCCTTCAGCTCCCTGGGTCCTTTCTCTAGCTCCCCCATTGTGAACCCTGTGCTCAGTTCAATGGCTGACTGAGAGTGCCCTCCTCTGTATTTGCCATGCAGTAACAAAGCCTCCCAGGTGACAACTACATTAGGCTCTGGTCAGCAAGCACTTGTGGGCATCCACAGTAGTGTCTGGATTTTGTAACTGTATATGGAATGGATCCTTAGGTGGAGCGGTCTCTGAATGGTCTTTCCCTCAGACTCTGCTCCCACACTTTGTCTCTGTATCTTCCTCTGTGGGTATTTTGTTCCCCCTTCTAAGAAGGACCAGACTATCTGTACTTTGTTCTTCTTTCTTCTTGAGCTTCATTTGATCTGTGAATTGGCCCCAGACACATAGGCAGCAGAGGATGACCTTAATGGACATCAAAAGTAGGAGATACCCTTGGTCCTGGGAAGAATAGATGCCTCAATGTAGGGGAATACCAGGACAGAGAAGCAGTAATGGGTTGATTGGGGAACAGGGGGAAGGGATTTCAGGGGGGACCAGGAAAGAATGTAAATAAAGAATATATCTAATAAAAAAATAAAAATGCATAAGAGACACACACGCAGAAATGCATACCCATAGTTTGTAAAAACTAAATTAGAAACCATAATAAATAATCAAAAGACCAGTAAGACATGGAAATCAAATATCAAAACAAATCAAAATGAAAAAAAATGTCTACAAAAATACAATTGCGTTTGTTGTCTACTATTGGCCATGGGTCTTACAACTAAATCTGATTAGTATGTGCCCCCCCTTCCCTACAGGGCTCTAGCAACTCTGTGGAGGAAGAGGAAGTAGAAGATTGTAAGAGTCAGATGGAATGAGTGACTCTAAGAAAACAGTGTCTTCCATGCACCAAAGGACTGATGCACATGCCAGAGATGCTTTATCTTAATAATAGAAACTTTAAAAGAAAAACAAATACTTTGAGAAAAGTGTACATTAATTTTAAAAAAAAATGTCATTTTATAGTACCAATGGTAACTATGTGCCATTTTTCTTTTAATAATTTCATCTGTTAGTTTTAAATATTACAAAATGTTTTAAGGATAATAAAAATAAAACACAGCTATTGCTCAGTGAACAACATATGAGTGCCCTAGTGTGGTTTGTGATGCGATTGCTTGTTGGTAAGGGAGTCAAATGAATTCTTATGCTGAATTTCAAACAAGCTGTCAGCATTTGGAGCACCTAGTCTCTGGGTTAGCAATCTTAATGGCTCCTAACTGCACATCGTTTATTAAATCACAGTTTAACCTGTATTTTATTTGATGAGCCATTTAAATGAATACAAGTCTTATAGAGTTTATATAATTGTCATGAATGTTAAGACTGTGATTAGAACGCCGGGTGGTGGTGGCGCATGCCTTTAATCCCAGCACTTGGGAGGCAGAGGCAGGAGGATTTCTGAGTTCGAGGCCAGCCTGGTCTACAAAGTGAGTTCCAGGACAGCCAGGGCTACACAGAGAAACCCTGTCTCGAAAAACCAAAAAAAAAAAAAGACTGTGATTAGAACATTTATGAGTACTGAATACAGTGTCTCTCCTCCTGTCAAGAATCAGTGTCCATCTGCTTCAGGGGCAAGCCTCTCAGACAATGACAGGATAAGGGAATGACCTATGAATGGAGCATAATATTGTTAGGAGTCATTTCAGTGATAATTTTTTTTAAGAGCATCAGTGTTTGGTTTTACCCAAAGTTTCTGGGCTATCTTATCTCTAGAACAAGTGTAGAGACACATAGCCAGACATTTAACAGATAGTCTAAATGGGGGGAAAGGTATCTTAAAATTCTTCCTGTTAGAGTTCAGAATCCTACAGAAGCAGATGCAGAAAGATTGTTAAGAGCCAGAATGCGTGGAGGACATCTGCAATACAAGGCTTCTGAATAAACTAAGCAACGTTCATATGAACTCATTAAGGCAGCAAACACATGCCCTACATGGGTCTGAGCCAGGCCCTGTGAGTGTATATCATAGCTATTAGCTTAGTATTTTTATTGAACTCTTGACTTTGAGAACAAGTATGTCTCTGACTTTTCTGTCTGCTCTCATGAATCTTTTCCTCTTGTTTAGGTACTGCATCCAACTTCAATATGATCGATTTTGCTTCATCTTATTATATTTTATTTTACCATGTTTGGTAGTCATCTCTTAAAAGCTTGTTCTTTTCTTACAAGAGACAGAAAGAAAGTAGATCAAGAAGAGAAGGATAAGAAGCCGAGAGAGGAGGAGGGAGGGAAAACTATGATCTGGATATATTATATGAAAAAGATCTATTTTCAATAAATTGGTGAAAAAAAGGAAAATAAAGAATCAATTATATATTGTGACTGTTAAAACATACAATCACTAACAGGGGATGCTATAAACTCAATTTTATTTTGCCTCAGCAAATGATATTCTGTTTACTGTGTCAATAATACATCCTCATTATTAACTCACTTTTCACCATTTTGAGGCAATATTATTATCTGCTTCCTAAAGTAAAATCAAATAATTTTAAATAAGTAGTATATATATATATATATATATATATATATATATATATATATATATATAGAGAGAGAGAGAGAGAGAGAGAGAAATGCATACATACATGCATGTATGCATGCATGCATACATATATACAATGTAATGTATACAGAGTGGAAAAATCAGAAGGAAGATGCACTTGACAAAACTGTATATTTCTTTCGTGACTGTTAAAGGCACGAAATTAATTTAAATTACAAAGATCCTCTTAATCTATTTATTATAAACGTTGACGTTAAAGTGCATAAAAAGCAATCCCTTTTTGTCTGTTAATTAACAAATTCAACTGTATGAATATAAGCCACTTTTAATAATTAATAAATAGAAACTAAAGTGACATTTTAAGAATTATAAGAAGACACTTCAAGTTAACAAAAGCTTAGGTATTCTGTTCAGGCTACATTTGACTTCATTCCTCCAAACTTGTGAGGATCTAACTTAAAAAAAAGAAGAAGAAGAAGAAAAAATGAAAAAAAAACAAAACTTGATTTATACCTTAGAGAACAAAGTATAAACCAAGGATAATTCATTGACCTGACAAAAACTACAGCAAAAGAGAAAAAGTCAATGGGATTTGGTGATAGTTTATCACTCACGGTGACTGGGTTTATCTCTGGGCCAAAATCAATAATGTTCTGGAGAAAAAAAACAACTTAAATGGAAGAATGCACAGCCTGTCTTATAGTTAATATGTCTATCTGCTTTTCTTTTACTCATTTTAATCTAGTGAGTCATTCTTTAAAATAACTTCAATGACTTATTATGTAAAAACATAATTCATCTTTGATTTATAAAAGAAGTAAAATTCAAGGGGGATTTTCACTTTTAAGCCACTAATATATCCAGTCACATTTGCATTAATAAATTAAAGTTGACAAGATATTTATCTTAATTATTGTTCAATATCAAGATTATAGCTCTGTTGTGCATTGTTCATAATACTATGTCAATTGAACCTTAATGAAAATTCTGATGAATTGTTTTTATGATAATTAGGCTAAAACTATAAAGATAGAACTTATTACTGTCCATTAGTCATGGATATTTCACTGAAAAGATGATTTTATTTTTCACATAAAGACAAAACCATGTTACTTTTACTTTTAAGCAAAAAGGAATCAACATTTACTCAACATTCAATTTCTTTATGGCAAAGTACATACAATTTTTTCTTCCTATTATTTCCCAGGTTTGGAGCTATTAATTTTTTTCTTTTCATTTTTTTATTGAATATAATCTTCATTTGCATTTCAAATGCTAAAACCTTTCCCAGTATTTCCCCACCCTGAAAACCCCCAACCCCTCCTCCCACCCCCTGCCTTCAAATATATGCCTCTACCCCAGACCCACTCCCACCTCTTCCCTCCTCGATTTCCCTTTGTTGGGGCATCTATTGAGCATTCACCAGACCAAGGACCACTCCTCTCACTGATGCCTGACAAGGCATTCCTCTGCCACATTTTTGGCTGGAAGCTTTTGTACCCCTTGGTTGATGGTTTAAACCCTCGGAGTCCTGGAACTATTAATTATATGTAAAACAATATTGCACATGAGTAAATACTTTTAGTTTTGCTTTAATATAATGTATTATTCTCCTTATAAATACCATACAACAGTCTCGATATTTGTAACATAGTATATTAGTGCATCTAAGATCATTATGAAAAACATAGTAACGGATTCTTGCAAATGAGGAGATTGGTGAAGCAAGCTAACTCTTCAAACCTGTCATTTTCAAACTTCTGATGCATACGTCACTTATGCTATATAGGAGCTGACGAATGTGCTCACAACCTTTAAACCTAAGTATCAGAATGGCAAAAGAAACCACAGCAGATATTGTTTCTACAACAGTATTTCAATTGCTGAAAACTCCATGGAGCATGGCATTTTACCTTGTTTCCTACCAGTTTATGCTGTTCCTATTCTGTATAATCTGTGAGAAAACAGATTACTTTTGGGTCAAATATGAGTGATGCCTTATTCTTCACAGCGAGTGGACTGGTACCCTAAGTCCAAATTTGCATAGAATAAACAGCAAGAAGACTGGATAATCCTGTGCACACAGGACATTACTGAAGAGAAACCCTGTGCTTAGGAGACTCAAAGGTTTTATACTCAGTAGTTGACAGATAATATTGTTTAACACATATGCATTTAAGATTTTGCATAACTTTTCACATTGTTTTATGTAGAGTGGAACTAGAAAAGATCATCCTGAATGAGGTAAAGACCCAGATGGAAAAATATGATATGTACTCACTTATAAGTGACTGTTAGCCATAAAGGACAACTATGCTATTATCCATAAGCCCCAAAAAGCTCAGTAACGAGGAAGGTTCAAGGGGGAATGTTTGAATCTCACTGAGAAGGGGAAGCAGAACAGACATCTTGGATAGACTGTGAGAGGGTATTGGGCAGGGGAGAGTATGAGGATTAGAGCAAAAACGATCATGTAAGGGAAGACAGACAGAGAGAGAGAGAGAGAGAGAGAGAGAGAGAGAGAGAGAGAGAGAGAGAGAGAGAGAGAGAGAGAGAGAGAGAGAACCTACTAGGAGAGATTACCAGACTGAAGGCAACATCTCAGGGACCAGCTAGAAACCTAGGACAAAGGAAACATCCAGGATACTATGAGGATGACCTACTACAATGGGAGATACAGAGCCTAAACTGGCCATCTCCGGCAACCAGGCAAGACTTCCAGTGGAGAGACTTGGAACACCAAACCAACCACAAATCCTTTGACCTACAATTTGTCCTGTCTACAAGAGAATCTGGGGTAAAGCTGTGCAGAAATTATGGGAATAGCTAACAAATGACAGGTCCAGATGGATACCCATACCATGAGAAGTAGCTAACTTTTGATACTGCCTAGAGGGCCAGGACTAAAAGGCTGAATAACCCAGAGAATTAGGATAGAACCAAACATGACTGACAATAACAAATAAATAAATAAATAATCACTAATTAATACAATGATTTCTAGTGATTTTCTTCTATACATATAGGTTAGTGACTAGCCAAATTGATATCAGAGAAGCTTCACCCAGAAATAGATGCAGAGTTCCACAGCCAAACATTAGACAGAGCTTGGGGAATCCTTTGGAAGACAGGGAAGAAAGATTGTAGGAACCAGAGGGGTCCCAAGAACAACCAAAGAATCAACTAATCTAGGCTCGTAGGAGCTCACAGAGTTTGATCCACCAACCAGGGAGCCTGCATGAGACTGACCTAGGCCCTATGCACATATGTTATAGTTATGTAGCTTGGTCTTCTTGCAGGACTCCTAAAATTGTGAGCGGAGGTTGTCTCCGACTCTTTTGTCTGCTTTTGGGACCCATTTTTTTTTTTACTGGGTTGCCTACTTCAGCCTTAATAGGAGAGGAAGTGCCATTCTTACTGCAAATTGATATTCCATAGCTGTTTGATATCCATGGGAGACCTGCCCTTTTCTGAAGAGAAATGGAGCAGGAGTAGATTTCAAGGGGGGGGATAAAGATGTGTGTATGTTGCAGGTGGGAATGGTGTTGGGCTAGGAGGAGAGATTGGAGGGGAAATTGCTGTTGGGATATAATGCAGTCATAAGTTAAATAAAAAAAATGATTGCTACCATGGAGAAAAGGCTTATTCTAGAATTGAACTCTTTCCAAGACTATGAAGTTTTTGATGGTGAGAGATTTGTGACCTACCTGTTAATGTGGGGGCCTATAGAGGAAACATAGAACCAGGACTGTTAGATAATTCTGACTCATTGTATGTACAGTTCTGTTGACATATAAGGGTGTTACCCAGGGTGTAATTCGAACAGATGTGTTTGCCTTTGTACCAATACTGACCTGTACAATTAGAGACATAGCAATGAAGACGAACAAATAGAATTTTTTGAATATGTTATTCACACCAGTAAGGTACTAAATGGCAAAGATCTTTAAAGCTGTAACAAAGGACAAATTGTTATCTTACCATAAATATTCATACTATTCTGAGTCATAATTTTCTTTGCCAAATCATGGTCTCTATGGTTAAAAAGTTTAATAGATCCATTGATTAGTTCTGATGTGATATTGGTTTGGAAAATCTATACCTTCTCATTAAAGTTAAAGATAAGAAATAGTTCTTTTATTTTTTTTCAATCGGAGTCACACAGATTTATTTTAATTTATTTATTTATTTATTTTTTAATTTACATTCCAAATCATTTCCCCTTTCCTGTTTCCTCCCTCCCCGAAAGTCCCATAAGCCCCCTTCCCTCCCTCTTTTCTCCATTCAACCCCTCTCGTTTCTCTGTCCTGGCGTTCCCCTACATCCAGTCTTTCCAGGACCAGGGGTCTCTCCTTCCATCTTCTTAGAAATCTATTGATATGTGAATTGTGTCTAGGGTATTCTGAGATTCTGGGTTAGTATCCCCTTATCAGTGACTGCATACCATGTGTGTTCTTTTGTGATTGGGTTACCTCACTAAGGATGATATTTTCAAGTTCTGACCATTTGCCTAGGAATTTCATGAATTCATTGTTTTTAATTGCAGAGTAATAAACTGAGGAATGATGTTGTTTATTGCTCCTTGTTATTGTCTACCATCTTCTTTAACATGTATAACAATAAATAGCTCTATAAAACTTCAGGGTTCTGATACAATCCGCTTTGCCACATGCCAGATTATGATATTTGGCAGACTCTAATATATTTCTCTGTAATTAGAAATGGTTAACTATGTAGAATATGCTATTTTACATTAATTGTACTCAATAGGTCCAGATCTGCATTACAAAAATTTTGACATTGGTAAAATATGCAAATCAATTGATAGATGATAACAGTGTGATAAGCCTTTTGCATTTACAGAACAAAATTTTAAAAATATTTATACAGTCACCTCACCAGATACTAATATAACTGGTCAAGTTTATCTTTTTTCAAACCCTCCATAAGTTGGGGAAAAGGGTAACTCCCTTCATCTGATGGCATTTTCTTCACATGGTAGAGGGATCTGAAGGCTCTATCTCAAGTTTTACTCAAGGTCAGGTGTTATTCTTGTCAACTTGAACTTACTGTCTGGGTCTGTAACTTTCTCTGTGAATTATGGAATTCTCCACACACCTTCGGGCCTTCCTTCGACAGTCAGGTTTGATCTCCATTCTCTGTCTGCAGCTTTAACTGAAGCCTTTGAAAAATTGAAACAAGGAGCTTCCTGTGCACATATGGATTTGCAGAATTCTGTGGAGCAGGGTAGGAAGAGATTGAATTAGACTTTAGACAAGCACAGGGACATTCCACGGCTTTACACACTTTCAGCAGAAACTGAAGTAGGCATGATGTATAAGTTCCTAGACTCCATACATGGTGACTCACAGTTACCTGGAATTCAAGACCCAGTGAAGTCATGCATTCGTCTGGCTTCCATGGGCACGTTCACATATATGTCATGAACACACACACATACACACACAAAAATCATTATCAGTATGACTTCAAATATTTCAATTATACAAATTTCTTAGTGGTATTTTGTTTCTAAAACTTAATTATATTTCCAAAGTTCTCATTCTTTTTTTATGTGATAGTACTGAAGAACTTGTTTCATATTTTGTGTGTATGAATGATGCACCTGTATTTGGGGGTACAGTTGTCTGTGAATGCACATGGAGAAGCCAGAGATCAATCTTTTTGCCTAATTTTGTTTTGTTTGTTGGTTTTTTGAAACAGGGTTTCCTTATTGGACACAGGATGTCCATTTTGGTTGGACTGACTGTGCAGTGATCCTCTGATATCTCTTTGTTTCCTCCTGTTCAGAGCTACGGGGTTAACAATCCAGCTACCCCATTTCTTTTAGCGCTAGATGTCTGAACTTTATGTTTGTGTTGCAAACCCTTCACACACTGAGTCATTTTCTCAGTGTTTCTAGTTGTTTAATATTTTTGATAACTTTCATGTGGAATTAAAAAGCATGTGTTGAAGCTATATCTTTTGTCCTTAGTTAGCCTGTTTGTCATAGTGAATTAATTTTTATAAATAAACTTTATATTTAGTAGCTGGGTTTGGTTAATTAATGTCATTTTGGAAAGGTTTGCATAGACATTCATCAGAGACAGTAGCTCTGATTAATTATTATAATTTTTGTGAGATGCACTTTCCTGAATTTAGTGCCCAAGAATGAGTTTCTGCTCATTTGTGTATAGTCTTTTTCTCCTTTTTATTCTGAATATTTTTCATTCCTGCATCTCTAATTTTATTTTTTTTCCAGTACCATTTTAACTGCTTTGATAGTTTTGAAGGTAAAACATCTGAAACTTCCTCACAGACATGCGTGGAAGTGTATCTCAGATGGTTCTGAATCCAGTCAGGATAATCTTGATATTAGCCATACCTTCCTCTCCTCCCTCAGTACCAAGAAAATAACATTAGATACTTATTTACTTTATTTCCTGCAAGCTACAAAAGGATTTATTTTTCACTAGTGTGATTACAACTTAGAGTTATAAAAAAAGTGGATTATTCTTTCCTCTTTTTTTATGTGATTCTTTTTTATAAATCCATGTTATTTCCTCACATATCTACACTAAAAACCTTAATAGGATGACTGAAAGTCTTTAGGTATCTCTTATCTCTTTGGCATTGTTCCCATTACACTACCTACCCCTGACCTCCTCAGCCACTTTCAGGTTCCTGTTGCTTCTATGTCTTCTAAAGAGGATCTCAGATACATTCATTCCCCAACTGTGCAGTGGTAACACATACATAGTGTTTTCTTAGACCATCGGGTTGTCCAGACTGACCACTTTACTGACTTAGATCTATTGATTTCAATCCTTTCTTTTTCTTTATATATTAATTTGATTTTTTTGTTTGTTTGTACATTTATTTGTTTCATTTTATCAAGAAGAATGCTGAAGTTGTTCATTTGAGCATACTTAGAAATTGTATCTCTTCCTCTAATTTTGCTCCTAGAAATATAAGGAAGAAAAAATCATTTAAAATTTAAAACAAATATTGACTCTACTCAGCATGCAAGGAAAATATCAAATGACTAGTAGTTTCTTGAAGTTCTCCTAGGATTTCTAGATACAAGAGTGGGATTATCAATAGAGGATTCAATATATCAGTACAGACTTAATTGGACTATTCTTAGAATTACTGAGGGTAAATGAAATTCAAGATATTTTTCATAAATAGAATTTAAATACAATGCAAAGCAATATGCAGGGATTTATATCCAAACATCTTACAGAATTTTATTTTGAATTCAAAGAAAAACCCATGACTAAATAACAGTATTAATAATTTAGAAATGACATTAGAATGCTTTACATTAGTAGAAATATTTTGAAAACAATAGAGAAGTAAATATTCCTTAATCTGTGTTAGTAGTATTAATGTTAAAGAGTAGACAAAAATGAAAGAAGGAAAATAAATAAGTTATCTATTTTACTGCAACCCAAACTAATATTATGAAGAAAATAGATGGAAAAAGATCTCAGATAAAATCACTGCATGCACTTTTTAAACAAGCTATCAGGACAAAAATTATAATGGTACTCTGATTCTCTAGTCTATTGTCATACTTTTCAATTCATACAAGTAGCTTATATTTTGGAGCTCTTGATAATCCACCTCATAATTTATTTGTTATAGTAACTTATTAGCTTATAGTAAAATAAGTAATGAAAAATGACAAATGTATAATTTTCAAGTAGTAATAACCATAAGTGTCCTTAAATGCTCAAGGTTTATTTTCATTTCATTTTTTTCTTTCTTTTATTAAAGATTTTCTTTATTTATATTTCAAATGTTTTTCCCTTTCCTAGTTTCCCCTCTGAAAATCTCCTAACCAAGCCCTCTCTCCCTGCTCACCCACCCACCAACTCCGGCTTCCCTGTCTTGGCATTCCCCTACACTAGGGCATCCAGCCTTCTCAGGACCAAGGGTGGGCGTCTCCTCACTTTGATGTCCAACAAGACCATCCTCTGTTACATATGCAGCTGGAACCATGGGTCCCTCCATGTGCACTCTTTGGTTGTTGGTTTAGTCCCTGGGAGCTCTGAGATTACTGGTTGGTTCATATCATTGTTCCTCCTATGGGCCTGCAAACCCCTCCAGATCCTTGGGTTCTTTCTATAGCTCCTCCATTGGGAACCCTGTAAAATGATCAATCTTAATAGATGAAAAAAATTAAATGAATAGTGTCAAAAGAAGAAATATATGACATGTATAAGATTTAGAGGCTATAATACAATATGTATTTTCAAATTTTTATTTTATTTTATAGGATGGTTATGTGTCTGTTTAAAGGCACATTTCTTTGTGGGTGCATGTGATGAACAGAATGAGCAGCACGGTTCTTCACACAATTGAATCTACAAGAAGTTGGAAGCCACTTGAAGTAGGTACTAAGCTGAACTGTGATCATTTTAAAAAATAGTACACCCTATTCCTGTCCCCAGCCCCAGGACTAATATTTCATGAAAAAATATATGAACTCCACATACTTGGAACTAAAATGAGCAGTAATTGTCAAATGAAACTAAATTTGTCTTAAATTACAAATAAAGACTATACAAAAAACAAAACAAAACAAAATAAAACGAAAACAAAACTAACTTTTCTAGCCAGGCCTACTTTTGTTATTATCAGATTTTTGTTTGTTTGTTTGATGATTTATTTTCTTTTAATTAGATATGTTCTTGATTTTCATTTCAAATGTTTTCCACTTTCCTGGTTCCCCCCTCCCTGATAGTACCATAAGCCCTCTTCCCTCCCCCTTTTCCCCAATCAACTCCATCCTGCTTCCCTGTCCTGGTATTCCCCTACATTGCTGCACTGAGCCTTTCCAGGACCAGAGGCCTTTCCTTCCTTCTTCTTGGGCATCATTTGATATGTGAATGGTGTCCTGGGTATTCTGAGTTTCTGGGCTAATATCCACTTATCAGTGAGGACATACCATGTGTGTTCTTTTGTGATTGGGTTACCTCATTTAGGATGATATTTTCCAGTTCCAACCATTTGCCTAAGAATGATCACTAATTGAGAAAATGCCTCACAGCTGGATCTCATTGAGGCACTTCCCCAACTGAAGCTCCTTCCTCTGTGATAACTCCAGCCTGTGTCAAGTTGACACACAAAACCAGCCAGTACACTCACTTAGGATATTATTTTCCAGTTCCACCCATTTGCCTAAGAATTTCATGAATTCATTGTTTTTAATAGCTGAGTAGTATTCCATAGTGTAAATATACCACAATTTCTGTATCCATTCCTCCGTTGAGGGACATCTGGGTTCTTTCCAGCTTCTGGGTGTAATAAATAGGGCTACTATGAACATAATGGAGCATGTGTCCTTATTATATGCTGGGAAATCTCTGGATATATGCCCAGGAGTGGTATAACACGGTCCTCTGGGAGTGTCATGCCCAGTTTTCTGAGGAACCGCCAGACTGATTTCCAGAGTGGTTGTACCGGCTGGCAATCCCACCAGCAGTAGAGGAGTGTTCCTCTTTCTCCACATCCTTGCCAACACCTGCTGTCTCCTGAGTTTTTGGTCTTAGCCTTTCTGACTGGTGTGAGGTGAAGATGGAAAAATCTGCCATGCTCATGGATTGGCAGGATTAATATAGTAAAAATGGACATCTTGCCAAAAGCAATATACAGATTCAGTGCAATCTCCATCAAAATCCCAACTCAATTCTTCATAGAGTTAGAAAAAGCAATTGAAAAATTCATCTGGAATAACAGAAAACCCCCAGGATGGCTAAAAATATTCTCAACAGTACAATGAAACTTCTGAAGGAATCAGTATTCTGAACCTCAAGCAGTACTATAGAGCAATAGTGTTAAAAACTGCATGGTATTGGTACAGTGACAGGCAGGTAGATCAATGGAATAGAACTGAAGACCAAGAAATGAACCCACACACCTATGGTCACTTGATCTTTGACAAAGGAGCTAAAACCATCCAGTGGAAAAAAAGATAGCCTTTTCAACAAATGGTGCTGGTTCAACTGGAGGTCAGAATGCAGAAGAATGCAAATCGATCCATTCTTATCTCCTTGCACTAAGCTCAATTCCAAGTGGATCAAGGACCTCCATATAAAACCAGACATACTGAAAGTAATAGAAAAGAAACTGGGGAAGAGCCTTGAGCACATGGGCACAGGGGGAAATTTCCTAACAGAACACCAATAGCTTATGCTCTAAGATCAAGAATTGACAAATGAGACCTCATAAAATTACAAAGTTTCTGTAAGGCAAAGGACACTGTCAATAGGACAAAAGGGCAACCAACAAATTGGGAAAAGATCTTTACCAACTCTACATCTGACAGAGGGCTAATATCCAATATACACAAAGAACTCAAGAAGTTGGACTCCAGAGAGCCAAATAAGCCTATTAAAAATGGGGTACAGAGCTAAACAAAGAATTTTCACCTGAGGAATATCATATGACTGAGAAACACAGAAATGTTCAAATCCTTAGTCATTAAGGAAATGTTATTCTAAGTTTTAGCTAGATTGAATATGGTACTTACTGCATATTTATGTAACAGTATATTAATCAAATGTCTATTGATGAACATTCAAAATTAGAAAATTAGGAATCAAAATTTTATAAGAATTAAAAAATTATCTCTTTAAACTGTGTACTTATTTAAAACACCTGAAAATTGTTAGAGTTGTTATCAGTTCTTTGGTGCAAATGAAGTGTTGGTACTAGAATAATGCTAATGTGATTGTTATATGGTAACATGAATAGATGCTTTTAATGGTCTGTAAGTGACTTAACCATTTAAGGCACTTCTTGACTAGAAAAGAGGGTTCTCACTCTCTAACAAACACCCAGGATTTTATTCTGTTTTTGAGGCAATTGGTTTGTTACCTAAAACTCTAAGAAAAAAATAATAGTCATGGACATATTTCAACAAAGTCAATTTAATATCTACTCAAGATCATATTGAGTTTTAGGATTAAGTTAATACCAGAGGAAGATTTCTTGATATTTTCAAATTTCTATGTAATGATGACTGTTCCACTAATTTCAGATAGAAAGTTGAATAAGATTTATATATTGAACAAAATGCCATAAATCAGATGCAGTCACTATTATTTTCTTAAAGACAGGTAACTTGCTAATATGCCAAGTGATTGACAGCTATGTTGTCCTATTATGGTTTTTGTTCTAGGTTTATTCCCCACTTCCCCACTGCGAGTGATCCACAAAAAAACCACTCCCCAATGTCTAATACAATATTATTAACGAGCAATCTGTTATCATAGTAAATCGAATGAAAAGATTATAAAAATATGGCTTTTTTCTTTTTTTCTTTTTCTTATTAAATATATACTTCTTTTACATTTCAAATGTTATACACTTTCCTGGTTTCCCCCTCTCTCAGAAGTCCCCCAAACCATCCTCCCTCCCCCTGCCTCCATGAAGATTCCCCTTCACCCAACCCACTCCCATATAACCTCCCTCGATTTCCCCACTCTGGGGCATCTATCAAACCTTCATAGGACCAAGGACCTCTTCTCCCACCAATGTCAAACAAGGCATTCCTCCACCACAAATGCAGCGGGAACCATGTGTACCCCTTGGTTGATGGCTAGTCCCTGGGAGTCCTGGGGGGACTGGTTTGCAGACATTGTCATTCAAACTCCTTCAGCTCTTCCAGTCAGTCCTCCAACTCCTCCACTGGGGACCCTGCATTCAGTCCAATGGTTGACTGCTAGCATCAGCCTCTGTATCTGTAAGGCTCTGGCAAGGCCCCTCAGGAGACAGCCATATCAGGCTTTATAGAGATGCTTTATAGAGAGCAAGCTACCTTTCACAGTCTTTCTAATCATTAGACTTGTTCAGAATAACGTACTGTTAATATTCCTGCTCTATAGATTATCTTCAAAATCTTATGCTTGGTACATTCTACATTTTTCAATAATTACTAGGGAGAGTGTGAAGAAAGAAATAATAGAACAAATGGAAAAATTAATTACATGAGACTAGAAAACAGAGAGCAAAAAACAACAAATATCAAATTAGAGCAGCTTAGAGAAATACTTGGAATAATTGGCCTATAACTCTTAAAATGGAGATTGAATGATTGGAAACTATTTATTTATTTATTTATTTATTTGAAGTAAATTATCATTTCTAGAGATGTGAACTTGAGTTTGTACTAGTGATAAGAAGAAGGGACAAAGAGGAAGATATGAGTTTCTCATTGTTAATTTATAGTGTCTGCTGTTGACATAAGATGTATGGTTGGATTGCTTGCTTCCACATTGACATACATTCATGAACAGGAGTTGAAAGTAGTTGCTCAGTACTTTAAAAGCAACTCATCTTCACCCATTATTGAATGATGAATTCTTCTCCCTAGTAACATGCTTTCAAGTTCTTCCATCTATTCACATTAAGGGCACTATTATTGTGAGAACAGGGCCTTATTTCTCAATTCTCCATGCCTTTAGGAAATATTGCTATTTTTTGTAGAGTAGAATTGTCTTAAATGTTAAATGATTGGCATGGTTTGTTTATTGGGACAGATGTCATTTTAGCATCTGGACCATATGAAGTTGTAAGCACCATATCCTTTAGAAATAGGATTATGCTACTATGAATCAGACCCTTGGACATCCTACATCTTAACTTTCTTATCATTTGCTTATGGAAATAATGCTAGCAACTTATTATCCTCTTATCATGCTCTAGGTTATTTTTGAGAATTCAGGAATTATTTAGAATTGAAAATTCATCTGCTCATGATGAGCTACCTGTTTCACTAATTATTTAAGGGAAAATATTTTCAGGGACGTATCCTGGCATACGGTGTAACTAGTGAATCCTTCACAGTGCCACTTTTCCTATTGTTTTATGGGCAGAGGAACAAGGTACATTGTAACTATAGGGAGCAATAATTCACTAGAGGTTCTTTTTTTTTTTTAACTTAGCCTTCACACTAAATTATGAAGGCAAATTGTTTCTTGGAGTAAAATGGAATTTATGGCATGTGCATAGTTTTCCCGTAAATGTACTTTCAACTGGAATATGCCACACAAAATACAGAGGGATCTGTGTTGACATAGGGTGGAAGAGTGTCTAGCGATTTATGCAGAATTGTGATTGATGTTTTCTAAGCAGTTATTGAAAATATTTTAACCAAAGTTTAACAAATGTCCCAAACAAAATAAATAGAAGGGGCACAGGCAGTGTACAGGTGAAATACCAAGCATAAATTTAGTTGCTAAGATGTTCCCTTATCTATCCAAATCCTTCCCTCCCTGTGCACTCATGTCTAACATTTTATAATTAAGGACCAGTATTTTCATTCCTCAAAAAGCTATAAGACATAAAATGTAAACACGCCTAGCCAAGTCAAATCTCCACTCAATTTCACAGTACTTTGTAATTGAATGATAGCATATGATATGTGACCTAGTTACCCTGAGCCCTTGGCAACCCTGAGAAATCTAAACCCTGAAGAATCTATACCTGCAAGTGGCCAAATGTTGGACAAAGGCTCACTGATCATACAGTTTACAGTTTTACATTTAAATTATAAGTAGAAGTGTATTAGGTATAAAGATTTCCTATGAAAGTAGGCAGAAAAGTGAGCCAAGATCTTCCATTTTAATTCTTGATAATTTTTCCAGCATTTTATCTAAGCCACTTTCCATTTTACTCAAATGAATTCTCAGTTTAACTCAGTACTGCAAAAATAGATTATGTATGTATCTAAAATATGCAGAATCAGTTTGAAGATGGTCTGAATTCCTTCATCTTCCATAGAGTAAATTTAATAAATTTCCCCATACAAAGTTCCTGTATTATGTGCTGCAAATTGAAATAATTTAATCTGTTAAAATTGTGTCAATATTTTATAAAGTACACCTCTTGAGATTTAAGAAAAATGTCATTAAAGAAACAAATAAAATGAGCATACTTGTTAAACCTAATACTTTAAAGTAATAATTAAAACTTAAATATATGCTAAAAACCGTAGATGGAACAAACATATCCTGAGCAATACTTGAAAAAAATAGAGCTAAAGAGAATAAGAATTTGTGATTAAAACCCAATATTAAATTGATTAAATAAAAACTCTAAATAGTTCTGAAAAAAACATGAGGAAAACATGACTTTTGAAATATTAAAGCATGAGATTGCTTTTTGAGAAATATTGAAGAGAAAACATTTATGGGATATTCGAGTTAATATTTAAACAGTATTATTATATTTCTTTCTTTTATTTTAAACTTCAGATTTCATTCCCATCCCAGTCCACCCTCCAACTCTTCCACATCCCATACATCCTCCCTGAGCCCCTGTCTCCACTCCACGAGGATGTCCATACCCCTCACCTCACCAGACCTCTAAACTCCATGGGGCTTCCAGTCTCTTGAGGGTTAGGTGCATCTTCCTCTGACTGAACTCAGACCTGGCAGTCCTCTGCTGTATATGTGTTGGGGGCCTCATATCAGCTGGTATATGCTGCGTGAATGGTGTTCCAGTATCTGAGAGATCTCAGTAGTCAAGGTTAATTGAGACCACTGGTCCTCTCACAGGGTTTCCCCTCTCCTCAACTTCTTTCAGCTTTCCCCTAACTCAACCACAGAGGTCAGCAGCATCTGTCCATTGGTTGGATACAAATATCTGCATCTAACTCTTTCAGCTGCTTGTTGGGTCTTTAGGAGGGCAGTCATGGTAGGTCCCTTTTTGTGAGCACTCCATAGCCTCCATAATAGTTTCAGAACTTGGGGTCTCCCCTTGAATTGGATGCCATTTTGGGCCTGTAGCTGGACCTTCTTTTCCTCAGGCTCCTCCATTTCTTTCTTTCTTTTTTTTTTTTTTTATTTTCTAAGTTTTTTTATTTACATTCCAAATCATTTCCCCTTTCCCGTTTCCTCCCTCCCCGAAAGTCCCACAAGCCCCCTTCCCTCCCTCTTTTCCCCATTCAACCCCCTCTCGCTTCTCTGTTCTGGCATTCCCCTACATCCAGTCTTTCCAGGACCAGGGGTCTCTCCTTCCATCTTCTTGGAAATCTATTGGTACGTGAAGTGTGTCTAGGATATTCCGAGATTCTGGGTTAATATCCCCTTATCGGTGACTGCATACCATGTGTGTTCTTTTGTGATTGGGTTACCTCACTAAGGATGATATTTTCAAGTTCTGACCATTTGCCTAGGAATTTCATGAATTCATTGTTTTTAATTGCAGAGTAGTATTCCATTGTGTAAATATACCACATCTTCTGAATCCATTCCTCCGTTGAGGGTCATCTGGGTTCTTTCCAGCTTCTGGTTATTATAAATAAGGCTGCTATGAACATAGTGGAGCATGTGTCCTTATTGCATGCAGGTAAAGCCTCAGGGTATATGCCCAGGAGTGGTATAGCCGGATCCTCCGGGAGTGTCATGCCCAGTTTTCTGAGGAACCGCCAGACTGCTTTCCAGAGTGGTTGTACCAGCTGCAATCCCAACAGCAATGGAGGAGGGTTCCTCTTTCTCCACATCCTTGCCAACAACTGCTGTCTCCTGTGTAATTAGACAACAAAAGGAGGTCAAAGGGATACAAATTGGAAAGGAAGAAGTCAAACTATCACTATTGGCTCCTCCATTTCTATCCATGCAGTTCTTTCAGACAAGAACAATTATGGGTCAGAATTTTGACTGTTGGATGGCAACCCCATCCCTCTTTGATGCCCTGTCTTTCTGCTGGAAGTGGGCTCTATAAGTTCCCTCTCCATATTGTGTGACATTTCATCTAAGGTTCCTCTCTGAATCTTGAGTCTCTCACCTCTCTTGTCTCTGGTACATTCTGGAGGGTCCCCCAACCTCCTACCTCACGAGCTTGCATGTTTCCATTCTTTCTGATGGCCCTCAGAGATTTCAGTCCTTATCTCCCACCCAATACCCAGGCATGTCCTCTCTCTGCACCGCTCCCCCCCATTCTTTTCTCTCCCAGGTCCCTCCCTCCCCTCTTGTGGTTGCTTGCTTCTCCCTCCCAAGTATAACTGAAGCATCCACTTGGGCCTTTCAGTTTGTTGACCTTTATGAGATCTTTGGGCTGTATCTTGAGTATTCAGCAATTTTTTTTTGGCTACTCAGCAATTAAGAATAAGGATGGTCTTGGAAAGACTGGATGTAGGGGAAATGCCAGGACAGAGAAGCGAGAGGGGGTTGAATGGGGAAAAGAGGGAGGGAAGGGGGCTTATGGGACTTTCGGGGAGGGAGGAAATGGGAAAGGGGAAATGATTTTGAATGTAAATAAAAAAAAACTTAGAAAAACAAAATTAAAAAAAAAGAATAAGGATATCCTGAGATTTGCAGGCAAATGGATGAAACTAGAAAATATCATCATGAGTGAGGTAACTCAGACCCAAAAGGCCATGCATGGTAATGAGCTCACTAATAAGTGGATAAAATTATATTTCATTGAAGAAAATTTATATTTTTATTAAACTTCACATATAGACAAGATAACCATTGACACACTTCACAAAATTATTTGTGTCATTGGTATGTGGAAATGAGTCATTAAATAATCATCTTTTATATTTTAATATTTTAAAGTACATAAACTTTATTTAAATATGGAAACATGAATGAATTATGAGAGATTTGATACTAAGACATCAAGTTTAGAGAAATAAGCAGTTAATAGTGTAAGCTTTTGGATTTTACTTGTCTTGCTATACAAAATTTCAGTTTTCACATATACCCAGTCATGTTCTCCTCTCTGCACCACCCCTCTCATCCTTTTCTCTCCCAGGTTCCTCCCTCTCCCCTTGTGGTTGCTTGCTTCTCCCTCCCAAGTATGACTTCAATATATTCACCTTGGTGGACAAGCAAACTTGTGTGTTTGCATAAAACAAGTTTTGCTATTTGTTTTTTGTAAAACAACATATCACTTTGTTGTTCAAGTTCGTTTTGCCCTTGAAATTCATCGTTATCTTGCCTCAAATTTCTGAGAGCAAGGCTTTCATGTTTCATCTACCATGTAATCATCATCATCATCATCATCATAATTAGTAATATAATAAAGACTGATAGAACATTTAACCTGGAAGATTCATTTTTATTTTAATTACATTTTTCTGTGCATGTGTGTATGAATGCATTCAGATGCACATTTAGAGTTGTACAGAAATGGGTATTTGAGATTCTGTGCCTGCCTGTTGTGTATCTGCTTATAGCAACATAAGGAGAGCTTTAGATGTTGTTCCTTGAGCACTGTCCCCTTTTCTTCTGAGGCAGATCCTCACATTGGCCAAGGATATTGCAAATTGCCTAGCCTAGATGACCAAGAACCCCCAGGGATCATTCTGTCCATTGAGATGTCCATCACATGAGCCATAACACATATGGCTCATTTTCACAGAGGTTCTGGGATTGAACCTTACTTCTCATGCTGGCAAGGCAAGCATTTTCCCATCTGAGTGATTCCCCTCATGGATGTTACAGTACTTTCACTTTTTATTATCTTTATTAAAAGTGCAACAGGATTTTTTTAAGAGATCAAAATGTACAGGCTGTTAAACGTGTAAAGGTTTCATTTAATCATAGTTGGGTTTACAAATATAAATAATGGTTCAATATGTGATCTCTGTTTTCAGAGTTTGTTCTATGATGATTAAAGTATATCAACCTAAAATAAAATAGGACTCTAATACAATGTTTCTTTCATAGACAGTATTAGAAATTTAGAGTTCATTGTTTGCACTTGTGTATTTCAAAGTTTCATAAAAGTCTTTTGAATTCTGTACTCCTGTAGTATAAGCATGGGTCAAACTTACTTTGAGCTTCTGTTTCATGGATATATTACCATGTCATGATGATTCATTTGATTTGATGATTGCCTATCAAATACATAGTGGTATCATTATAGTTCTTCAGAACAAAATCTCACTTAAAAAAACTATAAAAATAGTTTTATATATTTAAAATATTAAAATTGCTCCCTCATGAAATGTATTACATGAAATAGAATTATGTGTTTTCATAATTCATATCTAAATTAGAATATAAAATGCAAACTAGATTATAAATATGTAGAAATATTAATAAGATTTGGTTAAACTTGCATATTATTGTAATCATTTTTTGCTACAGAAGAATATATTTTAATGGTTTTGAAAACTGGGACATTGTTTTACCCTAGATGTATGTATACTTAGGGAAATTTTATTTTCCTAATGAGAAAACTATAAACATTTTAACTATGGTCTTTTTTTTTTAAATTAATGAAATAGATTCAGAGAAAAAGAATCCCTTTGTATACCCATTATTCCCTAAAAGAGACTAATAATGCCCTAGGCAAAAGAATCAAAAAGATTTATACACTAGTGTAATTTTATAGTTTTATATGTTACTCCCAGTTCTTTTACTTTCAAGACGACATAAAAGACTAATTTAGTTCAACAAAAGATGACTTGCTCTTTCTAAACAACTGAAATTTTTAAAAGTTTTAATATCACTGCTACTAAACTGGGTTTCCTTTGACAGGCATAAAGCCAGATTCAATCAATCATGGGATGAACTTTTCTATATTGTGAGCCAAAGTGAAGAATCTTTATAAGATTATTATTTTCAGTATTCATTGTACTAAAACAAAGGTGGTTAAACAAATGTATCTTTGTTATTTCTATGATTTCATTAAAAATAATACAACCCATAGTTTCATGTACTGAGGCATCACTCTATCAGAATCAGTATGAGTTTTCTAATATTTTTTGTCTTAGTTTTGACATTTTTAGAATATATTTAGATTTTAACCATTTTTGAGATTTCAAAATTTACTCATGACATGTGTCAGACTATATACTGTACTTTTCTCTTTTACAATTGTTCTTCACCCAGAATTACTATTGAAGAAATATACCCTATTATTGCTCCCTAATTATTTTATCTAAGAAATAATTTTTGTGCAACAAAGGGAAATTGAGAGAAAAGGTCTTTCTTATAACTCCGTGGACTATTTTCTTGTACAAAATGGAAACTGGACTGCAAGTG
Source organism: Tokudaia tokunoshimensis (assembly GCA_036184795.1). Taxonomy (NCBI): domain Eukaryota; kingdom Metazoa; phylum Chordata; class Mammalia; order Rodentia; family Muridae; genus Tokudaia; species Tokudaia tokunoshimensis. Next base: position 58,142,826 of record BTHU01000015.1, read on the forward strand.
ATGTGCCTGTCCTTACAGACCTGTCTTTCATGTTATTCCCAATTTGAGATGGTATATAACTTTTGCTGGACTTTTTGAATAGTCAATGTCAGGTATAAGAAAATATTTTAATAATGTATTTTAAAACTCACAACTACATGTACAGGAGCTCAGTAAATAATCAGTGAAGAAATAATGAAGTGAGAGGACATACTCAATAAAAAATACAAAAAAGTGATCCTATTCTATCTATGATTTAAGAGGTCTATTCAAGTTGATTACGTGGACTATGATATGATTTCATAACAGAAGACAGGCAAAATATGGATGGCCATATCTTAAAATACTATTTATGTTAACATTCAAAAAACAACAACAGGCCAAATATCAGAAATAATACATTTTCATATCACTGGGGAAAAAGATATTTCAACCTTAAGTTGACATAAGCAACCTTAAGTTTCTTATAAAAGCAGTTATAGCCAGGTTCTTTAATTTTCCACCAATCTAGCTGTTGAAGAATGATGGATTTTCCCCTTCTATCTGATATCTAAAGAAGAGGATTCATTACTAATTATATAGTTACACTCTTCTGAAGTGAATTTTACATAAAGATGTTTCCATGGAATAGTAATTTTTTAAATTGCTTCATTTTTCTCTTAAAATTCAACCTGTTTGTCAGTTGCTGTAACATTACACTTTCCAGACAACTGTTTTTTCTTGTTATTATTTTACCTTGTAATTATGCTAAGACACAAAAATTCTTCATTGAATATAAATTCATGGCAATGAAAGAACATAAAAGTTGAATTATTGCTCCCAAACCACATAAGCAATTATTTGGAAAGTTGATATATCCTTGAATGTTTCTATTGTCTCTTAGTTTTACAATGCTTGTCTATTTGGACAAATATTCACTATCTTTGCAGAGTTTTCTTTCTGAAATCTTGCCTGTTCAGATGACAAAGTATCTTGAAAGAATGTCCACATAACCAAGTAATTTTAATTTTTAATGATAAGGAATAACCATAGGTCATCCATGGTCTCTGAACTTTATTCTGCATCACTGTGTAACATTAGGAGTCAGGTCTATGTGTCTTCACTTATTTTACTGAATACCTGGTTGACCCTCTGCAGTTAATCTGTGGTTAACATAGTAATACCTTACAGATATAGACAAGTATGTCTTCCAAAGGAACATTGCCTCAGTTCTAAATATTGGAATTAAATCTACAGTAAATTTAAATTGTGAAACCAAAAATTTCAAGAAATATTTGAATTGAAATAGATAGTTATTTAAACCAAATAAATAAATGAACCATTTTTGTGATTTTAGCAAATGGTTATATTTATTCACCCTCTCAAACTAGTCAACCATCGACATTACTCCAGGTTTTAATGTTTCATCCTTGTGTTTCTTTGAAGGATGTTAGAAGAGAAGGGAAGAGAAGGGAAGAAATAATTCAGTTTATATTTTTGTTTTATATTGTTCAGAATGAGATAGAAAAATGAAGTAACATTTTCATAGTGTAAAATGGAAAGTAATATGGCAAACTGACTTTAGATTCTAGGTAATTATGCATGTCATATTTTTATTGAAACCACTTTTGCTAGTGCTCATGTAAAGTATCACTATTCATTTTTTAATTAAATATTTTATTTATATTTCAAATGTTATCCCCTTTCTCAGTTCTCCTCTGCAAACCCCCACCCCATCCCCTCTTACCCTGCTTCTATGAGGGTCCTCCCCCAACTTGCCACCCTAGCATTCCTCTACATTGGGGCATCAAGCCTTCACAGGACTGTGAGCGTCCTCTCCCATTGATGACAGATAAGGTCCCTTCAGCTTCTTCAGTTATTCCCCTAACTCTACCATTGGGATACTTGAGCTCAGTCTGATGGTTGTCTGCAAGCATCCACATCTGTATTGGTCAGTATCTGGCAAAGCCTCTAAGAAGACAGCTCTATCAGGTTCCTGTCAGCAAGCACTTCTTGGAATCCACAATAGTGTCTGGGTTTGGTGTCTACATGAGGGATGGATGCTCAGGTGGGGCAGTCTCTGGATGACCTTTCTTTCAGTCTTTGCTCCACTCTTTGTCCCTGCATTTCCTTTAGACAAGAGAAATACTGGGTTAAAATACTGGGTCGATCCCTCAACCAGAGGACCATGCCTAACCTCTAGATATGGTTTCAATAGGCTCTCAGGCAAATAGATGAATCTAGAAAATATCATCCTGACTGAAGTAACTCAGTCACACATGATATGTACCCACTGATAAGTAGATATATGGCAAAGAAGATGGAATACCCTTGATACAATTCACAGATCACATGAAACTCAAGAAGAAGGAAGACCAAAGAGTGGATGCTTCACTCCTATTTAGAAAGGGGAAAAAATAATCAAGGAAGTAGAGGGTGGGAGAGACTTGGAAGGAAGGAAAGTTGGGGAGGGGGAAAGAGGGGAAGAATCAAGTGTGGGAGAAGATGAAGGAGATTTACAGATGGTCAGGAAATTGAACAGAGGGGTATAGCAATATGGGATGGGGAACTTAGAGTAGCAACCAGAAAGTCCCAGATACCAGGAAAGCAAGACTTTCCCAGGACCCAACGTGGATGATATTACATTATACTTCACAATTCATTGCTATTGTATCATCTTAGCTTCAGTCTTTTATAAGCAATGCATTATTAGTATTATACTGTATAAACTTAATAAATACAAATACATAAGTGAGGAAAGTCTTCCACATATTATCCATATTTATTATTAGATCATGAGATTAGAGAATTTATGATGATGTATAGATCATCACAATTATTATGCTTGATCTCTAATACCCCAGTGCCTGGTAAATAGGCACTGATAAAATTTAAGAAATGATTACTAACAAGAAAACCCACTAGCAAGCATTAATTGGCTACTAAATATGCAAGTTAGAATGCTTGAGAAAAAATTAGAGTAATTTTACTATTGAGTGAAATAAGGATGTCATAAATAGAAAAGGTGCTTTATTTAGTTTCATTAGCTTACACTTGGCAACATTTATCCTCTGTTTCTAATTTGCCAAATTCAATGAACTAAAAGAACAAATTATTGCTCATTCCCTAATCTGACAACTGCATCCCACAGAAACTTACTGAGGCATGTCCATTGCTGCCCTATTCACAATAGCTAGGAAAAGGATACCCTGAATATCCTTCAGCCTCTGAATTGATAATGAAATATGGTATGTATATGCTATGGAATATTATTCAGGTATGAAAAAAATTAAATGATGAATTTTTCTGGTAAATATGTGGAAAGTTAAAAGATCATTTTGAGTGAAGTAACCCTGATCCTCATCCTACCTAAATACAGCAAAGTAAAAAGTATTATTGCCTGTAAAAGAGAAGACACTGCAGGCCTCTCATAGAGGAAAAAAGAGGAAGGGTTGTACTTAGGGAGGGGAAAGGGATAAACTACAGAAATAGGAAGGAGTAGGGTAAAATAACAGTAAGGATGTTTGAAGGCACTAAAACAGGTTTTTGACTATTTTTCTAGTTGAAAAACCTATAATATATAAAAGTCTATGTGTAGTTATACATATGTAGCTGGGAGGAAATTTTCTCATCTGCACTGATGGAACTCCCTCCAAAAGCTAAAGCATATCTGGTAAAGAACTCTATCTCCAGGCATGAGAAGCCCTCCTTTGAACTATTGGTACAGATTTTCCAGAATTTCAAACCATACAACCTATTGGTATTGACATTGATGCCCCTCCCCAGAAGTGGGATAGAGTTTCCTATACTGAAGAAACTAGGCAATTCAGAAATAAAGCCTAAAAGCTATTGAGTTGTAACTGATTTGAATATATGCTACCTAAGGACTAGATTTCATGATTCCAGAAAAGCTTTCAAATGAAGGAAACAACCAGTATTCCTTCCAAACTATGACATCTGTGAACCATACCAGTGAATAGCAGAACAGGGTCACAATAAAGGTTCAGTAGTGGCCACATACCTTATCAGTAATCAACAGATTTGGCCATAATACCCACTCTACAAGAGGGAAATAAGGACTGATACTAGAAACTAAGGAAATTACCAGGGCTGGTAAATTCATGGAATATGAAGGATAATCTAAAAAGAACACTTCACTAAACCAGCATAATCCCTAACATGCTAAATATTTGTCTCTACACTGACAGATAAGTGTAGTCTTCATCCTTCATCAAGGAAAGTTCTGTTTGCAACAGATGGAGGCCATTACAGAAAATTAAAACCAATCAAGTACACACTTGTGTTTGGACAGAGAGGAAACTAAAGTGCTTATACTTGGGGATTTCTACCTTTCCTTTCCTCTTCTCTATCCTTCTTTAAGGAAAGGAGTGGAAAAGAAAAGGGGTGTAGTAATATTATAGAAAATCAAGAAATAGACAAATAGGGATAATATATTAAATTTACTCTTAAAACATTATATAACCATAATCTTACATTGATAGAAATCCTTATATTTGATGCAAAATTAAAGCCATAGTTTCTTACATTTGTATAGAATATAGATAGATGATAGTTAGATAGATAGATAGATAGATAGATAGATAGATAGATAGATAGATAGATAGATAGATATAGATATAGATATAGATATAGATTCTGTATCCATTTTATATGTATATATTCTCACCAGGCATGAGAAGACTTCTTTGAATTATTGGTACAGATTTTCCTAAAGAATTTCAAAATATACAACCTATTGGTATTGACATTGACCCCCATATATGTATATGTACATATATATATATATATATATATATATATATATATATATATATATATATGAGTTTAAGGTTTTCATTGGTAAAAACTTTTATATACTGATAAAACATTAAAATTAACATTGTTACTCTTAGATAAGCATTGTGCTTATACAACTCATTTAAGAATAAAAAAGCTTTTCAATAGAGTAGCTATTGGGCTAATATTCAAAATATATAAAGAACTCAAGAAGTTAACCACCAAAAAACCAAACTACCCAATCAAAAATGGTATATAGAACTAATCCAAGAATTCACAACAGAGGAATCTCAAATGACTGAGAAGCACTTAAAGAAATGTTCAAAGTCCCTGGTGATCAGAGAAATGCCAATCACAATGACTCTGAGATTCTACCTTACACCAATTACAATGGTTAAGATCAAGACCTCAGGTGACAACACATGTTGGAGAAGATGTGGAGAAAGAGGAACACTCCTCCATTGCTGGTGGGATTGCAAACCACTTTGGAAATCAAACTGGAATTTCCTCAGAAAATTGGAAATAGATCTACATGAAGATCCAGCAATACCATTCTTGGGACTATACCCAAAAGATGCCCCATCACACCACAGGAGTACATGTTCTATTATGTTCATAGCAGCCTTATTTGTGATAACCAGAAGCTGGAAACAACCAAGATGTTCCATGACAGGAGAATGGATACCAAAAAATGTGGTTCATTTACACAATGAAATACTACTCACCTATAAGTATGAGGACATCCTGAGTTTTGCAGGCAAATGGATGGAATTAGAAAATATCATCCTGAGTGAGTTAACTCAGACCTGAAAGGATATGAATGGTATGTACTCACTAATAAGTGGATGTTACCCAAAAAATTACAGAATACCCAGGTTACAATCCACAGAACTCAAGAAGGTTAACAAGCCAAAGGGTCTCATCCTAATTGGGAGGGGAAAGGAAGCCATGATGGGGATTAGGGGCAGGGGAAGGAGGGAGGGAGGAAGCTGGATGGGAAAGGGGACAGGGAGGGAAAAGGGAACATGATCAGGTACTGGGGGGGGGGGCAGGACCAAAATCCCAAAACCCTGAGGGTCAACAAAAGGAATGGAAATAGGCAACCTCTGCAGGTAGGAGGAGGGGGAGCTTCTTGAATGTACTAGAGTCTTGGGAAGTGAGAGACTCTCAGGACTCAAAAGGAGGGACAGACCTTAAATGAAATGCCCTACAGTAGGGAGAGGGAACTTGTAGTGTCCACCTTCAGTAGAAAGACAAGATGTTAAGTGATTGATGGGATTGCCATTCCACAGTCAAAAATTCTGACCCAGGATTGTTCCTGTCTGAAAGAACTGCAGGGACAAAAACAGAGAAGAGCCTGAGGAAAAGAAGGTCCAGTGAGAGGCCCAAAATGGGATCCAGCTCAAGGGGAGACCCCAAGGTCTGACACTATTACTGATAGTAATAGTGCTAATGAACAGGGATTTATCATGACTGCCCTCTGAAAGGCCCACCAAGCAGCTGTAAACATCAGATGCAGATACTTACACCTAACCAATGGACATAAGCTGGTGGCCTCTGTGGTGGAATTAGGGAAAAGCTGTAAGAAACTGAGGAGCAGGACAACCCTATAGGAAGACCAGCCGTCTCAACTAACCTGAATCCCCAAGATCTCTCAGACACTGAGCCACCAACCAGGCAGCATGAGCCAGCTGAAATGAGGCCCCCAACACATATACAGCAGAGGACTGCCAGGTCTGGGTTCAGTCAGAGAAGCTGTACCTAACCCTCAAGAGATTTGAGGACCCAGGGGGTTAGGGAGGTTTGATTGGGTGGGGGTTGGAAGGTGGGTCTCTTGATGGTTGATGGACTCAACAGTCACAGGTAGTAACCTAGAATTACAGTACCTGACATAGACTATTTATTTTATTTAATGAGACTGTACTGGCTGGTTTTGTATGTCAACTTGACACAGACTGGAGTTATCACAGAGAAAGGAGCCTCAGTTGGGGAAGTGCTTCCATGAGATCCAGCTGTGGGGCATTTTCTCAACTAGCGATCAAGGAAGGAGGGCCCCTTGTTGGTGGACCATCTCTGGGCTGGTAGTCTTGGGTTTTATAAGAAGGCAAGCTGAGCAAGCCAGAGGAAGCAAGCCAGTAAGAAACATCCCTTCATTGGGTTCTGCATCAGCTCTTGCTCCTGACCTGCTTGAGTTCCAGTCCTGACTTCCTTTGCTGACGAACAGCAGTGTGGAATTGTAATCTAAATAAATCCTTTCCTCCCCAACTTGCTTCTTGGTCATGATGTTTGTTCAGCAATAGAAACCCTAAGAGAGAGAGTTAAGGTCAAATAGAATTTTGTTGATTATTCTCAAGATATAAGTGCCAATATTGCATTGTTGGGGTATATTATTGTGAGAGCTATATGCTTTGTAGCTGAGGGGAGACTGAGATTGGCATTTTTTCCCTTTTTAGCTTACACATCAGTATCGGGGGTAGTCCTCAGAGAGGAGGTTTTGATATCTGTTCCAGATTGATTCTTCCAAGTCCCTGGTCTGATTGTGTTCCTTTTGCAGGAGAACTTTCCCTTCAAGGTTAGTTATTTTTCTGATCTTCAATTTTATTATATCTAAAGTGGAACTTAATATTTATTTCAGAAGACATTCTGAAATTTAGTATTAGAAAGATGCATGTATTTTATATGTATTCAAGTATGTAATGCTTCCCAGCCTTAAATATATTTATAGATTTGGATATTTTCCTAAACAATAACATTACTGTAACAAAACAGAAGGTGTAACATTAGGAATAGTGCAGTAGTAATCAGTGAAAACAAATAACATCTAAGTATAATATTCTTATTTCTATAAAGCAACAAGAGGGAATACAAAGAAACACTGAGAGAGAGATGGGCAGTGCCTGGATTTGGTCTTTGGACAAGAATGAGATTCAATGTCTATAAATCTTTAATTGGTTCTTTAAAAGTTCACTGATGTTAAAGTGTGTGAAGCTTGAATGATGTCCGTAGTTGAGTTAGGAGGGTTCACTCACGATACTTTTGTGATGCTGATTAATGTATTATGATTACACTAGTTTATTTTAACATTAGTGTAAAGTAGGCAATGAGTATCCATGAACTTTCTGAAATTTTCTACAATGAAAATTAAATCATAATAAAATACCTATTAAAGTTCTAACAAAGTGCAGTCTTGGACAAGTTATTTTAAAATTTAATTTATATCTGTTTCTTAAACTAACTTGGCTCAGGATATTTTTTAAAGATAGAATCTCTCTATACAGCCTAGTCTGGCCTTAAACTAACACTCCCCCTGCTCCAATCTCTTTAGAGCTAGGAATGTACCTGCATGCCATTTGCCTAGCTGTTAAAGATATTCTTAAATTTTGATTGACTCGAAGATATTTTTCATTTATCAACACCATGAAATTATCCTAGCAATAGTTTTATATGTATATTGAAAGAAAGGATTATTCTCCTTGTAACACATTGTTAACACTGAGAATGACAGAATAAGTCAACATACACAATTTAGGGAAAACATAATAGCTATGATAATTAGCTTCAATAAATTGTGCTAACATTGAAAATAAATAGGGTTTTAAAACCTTAGAGAATCCTTAGATTTATTCAAATCCACAAAGTTTTGTGCAGCCTTTAGGATATTTTTTCTAAATTGAAACCTATTTGATCCCTTTGTCCGTAAGTGTCATTTTACGTGGAGGATGAGATGTGAATCCTCACAGAATGTCTGGACATTTGTAACGTCTTGATGTCTGTTTCCACTCTATCTTCATGTTTGCATTTGTTTTGGCCTTTCTGTATGTGTGTCTCTGCTTGTCTCCCTGCTCTAAAGCAGCAGAAGAAATGCTGCAGCCACTTTTGGTGCTGTGTCTCCCCCCAGAGGCTTTTCAACATTGCTTCTGGTGATTTGTTCACAGACTGACAATCACAGACACTGATTTTTATTAGGTTGCTGTTTTTATTTTTATTTTTTTTTAATTTCAGGTTAAGAATCTGTATAGTGAGTTTATAGGGATGTCTCCAAGTTAGTGAAAATTTTTTGAAAATCCATAGAGAAGCATTGAAATAAATTAAAATTATGACCAGACTTTTAATCTTAATAATTTGAGAATGTATCTAGCCATGTTTATTTTTTTAATTTTATTCTCTGGCCAGTTTTTATATTGATTAAGGGAAAAATTAAGACCAAGCACAGAGGACACATTTACATAGCCAATATGTGTACAGTTCTACTGAAGGGAAACATTTGTAGATAACTATTATGTTCCAAGCAAGCGTGCTAAGTGGCTACTCTTTTTAGAATTCTAGTTTTATACTGATTTAGCTTGAAAAGGAGTTTTTATAAAGCTATTCATTTTCTAGTCACTAATATCGCTTAGTCGATACTTAGATAAAGAAAGGCTTATTTGAAAGTACTTTTGTTGCTACAATCTATTTTCTAGTTAACAATAGTTGTGGGAGGGTGTTACACAGCATTTGCCATGTATTGGATTTTATTCACTTCTTGCCACAACATGATTTTTCTCTTTATTAGTTGTCACATTAGTATTCTTTCACATATTTGGAACAATGAAAGAAAGACCCAGGCGCATTTGCCACTCTAGAAACTTTTAGGAATTTTTTAAAGCAACACCAAGAAACAGCAAATCAGGTAGTGTGAGCAATTTTTCACTGAGCAAATTACTTTTCTGAAGGGGACCAGATAGCTGTTGGGGTAAGTAATTGGATGGAGAGCTTCTCACCTCCAGGGTGGCCTTTGTACCTAGAGAGGGTCAGTGGTGACAGAAAGCCATTACCCTTTGATTGCTGTTTGCTGATCTGTGTGAAATAAGTTGATGGCATCCGATCAGTTTCTAGTAGACATGTGTACGAATCACATTTGGCATCCTTGTTGGTTGCTCCAGAAAAAGAAAGATGAATTGAGCAGGTTGAGGTGTTACACTGACCCTTCAGTTAAGGATGGACTTTCTTTGGAGGGGAATTTTCCTTTATCATGACTTGGTGGCTAGACTTAGGGTATTAGAGACCTGAGATCAAGATTGTCATACACCTGATTTTTCCTTAGAAAATGAGCAAAAATCTTGAACTTATTTCCAAAAACTCTTCTTCATTCTGAATAAAATAAAACTTGTGTAACTATTAGTGTGGTTCATGAATAAACAACAGATGGCTGAGTACAAAGATGGCTCATAGTGCTCGTATTTAAACACTATTCAGTGCACTAATGTGGCTCCTATTCTCATCTTAAGTTGCCTTCTGTGATCAGAAAGATTCGCAACTCCATTTTGGTGCCTTGATTTACATTTCCTCTATCTGGAATAATAATTCTATGGTTATCTGGAGCTGCCCAATCTTTTGATACTGAGACATGTGGTCTATAGAGTTTATTATGCTCTTGATCTAGGCAATAAAATTGCCCAAATCATACCAAGATTTAAGGAAGTTTACTACTCTTCTTGGCCAAATGCTTTTCAGGGTCCATGGGTTGGCCATACTTGCAATTTAGGCTTTTATATCAGGCCGTCTGTGAAGCCCAGTCTTCATAATAATGTCAAGTCTAAATACTCTCATATTTAATAATATCATTTTGCTTTCTAAATGATACAGTTAAGTAAATTAACATATATTTTGGTTGCAGAATATCTTTTGAATTAGATTTCAAATAAAAGAACTTAAGGTCATTTTTCTATTAAGTTCATTGAGAATGGGAATACAGAAAAAATAAATAGTGCCTTATGAATATGCTGAAAACGTACCACCAAATTTAAAGAAACACAATTCTGATAGTGTTACACAGATGAAATGAGTCCCAAAGATGTACACTGACTAAGAATAGACAGACTTAAATGAGAAAACCCAAGATTATTTTATAGTGAATAACCAGGAAGAATCCATTATGTAAGTTATAGAAATCATTAGAGCAGAGATGTTGAATAGATAGAAGCTTGAAAGTGTTTTTGGTTTGACAGTCATTCTTTAGTTTAATTGGGTGAGGTGATTAATTTGATAGGGCATATCGATATAAATAATATGTGTATATATGTATACATATATTTGGGTTCCTAGATTCACACCAAAACTATACAAACACTAATCTCAGTCAGAATGGGATGGTTTATGAAACAGAGGTCCTAAGACTAATAGATCAGGGCCAGAGCTCAGAATTCGGGGCTGAGGCTATGGCCACAAACACTTCTTCATGACCTTGCTATGAGTTAAGTTACTTTTCTATGTCAATGACTATCAGGCATATTAGAGCAACAATATGAAATAGCAAATAGCAAGTCATCATGGAACAAAATGGCTATAGCTATGCTTCAACATATTCTTCAATATATTCTTATTTAATGAAATAAGAATTTAAATCTTTCATACATTTCTGGTATATTGTAATTTATGTGAAAATATGGAACTATGAAAAAAAATCAGGATTGATTGTGATTGAACTTGAACATTGATCCTCTAATGTTGTGCCTTTGATTCTTGCTCAAACCAATTTTTATCAATGATTTTTCACTGATAGATAAGACATATCACATCAAATGTGTTCATTTGGGATATTTATATTTTATATAATCAAGTGTTCTAAATATTTCCCTATGGTAACTCTGTGGCAGCTATTCTTGGTTGTCAACTTGGCTACTTCAAGAACTTGTTAAAAATCCAAGCAGATGGACCAGCTGGACACACTGTGGGATTGTTCTTGATTGGATCATTTGAAGTGGGAAATCTCAATTTAAACCCAGATCATTTGAAGTCAGTAGAATCACCATAAATTGAGCCACGTCTTCTTATGGCAGCCTATATAAAGGACATAGGTTAGAAGCTTCGATTTTGCTGTCTTGTTCTCCTTTTCATTGGCAAGTTCATGTATCTTGTTGCTGCTGCTGCTGTTACATTCCTTTGCTGGGATTCAAAACAGGTTTTTCAGGATTCCAGCATATACTGAAGGCAAGCTGGTGACGTCCTGCCTTCTCCCAGACTGAAAAGCTATTGGATATTTGCCCTTTCTTTCAGGATACAACCATTGCTAAAATAACTATATCACAACTTTTGAGCAACTCTAATGAATCCCTCTTTTTATATTTAGATTCATTCTGATTTCTGTTCCTTTAGCGTAGTGCTTCTCAACTATACTAAAGCTACAACACTTTAATACAGTTCCTAATGTTGTGGTGATCCCAACAATAATATTATTCTCATTGTTACTTCATAACTATAATATTGTTTTTGTTATGAATCATAACATAAATATCTATGTTTTATGATGTTCTTGAGTCCTGTGAGAGAGTCATTTAATGTCCTCAAATGGATCATGATGAATAAATTGAAACCACTGATCTAAAGAAACTTGATTATTAAATTCTCCAAATTTGCAAGAGGGTAAATAGAATATTATGTTATGATAGTAAAATTTTAACTTATCTAAATAGCTTTCAAATTATCCAGTAGTATTCATTGATTTTGTGATATTCAAATATATATTGCACATACATATACATATATGTGTATAGGTATGCATATGTATATATAAAATGCTTATACTTCCTCAGAAGCGTATTAGAAATCATAGTGAGAACAAATAATAATATATATGATAAACATCATACTAAACACTACTAGAGCATAAAGATATTTTAATGACAGAAAGGACCTTCACATGGTTTTCTGATTTAACAAATTTAATTTAGGAATAAGAAGAGATTCTGGCATGAAATTGTGCTAAGTGGGGCAGTCAATAGGAGAACTGAAAATGAAAATGAAAAGCACACTAAGTTCTTTTGGATACTTACTCATTACTTTTGAATATTGTATCTCCTAATATATAATTTTAAATGTCATTTTTTAATGTTTTAGAAGACAGAAATTCTGACATATATAATACTATCTTCACCAATGAGGGCTGTTCACACAAGACATTGATGTAATAGAGAAACGCAACTTAGTATCTATTGTTTGTGGATCATGTGGATTTGCATTGTTTTGTTTTTCTTATGTTTTACTTCATTCAATTTGCACAACTGTATTTCATGGGAGGTATTTTATTAACTTTGTGTCTTGAGAGAAATTAAAGCTCAGCTTCTACTCCTTACTAACAATCAGCAAGCACTGAAGTTAAATTTTGACCTAAAGAAGTCAAGTCTCATAGCACTTCCGGTTACCCAATATGCATTATTTATTGTCTACTTCATCCTTTATATATCAGTGAAGTGCTTACACATTTATCTTCTATCCATCTTCATTAGTCTATCATCTGTTTGTCTATCATCTATCTATCTATATCTGTCATCTATTTATCTATCTATACTCTATCATATTAATCTACTAGAAAATCTGTCTTTACTCAGCTATAAAAATAAGAAATCTGCATATGTGTTTATTTTAAGATTCCAGACACATGGAGTTATAGTTCCATTTTGAAACCCAACAAGCTCCACACTCTGTAGGAGCCATGGTTTTGCTTAAGACTTTTGAAAGGAAATATCAATGTCACAAACTCATGTAGGTAAGAAAAACAAACACAAGAAGTACTCTGCTGTATTCAGCTAATAGATTTCAAACCCAGAAAATGCTTAAACAAATGCCTTGACATGATAGTGCAAACTAGTCAGCACAAAAGTAATGATTAAATATATTCAAATGTGTTATAATAAATATTTTACATATTTAATTTAAGAAATATCAAGTTGGGAAGAAATTATGTAGCATTTTACATCTTGCAAAATGGAGAGTGACTAGCAAATGGTGTCATATACTTCATTAATATAATAGTACATTTGTATCAAAACTCTCATCTTAATTGTTTACAATATAATCTATGTACTGAGTGTTCAAGAACATTCCACTGGTTAGGCTGTCACATGTCTAGTCTAGCAAAAAAAAAAACATGCAAGTATCTGATTATCATTTGAAATACCTTTTAACTATTCAGGTGTTGATGCTAACAGGTGACAGGAAGAATATGCCCGTTGGTTAAAAATACATACAAGTCTATGTATTCATTCCATTGATTAATTAAAATTGTTTCAAAATTGAATGACAAAATTATAGGAAGAATTTGAAGAGAATATAAAATTATTAAGGAACACAGTGATGCATGTGAGTAGTATTTATAGATAGCTTAAACCCTTTATTGGGATAATGGAATATGTTAGTTATTATTAAAGAAACTGATTATGTTTTAGCTCAAAGTTCAAGAAGTACTGAATTTTGAGATTCTGTAATATATGGACAAAGCCTCTGTGGAGCAAAAGAATTGAGAATGTCAAACTGTAACTGCAAGGAATATCCATATCTTCTGCAAATAGGCAGTGATTTCTGGGAAATTCAGCCATTTCTCCTTTCTTACCCCATCCTTCTAATGGTTCTTCCTGCTTGTTGTTATAGGGATTGTCAGCTTCTGTTACATTGGGCTTTGCCTCTTAGCACACTGAAGCTAAAAGTTGCCTGGCAGTCATTTTAGACTTAAAAGGTTGCCATTTTAGGTCTAATTAGTTTCAGTTAGCCTACCTGAAAGGAAAATTCTAGCTTACACATATCCTGTCCTCAAGATAAATCAAATAAGGCTGTAATACATATTCAGATGTGTTACCTAAGCAGTCCTCAGTGGACTGTAGATAAATACTTCATTGTGGGCATAAAGATTAATATCATACAAATGCTTCCTGGGCCACCATTGTGCCTTTCAGAACATTGTGATATTCACCTGGTGTTGTGTGAGTCCTGGTGGTAGATATGGAAATCCCTGAATAAGATTGAAAGAGGCAGAATCATGAAGCAACCCTAGAAAAATAGCCAAAGGAAGTGTCTTGAGCTTGTTCATTTAAATCAATTTATCCTAATATTTGCAGTTTTGAACTGGGTAGAACCTTGCAGGTCTCTGCTGTGACTTTAAGGTTTCCTTTCATTACATTATTTCTTTTCTTGTGAGAATTAAATTTCCCAAAGAATATTTATGCCCTGATTTGATTTCCTTTGGTAAGGACAACATTTTATTCCCTTTTCCTTACATCTCTTACATCCTTACATCATTATTTTCCTTCCATATATTTTACATTATCCACAAAACATCTTTTTTATTAATTATTTTTATACACTCCATATTTTATTCCCCACCCCGCCAACCTCTGTCCACCCTGACTGTTCCACATCCTATACTTCCTCCTCTCCCCCTGTCTCCACGTGGATGTCCTTGCCCCTGACCCCATTTGACCTCTAAACTTTCTGGGGCCTCCAGTCTCTTGAAGGTTAAGTGCATCTTCTCTGACTGAACCCAGAACCATCAGGATGCTCAGTTCCTAATTTTGTTTGTTTGTTTGATTTTTCCATTTGGCAGATGCCCTAGTCCTTCACCTAAATTCTCCTCTATTTCGTACAGTCTGAGAGCATAAACACAATTCTGCCAGTGTCTTTGAAGTTTTACAGCAATGATGGCCTTTGCTCACCTTTTGGATACCTTCCTCTGCATTTTTATATGAGACCTTTTCTGGATAACCTTTACAATCTGCTCAACACCAGTGTGAATGCAAAACATAGCTCTTGCTCAAAATGGAAGCCAACTGTAAGTGACCAACATCAAGAAAAACAAGCACTGGATTCCTTCAAAATGTATCCCACTGTAGAAGAGATTAAATAATTATGGTAGTTGCAGAACAAAGGAAAACAATATATCAATGAATTTCTCAAATATACTGTGGGTGTCATTATGTGTGTGAATTGCAATAAAGTGAGTCTCTCCTTCATTTTCCCGAGATTAGAAAATACTCTGTTGAAACAAGAAGCCCGTTAGGTTTAACAGTGCATTCCAAAATTGTTACCTGGTAGTCATAAGGATCAGCCAGATACAAGCATTTGACATAATGTCTAATAAGAAAAACACATAGCTAAC
The DNA here is from genome assembly GCA_036184795.1 of Tokudaia tokunoshimensis. NCBI lineage: Eukaryota > Metazoa > Chordata > Mammalia > Rodentia > Muridae > Tokudaia > Tokudaia tokunoshimensis. The sequence continues at coordinate 58,158,487 of BTHU01000015.1, forward strand.
AATAATCTGAGCTGTTGTTTGTAATATTCTCTTTCTAGAAACAGGATTTTTTTTTCTGGTCAGTAAATCAAGCAATAGGAATTACTTCATCTTACATGAAATTCTTTCAGATACATACTATGTAAGTAATCTCTAAGAATTTTCTGAAGTTACATATTTCTCCACCTTATGAGTGGAATCCTCTGTTTGATTTGGGATTTAGTTGAGTTTGATACCACTATAGATTGAGTTCGAGAGACTCTGAAACAATATGGTCTGTTACCATTGCCACTGGCTCTCTCAGAGGATAGCCAGGCCCTCTTCCTAAAGACACTACTTCTCAGATACTGGATTCAAAAGATCTCATCTGGATCTGACAGAGAACCTGCCAGGGAGACATTATTTGGAGGTTTTATTTAATTATCTTAGTATTTCCTGGGGGTAGTTGTGTCCCTGGTCGATGACTCTAGGAAGTATAAAAAGAATGCTGAATATGTCATAGGGAGTGAACAGAGCAGTAAGCAGGATTACTCCTCAGTCTCTGCTTTAGTTCATGTCTCCAGCTTCTTGCCTTGATTTATTTTCCTGAATTCATTGATGAGACAACTAGAAAAAAAAAAGAAAGAAAGAAAGAAAGAAAGAAAGAAAGAAAGAAAGAAAGAAAAGAAAAGAAAAGAAAAGAAAAGAAAAGAAAAGAGAAAGGAAAGAAAAAATCCTGAATTCGACAATCATGGTAATACAGTCCTCATCCTTCCCCTCCTCCTCCTCCTCCTCCTTCTGATTTTTCATTCCATTCCAAAATCATCTCAACTCCCTTCTATAAATCAATCAGAATAATTTGGTGAACTTAACATGCACATATATGAACTAAATATAGTTCAAATTCCATTGTTCATGTTTTAGTGCTCTCACATCATTCATTTTCTGTTGCTAAAATTTAATGTCGAGATTCAGCAATACATTGAAAATAAATTAGTTTTGGAGGTGTCAGGGTTCTGGCAGCTGAGAAGAGCAAGAGTATAGCACCAGCATTTGCCTGGCGTCTAATGATAGTTTCCTTGCTGACTCTTGGTACAGAGTGATGCAAACCTTTCAAGACATCATCCAAGAATGCTTGCTTGGGCCTCTCCACTTTTTTTACTGAAACCCTCAATGCTGCTAGAGGGGATCTCGATTTTAGAATGTATTGCTTATTTCAAATTTCCTTTACACAGCCACCTTACATTCACACATCAGTGTTGAAATACTTCCAAAACACGAACTTTTAATGAAACATTTTCAATCTATAGCTATGCTGTTCTCCACAATAATTGATATCAGCACAGTAAAATTCTTATTCTGTTCTAATTAGACTGTGTTCTATGATGAAATAAAATCTACACATCTCTTTCTGCTTTTTATTGAATCTCTCACTATGCATTCTTATAGAATTTTCAACAAAATAAATTCCCTTTTTTAAATACTCATTCTACCAAGACTAGTGTTTTTCCTTCATAGTTGTCAAAAATGAAACAGGCTGATGATGGCTTAAAGAATGATTACAAATTTGTAGCAGTCATTTTCTTTGCTTCCTCTAATGTATTTTTTTGTTAAGATACTCACATATACTTTTCTGTGTAAGAGAAAACTCTACAAACTTATCAGATATTACTATACAAATCTGGATTCCACTAATTAGCAGAACTCATGTGTTTTTCAAATATTCCTCAGGCTTGTTTATTCTTGATACTTATATTCCACCATACACATACCTTTGACAAAAAGTAAATGTATTTGCATTCAATCTGAAATTGTCAAAAAACTATATGCTCCTTTTGATTCAGCACCTGCACGTGGTTAACAGTTTTAAAACAGACAAGCAAAAGAAACCATTAAGTAACCTGGGACTCCACATGTCTTGTACTATACATACACCTCATACCAACAATATCTAAAACAACTTTTAGCAACCTAGGACTCACTCCATATGCATTGCTGGACAGGCAAACCTGTTTTAAACCATAAAAACATACTATTACCAACAAACCCCTCAATTATGTCCATTTATTTTCAAACACATTGTGGAGTAGAATACCGAAATTATAAGCTAATCTGACCTGGACTATTTTTTCTTTAACTGTGTGCAATATGGTAAAATGTATCCCAATCTGTGTTGACTAGCTTATGTGAACTTGAAGCAAGCTTGAATCATATGAATGGAGGGAACCTTGCCCGAGAAAGATCCTTCATAATATTAGACTGTAGGTAAATGAGTAGAAGATGTTCTTAATTAATGATTGGTGTGGGACAGCTCAGCCCATTGAATATAATGCTACCCCTGGACTTATTTTAGGTGCTGTAAGAAATCATAATGAGTAAACCATGAAGAGCAAGCCTGTGGGTATCATGCCTCCATGGATTCTACATCATTTTCTGCTTCCAGATTCATGATTGTTTGAGTTCCTGCCCTGAATCCATTTCTGAAGAGTTGTAATAAATAACAGTAAATAAAACAAACCCTCTCCTCCCAAAATTGCTCTTTAGACATGGTATTTCATCATAGCAATAGTAACCCTAATTAAGATGTCAAGTAAATTGTTAGAATGCCTGCTTGCCTTTCTACACTTATGTATAAATAGAAATGCATGATTCGAATTATATGTGTTATGGAAAAGGGCACAGAGACTAGAAAAGAGGTGGTTAATGTAACTTAACCTGACAGTCGTGGTAAAGAACCTTTCACATTATATCCTGGCTACCAAGGTCCTTCTTATCCTGAAACACTGAAAAGAAAGCCCCAAATGATGGGATCTTGATCATTTTCACTCATGTGACTGCTGTGTTCTCTCTCTCTGTCTCTCTGTCTCTCTGTCTCTCTCTCTCTCTCCCCCCCTTTGAATATAGATTCAATAAAAGATACTCAATTTTTGCAATATATGTGCGTTTTTATTTCATTCCTGAATTAGAGATCAATAAACTGCAAGCATCTAGCTCTAGACACTAACCACCAGCAAATTTCAGTCCTTTCAGGCCATCCCAATCTTCTTTTTTTTTTTATTTATTTTCTAAGTTTTTTTTTAATTTACATTCAAAATCATTTCCCCTTTCCCGTTTCCTCCCTCCCCGAAAGTCCCATAAGCCCCCTTCCCTCCCTCTTTTCCCCATTCAACCCCCTCTCGCTTCTCTGTCCTGGCATTCCCTACATCCAGTCTTTCCAAGACCAGGGGTCCCTCCTTCCATCTTCTTGGAAATCTATTGATATGCAAATTGTGTCTAGGGTATTCCGAGATTCTGGGTTAATATCCCCTTATCAGTGACTGCTTACCATGTGTGTTCTTTTGTGATTGGGTTACCTCACTAAGGATGATATTTTCAAGTTCTGACCATTTGCCTAGGAATTTCGTGAATTCATTGTTTTTAATTGCAGAGTAGTATTCCATTGTGTAAATATACCATATCTTCTGAATCCATTCCTCCATTGAGGGACATCTGGGTTCTTTCCAGCTTCTGGCTATTATAAATAAGGCTGCTATGAGCATAGTGGAGCATGTGTCCTTATTGCATGCAGGTAAAGCCTCTGGGTATATGCCCAGGAGTGGTATAGCCGGATCCTCCGGGAGTGTCATGCCCACTTTTCTGAGGAACCACCAGACTGATTTCCAGAGTGGTTGTACCAGCTTGCAATCCCACCAGCAGTGGAGGAGTGTTCCTCTTTCTCCACATCCTTGCCAACAACTGCTGTCTCCTGTGTTCTTGATCTTAGCCATTCTGACTGCTGTGAGATGGAATCTCAGGGTTGTTTGATTTGCATTTCCCTAATGACTAAGGATGATGAACATCACTTTAGGTGCTTCTCAGCCATTAGATATTCTTCAGGTGAGAACTCTTTGTTTAGCTCTGTACCCCATTTTTAATAGGGTTACTTGCCTCTCTGGAGTTTAACTTCTTGAGTTCTTTGTATATATTGGATATTAGCCCTCTGTTGGATGTAGGGTTGGTAAAGATCATTTCCCAGTTATTTGATTGCCACTTTGTCTTTTTGACAGTGTCTTTCGCCTTGCAAAAACTTTCTAATTTAATGAGGTCCCATTTGTCAATTCTTGATCTTAGAGCATAAGCTATTGGAGTTCTATTCAGAAAATTTTCCCCTGTGCCCATATGTTCAAGGTTCTTCCCTAGTTTCCCTTCTATTAGTTTCAGTGTGTCTGGTTTTATGTGGAGGTTCTTGATCCACTTGGAATTGAGCTTAGTGCAAGGAGATAAGAATGGGTCAATTTGCATTCTTCTGCATGTTGACCTCCAGTTGAGCCAGCACCATTTGTTGAAAAGGCTATCTTTTTCCACTGGATGGTTTTAGCTCCTTTGTCAAAGAACAAGTGACCATAGGAGTGTGGATTCATTTCTGGGTCTTCAATTCTGTTCCATTGATCTACATGCCTGTCACTGTACCGATACCATGCAGTTTTTAACACTATTGGCTCTGTAGTACAGCTTGAGGTCTGGGATATTGATTTCCCCCAGAGGTTCTTTTACTCTTGAGAATAGTTTTAGCTATCCTGGGTTTTCTGTTATTCCAGATGAATTTTTGAATTGCTCTTTCTAACTTTATGAAGAATTGAGTTGGGATTTTGATGGGAATTACACTGAATCTGTATATTGCTTTTGGCAAGATGGTCATTTTTGCTATATTAATCCTGCCAATCCATGAGCATGGCAGATTTTTCCATTTTCTGAGGTCTTCCTCAATTTCTTTCTTCAGAGACTTGAAGTTCTTGTCATCCAGAACTTGTTTGGTTAGAGTCACACCAAGATACTTTATATTGTTTGTGGCTATCATGAAGGGTATCATTTCTCTTCTTTCTCAGCCTGCTTATCCTTTGAGTATAAGAAGGCTACTGACTTGCTTGAGTTGATTTTATATCCGGCCACTTTGCTGAAGTTGTTTATCAACTGTAGGAGTTCTCTGGTGGAGTTCTTTGGGTTGCTTAAGTATACCATCATATCATCTGCAAATAGTGATAGTTTGACTTCTTCCTTTCCAATTTGTATCCCTTTGACTTCCTTTTGTTGTCTAATTGCTCTAGCTAGAACTTTAACACTAAGAACTCTCTTTGTCTTTGACTCTTACTGTTTCTTTGTCTGCCTCTATGTTTTCCGCTATCTGTTTCTTTCTCTCTCTCTCTCTCTCTCTCTCTCTCTCTCTCTCTCTCTCTCTCTCTCTCTCTCTCTCTCTCTCTCTCTCTCTCTCTCTCCCTGTCTCTGTTTCTCTCTCTCTCTCTCTCTCTCTCTTTCTCCATCTACAATTATTATCTTGTAATCCCTTAATTACTTTTCAACTCTTAACCCACTGTGTCCCAAAATAAATTATCTATTTCTTACAGATTGCAAGTCCTCTGATTGCCTAAGTTAGATATTTTCTACAATGTAGGCATGAGATAAAACAAATTATTCAATTTGATACACGTTATTTCTCAATACCACAGTATGATAATTTCAGGTATAATCTTTTCTATAAGGTTCTTTTAAGGAGCAAAGTTAATCACTTTCTTCTCTGTGCATAGATATCTTTAATATTATCTCAATGACTGTCTTCATAATTAAAATTGGAGTTCATTGCTTTCAGTTATCTGTGTGTATATATGTATGTATGTATGTATGTATGTATGTACACATGTATGGTTGGTTGGTTTAAATCCAGGCTTTATTGTGCCTGTATGCTAAGTACATAATATATATTTAGTTTATTAAAAGCTGTAGGTTATATAAGTATAGATGTAACATAAAACTTTTCATTTTCTTTCTGTTATTTCAGAAACTTACTTCAAGCAAAATTAAATATTGAAAAGTATTTCCCATACTTTTATTCTGATACAAACTACATTTTGTCTTCAAAAAACATGTTTCATCTCTGTCTTTCCACTAAGGCTCCTGAAGTTTTTTGTTTGTTTGCTTTTCTGGAACATTTTCTTTATTTGTATTTCAAATGTTATACCCTTCCTCAGTTTTTCCCCCAGAATTCCCATATCCCATCTTCCCTTCCCCTGTTCTATGAGGGTGATCACTCACCCACTCACCCACCCACTCCCACCCTCACATTCCCCTACACTGGGGCATCGAGTCTTCATAGGACCAAGGACCTCTCCTCCCATTGATGCCAGACAAGGCCATCCTCAGCTACATTTGCAGCTGGAGCCATGGGTCCCTCCATGTGTACTCTTTGGTTGGTGGTTCAGTGCCTGGGAGCTCTGGGGGGGGGATCTGGTTGGTTGATATTGTTGTTCTTCCTATGGGGTTGCAAACCCCTTAAGCTCCTCTGTCCTTTCTCTAACTCTTCCATTGGGGACCCCTTGCTCAGTCCAATGGTTGGCTGTAAGCATCCACCTCTGTATTTCTCAAATACAGAGGCTCCTGAAGTTTTATACATATTCTTCTTTGCTTAGAACGGACAAGTACTCTTTAGGAAGAAAACTGTGTATATAGACTGATGAAAGTAGGAAACTGTAATAATTGGATACAGAATACAAAATCTTCTTATTGTAATTGGTTAATAAGCAGTTTGTTTCATGCATTTCCCCCCTTATACCTTGTATAATAAGTTTTTCCCTTAACTTTCCCATGGCTTTTTCATTTTGATACCACCACAGATCTTTTTCCTCTAATATTTTTGGCAGTCGTGTAAACACACTCAGGAAACAAAATCACAGTGGAACAATGCTATGGTCAGCTGATGTCTGTAGAAAATTCTTGGACTGCCATCAAGATGTGTCTCTACAAAGTGACTGCTTAATTGGCTATTCTAGTGACTCACTTTAGTTATGTGGAGATGAGTCTAAAATTAGCGATAAGTGTGACTGGCAAATGACACAAAGAGAAATCTAGTATGTAATAAAGGGAATATACATATTGCCAGTGGCTTGCTCTTTTATGCAGACAGTGAGTCACACAGGAACCTCTCAGGTTTGTGAGAAGATTTACCCTTCTGTTCAAGGACAATGTGAATGCTTCCCTTTTGTTCTTCCTGGTACCACAACTGCAAGTGTATGCAGCTAACACCACCTGCTTTCCTAGCAAGATTTCATCACTGCAAGCTTTGGAATGCTTTTCAGGACAGGCTGTTACTGCCCTCTATTGATGTTTTCCATTGTTCAGATCATTTTGGGGAAAAGAAGCCAGTTTGATTTCAAGCTAGCTGCGAATGAATTTTGATCAGAAGTAGTGTGAAGAAAATTTTAGTGTGCTTGTGAGGCCCCTTTTAACCCCTTGTGAAGTAGATCCATCCAAAGGCTTGGTGCTGGTCTTCTCTTTTCTCTCACTAGCAACAGCTCTCCTCAGTTTGATGCACTAAAGAGTAAATAAAGACGTGTGAGGCAAACAGCATTGAAAAATGCAAAATCTTTATATGAAATTCTATCGATTTTTTTTGTTAGTACACAAACAAAAAAAATGAGCAATGAGCTGGGGAAATTGCAGTCTGAGCTGTATGTAAATCTTTCGCAGCACTTTTTAAAAATTATCTCAAAGTATTTGCAAAAAAAAAAAGACTATACTCTTAACTTTGAGACAACCTTCTCATTATTCACATTTTTTTCTTCCTATAGTAGGAGTGTGAGGTTTAAACATCAAGTTTTGATATTTTAAATTTTATGAATACAGCAATGTTTCATTGATTATTTTCAATTTGTGACTCTCTTTTAAAAAACAATTGTTTTTTCTTTTGTTTTGTTTTTTAAGATGTTTTGTTTTTTCTCTTTGGAAGCCAAGCTTACCTGAAATTCACACTTGATCTTAGAAAGGCAATGTTCCTGTCTGTTTTAAAAAATGCTATGGTTGCCAGCAGATATGATGATTCAATTTTTAATCATAAAGTTTTCAGGTAAAATGTAGCCTGAGTCACACAGTGAACTAATCAGGTCTGTGTAGAATTACTTATTCCTTTGCATTTTATTATCTCCTAAACTTATTCATTAATTTTTCGCTACTTTTATCCCAGTTGGAAGCTTTTAGATTTTTTATAATAGTTTAGAGAAATTGCAAATTGCTAATTGAGAACTATGCAATTATTTAGGAGATAAATATTCTGTCTTCTAATGTAGTCAGAGAAATTAAAATGGTGTTACAAGCAAGACTGAGACCTTACTTCTCTCTACAGAGAGTTCTTTCCTTTTTCATATGACTATGAAAGACTCCTATTTCCAGCAGAGTCACACAAAGGAATTAAAAATAAGGGAAGGGGGAATCTTCTTGTCACAGAGGGCAACTTTGTGAATTTTCAAATTAAAGCCTGTACTCTGACCTTGCTAAATGCAAAGCTTTAGGCAGAAATTAATTTAAAATGATTTCTTTCCTTTTTCCTTCTTTTGGGAAAGAAATCCCTAAAATTCAATTGAATGTTGGAAACAAGGCATCATTCTTTGAATAAGATAATGAAGTCCATGCAGTTTTGTTACTGTACTCTGAAGATTTTCATTACTTCAACTTCTTAGAGAATATGAGAATTACCTTCTTCAGAAAACAGAAAATATCCCATGGACAGATATCACTGGAAGCCTTTGGGGGCAGGCATTGGGCTTGTCTATCTGTTCAGTATTAGTCCTATCTCATGTCATGTCTGGGAAAAAACAAAAAAGGCAACCAATGAAACAAACAATAAACATTGTTGATATTGGATGCAGCAAGCACCTTGACTCCACAGACATTCAGTTTGCACACCACAGAGCAGACAAAAGTTGGTTCAGTAACATGTAGCTTGTCAGACAGTGTCTTGAAAAGCTTAGGCCTTCTGTAGGCCCCACTCACTGGTGAATATAATGAGAAAGTCCATATTGCTGAGAGTTGTTTGGAAGAAACAGGTGGCTTGAACATATATAGCATCATAGATGCCATAGTGAGATTATATAGGAGGAAAAAGGAAATTGAAATATATTCTAAACTGGGTTTTACCACAGGGCTTAATGTTGGCACTCAGTGGGTAACATGGGTGAAATTCCCCAATGTATTTTCAAAATAGACATTGTCTTTTCCTTAAAGTAATAATGAAGTTTAAAATATGTGCAGAACAAGACAAAGAAAATATACTTTTATATTATAAATATGTAATGGAGAAAATAACAGCCAGTGAGTTTTCTTCTGGAGTGAACCCCTTCTACTTTGTGCTGCCAAAGTTTTCATAGAGTTCAAATAGTAAGAAAAAAAATCCTTGTTATTCAGCATTAATTTTCTTTCACAGACATTAGTTGGCTGATAATATCCTGGTATTTGAAACAGTTTTTTTTTAAAAAAAAAAAACTGTTACAAGCAAAATAAAAGCAATTTATTCTAATGTTTCCATATTTTTCTGTTTGAAACAATGATTTATTTGAAATTAGAAATATTGGAAAATGTAATTCTATAATGATTAAGTAATTTATTAAACATCTGAAGGCCTTCTACTTCTTGCTTCAGACATTTGCCTCTTCCATGCATTTCTTCTTATGAAGAAATCTGTCTCTCAGAGCTGGCAAGGTGGCTTAGGGTTTGCAAGTGCTTGCCACACCAGTGGAAGGGTTGAGTTTGAATCACCAATAGCCATAGAAAAGCCTGACATGGTGATGCATATCTGCAATCTCAGCATTCCTAACCCAAAATTGGAAGTCTAAGACAGGAGAATCACAGATACTCACAAGCCAAGCAACCTAGCCAACAGTAAAAGTGGCTCTGTCACCTGACCGATCTCTGACATTTTATAAACAAAGAGTTACCATGAGCTGCCTGATGTGGATGTTGGACCCAAACTTGATTCTCTGGAAGAGCAGTACATTGTATTAACCCCTTAATCCCCCTTAATCCTTTGTAATGAGTCATTTGGTGTTCATTAAGAATGATTCTGATTAGGAAAAAATAGTAAAATCATTTATCGAATTTATTTCATATTTTTTTAACATACAGTTAAAAAGCAGCAAATTTGTAAGCAATATTTTTAGCTGTGAATGATACAGCAGGTTTATGAATTATATTGGGACATGAAAAATGATGCTGTGGTTCTAATCAATACCCCCCCTTTTTATTTTTGCCTAGTTCTAGAGAGAGCTATAGTATTAATAAAATCCTTTCATATACATACTGCTCAATTTCTATTTATATATCATTCTAGTCCAGCTGGAAAATAACTGTGTATATGTGTGTGACATAAGTGCACACCAAATCATATGTGCATATGTATTCCCATGTGTGCATGCAGAAGTCAGAATACAATCTCAGGTATCTTCCTTCAGTCAACTTCCAGCTATTGTTTGAGAGAGGCTGTTTCAATATATGTAAACATTGATCTGTAAACTAATCTAGGGAGCCCACTGAGTTTCTAAGACTATTCATGTTTCAGCCTTCCATCTGGCCACAGCTAGGATTATAAGCACATACCAACAGACTGTTTATATATATATTCTAGAAATCGGAACTCAGGTCAATGATTATAAGAGAAGCACTTTAGCAATTACACACACACACACACACACACACACACACACACACACACTGTCAACCCTAGAGCATAGCCTTTAAAACAGCAATAGCACAGTCAACACTAGGGTCCCCTTACTCCACCTTTTATTAACAAATCTTTTTCTACAGCTCAATCATAACCACCTTTCCTCAACAGTTAAAAGATTTGTTTGACCACTTCATTGTTCCAGGGATTCTGATCAGTACTTAAATTCCTTAAAACTATATGAGATATCCAAAGCGAATGACAAGCTTTAAAATTTCAATAATAAAAGATAGAAGTTGCACTACCTTTTAAAACGAAAGCAGAAACACATGCCAATGTAGTATTTATAAAATAAAATTTGGAATGCTTTCCTAAAATCTGTTTCATATTAACAAAAACTGGCAAAAAGCATAAAAAAATTAATTGGTGGTGTGAAAACTTTCCATTAAATTGAGATATTAAAATTGTAAAATATTAAACAATTTCCATGGAAATTTAAAATATTATTGAAAAATTAGTTTTCTGAATAGGTTGAAGGTCAGTTAGTTGCCAAACATTCTTACTAATGAAACAATTTTCATTTTGACTTTCATATGAAGATCTAGTATAAGTTTTCATCCTACCAATGATATATTTAAAAACTCCTTTTTGAAAATAATGATCAATAACTACTGATTTCCATGTGATATTGACCTCACTCTATGAATAATGTTAGGTAAACAATGTTAACATAGGTGTGTGAATATTTTTATCACACACACATACACACACACACATCTATCTCTATCTCTATTTATATCATGAGGAGTACATGACAAAATATCAATGACTGTAGTATGTGCTATCTCATGTTATTTTATCTTTGTCTACATATATACATTTATCTCTATCTATATGGTACATGCACAATTTTATTTTTCACATTTAAGTGTGGGGCTAGAGAAAGATACCCAATGTCTTGTTCATTTACTCTCTACCTTTTATTTGGGGGCAGAATCTCTCATTGAATCTGGATCTCATTGTTTCAGATATAATAAGTGACTCTCTAAAGAACTTCAGGGATCCACCTCCACAGCTCTTGGAATTAATTTGTTTTCTCATTTTTGAAATTTATTTTTTACACTTTTAATTAAAATAGAATTGCAGCTTTCTAGAAAATTAATTAGGCCACCCACAGACATTCTCATCACTGTCTGTTCCCTCCCCTAGACCAAATTTTTGTGTTTCTTTTCTAACACAGCAAAAGAGCATCAGCCACAACCTCCCCGCCCCACCCCCAGACACATCTCTTGTGAATTCCACAAACCATTTGCTTATAACCGACTTCTCCCCACTTATTTCTTTTTCCCAGACCCCAATTGTAGCATGTAACTCCTACTAACCCACAGGCAGTTTCACCTAGGCAACAAGTAGGATAACAGCAGACCCATACCTCCCAGGTTGCTCCTGAGATGCAATACCCCCAATAGCACCCTCATGTCTGTAGTGAGAAACATGCTGTGGTCTCTGTCTTCTCTCTGACCCAATTTCCAATGGTTCACAAAGATCTTCTCCTCCAACATTTTTTTCTCCAATTCATCCCAGTTATATAACCTCCAATACTAGCATGCATTTCCTGTGAACAGACCGCTGACAGGCCAGGGAAAAAATCTTCACACAGGCTCCACACTCTCCAAATGTACAGATTGGAAACAGAAACTAAGGAACAACCTATAGAACACCAAATAAATGGGACCAGGAAAGAAGTTCCTCTCACCACATTATAATCAAAACACTAAACACAGAGAACAAAAAAGAATATTAAAAGCTTCATGCGAAAAGGGCCAAGTAACATAAAAAAGTAGACCTATTAGAATTACACCAGAATTCTCAACAGAGACTATGAAAGCAAGGAGAGCCTTGTTAGATGTCATTCAGAGAACACAAATGCCAGCCAAGGCTATTATACCTAGCAAAGCTCTCAATCAACATAGATGGAGAAATGTAGCTGCTTGCAGCTACATGCGAACTGGTGACCTGTAAAAGATACTTAGGGATGTGTGGGAAGGATGATGAAAAGAACGTGGACCAAGATAACACAGCTGTTCAAAGTACGCCTTTACTTAGGGTAAACAGGAGATATAAGTTTTGGGGGCATGACCCTCCCTCCCAAAGCTGCGAGTCTTGTCAGCAGGTCTCTGCCAGGCTGAGAGATGTTGACATAACAGCTCTCAGGAAGATGTTAGTTCCACAGGGTCTACTACTCTGCAGGAGATGGCGGGTGACCCCCTTTCGCAGGAAGCTGCAGCTCCTTTGAAGACAAAGGCTTGTTCCCAGAGCTCTGCCAGCTCCGCCAGGTGTGGGGAGGTGTGGCTGGAATTCCTCAGCTCGGAGTAAGTGAAAGCAGACAGCTGAATTTGACTATCAGGTTATACATCATTTCAATGCCTCTCTACAGAGAAACCAAAATATTCCAAGACAAAACCAAATCCAAACAGTATCTATCTACCAATTCAGCCCTACAGAAGATTCTAGAAGAAAAACTCCAACAAAAGGAAGGTACCTCTACCAAAGGAAAGACAAGATTATTAAGCATCTCATAGTAAAGCCAAAAGGAGAGAAGCAAAAGCACATAAACCCATCTATAAGAACAAACATAACAGGAACCAACAGTCATCTGTCTTTAATCTCTCTCAATATTAATGAAGTCAACTCACCTATAAAAAGACATAAGCTGACAGACTGGATAAGCAAACAAGATCCAGCTCTTTGCTGCATATAAGGAACATACTTCAATAACGAAGACAGACACTATCTCAGTAAAAGGATGGAAAAAGTCTTCCAAGCAAATGGTCCCAAGAAACAAGCTGGAGTAGCCATTCTAATATCAAATGAAATTATCTTTTAACCAAAAGTTAACAAAAACGATAAGGAAGGTCACCTCAAAGTCATCAGTGGAAAAATCTGCTGAGATGAACTCTCAATTCTCAACATCTATGCTCCAAATGCAAGGGCACATTCATTCATAAAAGAAACTTTACCAAAGCTCAAAGCACACATTACACCTCACATAATAATAGTGGGAGATTTCAACACCCCACTCTCACCAATGGAAAGGTCATTGAAACAGAAACTAAACAGAGACATAGTGAAGCTAATAGAGGTTATGAACCAAATGGATTTAACAGATATCTACAGAACATTTCACTCTAAAACAAAATAACACACTTTCTCAGCACCTCATGCTACCTTCTCCAAAATTTACCATAAAATTGATCACAAAACTACCCTCAACTGATACAAGATTGGCATAATCCCATACATCCTATCAGATCACCATGGTCTAAGGCTTGACTTTAATAGCAGCAAAAACAACAGAAAGCCCACATACATGTAGAAAATGAAAAGTTCTCTACTCAATGGTAACTTGGTGAGGGAAGAAATAAAGAAAGAAATTAAAGACTCCCTGGAATTTAATGAAAATGTTGACACATCATATCCAAACTTATGGGACACAATGAAAGCAGTACTAAGAGGAAAATTCATAGACTTAAGTGCTCTGGCAAAGAAACTGGAGAGTTCTTACACTGGCAACTTAAACAACACACCTGAGAGCTCTAGAAAAAAAAGAAGCAAACACACTTAAGAGAAGTAGAAGAAAGAAAATAGTCAAACTTGGGGCTGAAATCAACCAAATAGAAACAAGAGAACAGTACATAGAATCAACAAAAACAAAAGCTGGTTCTGAGGGAATCAAAAAAATAGATAAATATCTAGCCAAACTACCTAAAAGGGCCCAGAGGCAGTATCCAAATTAACAAAATTAGAAATGAAAAGTGAGACAGAACAATAGAAACAGAGAAAATTCAAAGAATGATCATATCCTACTACAAAGGTCTATACTCAACAACACTGTAAAATCTGGAAGAAACGGATGGTTTTCTATCCAGATATCATATACCAAAGTTAAATCCAGAGCAGGTAAACCACCTAAACAGACCCATAACCCCTAAAGAAATAAAAGCAATCATTGAAAATCTCCGAACCAATAAAAGCATAGAACCAGATGGATTTAGTGCAGAATTCTACCAGACCTACAAAGAACACCTAATACTAATATTCCTCAAACTATTCCATAAAATAGAAACAGAAGAATTCATTCTATGAAGCTACAATTACGCTGATACCAAAATCACACAAAGATCCAACAAAGAAAGAGAACTTCAGACCAATTTCTCTTATGAATATTGATACAAAAATATTCAATAAATTTCTCACAAACTGAATCACAGTACACATCAAAACCATCATTCACCACAATCAAGTAGGCTTCATCCCAGGTATGGAAGATTGGTTCAATATACAAAAATCTATAAACGTAATCCACTATATGAACATTTATTTGGAGTATTGTTTATAGTTTCAGAGGTTCATTATATTATCACCATGACAAGAAACATAATGGTACAGAGGAGAAGTAGATTGGCATTCTACATCCTGATCCATAGGTAGCACGTAGAGAGAGAGAGATAGAACAGAGAGAGAGAGAGAGAGAGAGAGAGAGAGAGAGAGAGAGAGAGAGAGAGAGAGAGAGAGAGAGAGAGAGAGAGAGAGAAACTTTCCTAGACTTTTGAAACCTCCAAGCACACCCAGTGACATATTTCCTCTACTAAGGCAACACCTACTAATCCTTCTAAAGCTTTTAAACTAATTCACTTATTGGTAACTAAGCATTTCAATATATGAGTTTATGGACCCATTCTTATTCAAACAACCACAACAGTCAATATTCTAGCTTGGACATGAGAGGAGGTTATAAGCCTCTTCCTATAACTGAGGAACCATTAAGCAGCAGAATGTGGAAGCTTAAGTCATGGGCTTCAAGTTTTATATTGAAGAACCCAAGAAAGGGGTTGTGTAATCTCCCTCCACAGTCAAACAAAGCCACTAAAGCCAGGAGTTTGGCATGGGTCCCCTGACACAGTTATCCATAGAGGTCATTGTGTAAAGCTCTGAGAGTGAAGTATGAATCATATTAGATGCTGAAAATGTTAAAACTATGGGACACCTGCCTAAAAGAACTACAGACTCAGTGGAACCAGCCTGAGAGAGAAGTTTGTTGCAGTCAACAAAGCTGAAAGGAACTGGAGATCTGAAGAGGGCTTTCACATCAATAAGGAGATACAGAATTTGGAGTTTGAAATTTCATTTTTGCTTCAGTACAATATATCTTCATTATGCTTCCTTTCTTCCATTTTGAAAAGGTAGTGTATAATGTGTCACTGCAGGTTGGAAGCATGTAATCTGCTTTTGACTTTGATATTATATGGGGTTATAGTTAAGACACTAAGATGAGTTTTTGAAGAAGCTTTAGGCTTTAAAGTTTTAAACAATATTGAGATGGTTAAAATACTATGGGGAATTTTGAAGTTGGAGTAAATGCACTTTTTATATGATGTGATTATAAGGCTATGGGATGAAGAGTGTGGTATATGGTTATTTGAATGAAAATGACCCCTTAGGCTCATTTATGTGAATGCTTAGTCAGTAAAAATGGAAATGTTTAAAAGAGTTAGAAGGATTAATAGCTGTGACTTTGTTAGAGGCAGTATGTCACTAGGGGTTGGCTCTGGGGTTTCAAAAGTCCTGGACAGGCCCAATCTCTTTTTCTTTCCCTCTTACCTGAGGATCTGAATTTATACTTTTCAGCTACTTTTTTAAAAAGTTGTTAACTTTTTTTATTAAATTATTTTATTTTCCAAATTTTGGCCTCTTTCTTGATTCCGCAGGCCAGATATCTTCACCCCATCCCTCCTCCCCTTTGCTCTTAGAAGGTGCTCCTGCACACACACCCATCCACTCACCCCCACTTACCTACCCACCTACCTTCATCCTCCCATCACCCCCTTCCCTGGACCCTCAAGACACTACAAAATTAGGTGCATCCTCTCCCAGTGAGGCCAAACAAGGCAGTCCTCTGCTACCTATGTGTCAGGAGCAACGAACCAAGCCATATATACTCTTGGTTCTTGGCTCAGTCTCTGGGTGCTTCCAGAGGTCCAGATTAGTTGATACTTTTGGTCTTCAGTAGTGTTTCTTTCCATTTCACCTCCTTCAATCCTTCCTCTAACTCTTTTGTAGGGGTCCCAGACCTCAGTCCAATGGCTGCCAGTAATTATCTGCATATGTCTCAGCCCACTGCTGATAGGGCCTCTCAGAGGACCACCATGCTAGACTCTCATCTACAAGTGCAACATGGCATCAGCAATACTGTCAGAGTTTTGTGCCTGCATATGGGATGGATCCCAAGTTGGACTGGTTAGTATATTACCTTTCCTTTAGTCTCTGCTCCATTTTTGTCCCCACCTTTCCTTTATACAGGAACAATTCTGTGTCATAAATTTGGCAGGTAGGTACGCAGTCCTATCCCTCCATTGGAAGGCCTGTTTATCTACTGGAGGTGGTCACTTCAGGTTCCCTCTCCCCACTGGTGGGCATTTCAGCTTAGCTCATCCCCACATCCTGGAAACCTTTCACATACCAGGACTCTTTAGAGGTTCCCTCCACCATCTACCCTCCATAGATACATATTTATATTTATTCTCCTGGCCCTCTAGACCACTCTTCTGTCTCTCCTCATATCTTCCCCTCTTCCCCTTTTCCCTCCCTCTCTCCTCTCTCATCTAGCTTTCTTCCTCCCTCTGCCTCCAGTGATCATTTTTTTCACCCTTCTAAGTGGGATTGAAGCATCTTTATTTGGATCTTCTTGAAAAGCTTCTAGGAAAAAAAAGGACACTGTCAATAGGCAAATTATCAACCTGCAGATTGGGAAAAGATCTTCACTTACCCTACATCATCCAGAGGGCTAATATTGAAAATATATAAAGGACTTAAGAAGTTAATACTCAAGAAACCAAATAACAAAATTGAAAATGGAATATAAAACTAAACAGAGAATTCTCAACAAATGAATCTCAAATGGCTGGGAAGTACTTCTAGTCATCAGGGAAATGGAAATCAAAACAACCTAAGATTCTACCTTGCACCAATCAGAATGGCTAAGATCAAAAACTCAAGTGACAGCACATGCTGGCAAGGATGTAGAGAAAGAGGAACTCACATTCATTGCTGGTAGGAAGGCAAACTGATACAAGCACCCTTGATGTCAGTCTGTTGGTTCCTCAGAAAATTGGAAATAATTCTTTCTGAAGACCCAGCTATGCCACTCCTGGGCATATACTGAAAAGATGCTCCACTATATCACAAGGACACATGCTCTACTATGTTCATAGCAAGCTTATTCTTAATAGCCAGAAGAAACAACCCACATGCCCCTCAACTGAATAATTGATACAGAAAATGAGGTCCATTTAAACAATGGAATAATATTCAGTTATTAAAAATAAGGACATCATGCATTTGTGTGTGTGTGTGTGTGTGTGTGTGTGTGTGTGTGTGTGTGTGTGTGTATTGTCTCCATGTGTTCTAAAGAGAAGCATCTTTTATGAAAAGTGGTAGCTATACTTGTGAGGGGGTATTAGAATAAGATTTAGACTATAGTAAATAATTAATCAAGTCAAGTAAAGTACTAGTAGTAAAGTTATTTATGGGACTTTCGGGGAGGGAGGAAACGGGAAAGGGGAAGTGATTTGGAATGTAAATTAAAAAAATAAAATAAAATTAAATTTAAAAAAAAGGTATATTGACAACACAGTTAAAAAAAAATTTTAATAAACATGTAAGATGATTTTAAAAAAAAAACTCATAGAATAAAAAAGTTAAATGAAAAGATGGTTTTTCATAGAACACACTTTGATGATTCCCCTCCCTACACTTCTTTCAGGTTCTCTCCATTTTCCTACTCATTAAACTATGTGGCCTTTCTCATTTTCTATAAAAACACACAGAAAACAAACAAGAAAAAAATCACACATAGATAAAACAGTACTCATAAAACACGAAACAGGAAACAAAATGTAAAACCATAACTAAATGGTAGTTCTAGAATAGGAAGAAGGCTTTCAGGTTTTTGATTCAGATTGAAAGGGTGAGTATTGTGTCCTCAATGTATTGTATTCAGCAATAGGACTTACTTTCAACCTCTGAAAGGCAGTCTAGGGTAACAGCAGTAGCCTGTAATGTTTTGTAAATCACTTGGACTGTTTGGCCAACAACTCTCATTTTTGGTACATATATAGTATATATTAATATAAGATGCATATTATACATAAACACTTTATATGCATATGTTGTTTAGTGTGTACTATTAAGTAAATACAAGACAATATGATTATTTGAAATCTTATCAAATAACCTTGGTACTATTTGTTCCTAGTTTTTTTTTTTTTGTTTTTTGTTTTTTTTGCTATACTTCTTTTATTTACATTCCCAATGATTTCCCCTTTCCCAGTTGCTCCCTCCCCGAAAGTCCCAAAAGCACTCTTCCCTCCCCCTCTTCCCCATTCAACCCCCTCTCACTTCTCTGTCCTGGTATTCCCCTACATCTAGTCTTTCCAGGACCAGGGATCTCACCTTCCATCTTCTTGGATATCAATTGATATGTGAATTGTGTCTTGGGTATTCCGAGATTCTGGGTTAATATCCCCTTAAAGTGACTGCATACCATGTGTGTTCTTTTGTGATTAGGTTACCTCACTAAGGATGATATTTTCCAGTTCTGAACATTTGCCTAAGAATTTTGTGAATTCACTGTTTTTAATTGCAAAGTAGTATTCCATTGTGTAAATATACCACATCTTCTCTATCCATTCCTCCATTTGAGGGACTTCTGGGTTCTTTCCAGCTTCTGGCTATTATAAATAAGGCTGCTATGAACATAGTGGAGCATGTGTCCTTATTGCATGCAAGAGAAGCCTCTGAGTATATACCCAGGAGTGGTATAACAGGATCCTCTAGGAGTGTCATGCCCAGTTTTCTGAGGAACCGCCAGACTGCTTTCCAGAGTGGTTGTACCAGCTTGCAATCCAACCAACAGTGGAGGAGTATTCCTCTTTCTCCACATCATCGCCAACACCTGCTGCCTCCTGTATTTTTGATCTTAGCCATTCTGACTGGTATGAGGTGGAATCTCAGGGTTGTTTTGATTTGCATTTCCCTAATGAATAAGGATGTTGAACATTTCTTTAGGTGCTTCTCAGCCATTCGATATTCTTCAGGTGAGAACTCTTTGTTTAGCTCTGTACCCCATTTTTTAATAGGGTTACTTGCCTCTCTGGAGTTTAACTTCTTGAGTTCTTTGTATATATTGGATATTAGCCCTCTGTCAGATGTAGGGTTGGTAAAGATCTTTTCCCAGTTTGTTGGCTACTGCTTTGTCCTTTTGACAGTATCCTTTGCCTTACAGAAACTTTACAATTCTATGAGGTCCCATTTGTCAATTCTTGATCTTAGAGCAAAAGTTATTGGTGTTCTGTTTAAGAGATTTTCCCCTGTGCCCATATGTTCAAGGCTCTTTCCTAGTTTCTTTTCTATTAGTTTCAGTGTGTGTGGATTTATGTGGAGGTCCTTAATCCACTTGTACTTGAGCTTAGTACAAGGAGATAAGAAAGGATCAATTTGCATTCTTCTGCATGCTGACCTCCAGTTGAACCAGCACCATTTGTGGAAAAGACTATCTTTTTTTCTACTGAATGGTTTTATCTCCTTTGTCAAAGATTAAGTGACCATAGGAGTGTGGATTCATTTCTGGGTCTTCAATTCTGTTCCATTGATCTACATGCCTGTCACTGTACCAATACCATGCAGTTTTTAACACTATTGCTCTGTAGTACAGCTTGAGGTCAGGGATATTGATTCCCCCAGAGGTTCTTTTACTCTTGAGAATAGTTTTAGCTATCCTGGGTTTTCTGTTTTTGCAGATGAATTTTTGAATTGCTCTTTCTAACTCTGTGAAGAATTGAGTTAGGATTTTGATGGGGATTGCATTGAATCTGTATATTGCTTTTGGCAAGATGGTCATTTTTACTATATTAATCCTGCCAATCCATGAGCATGGCAGATTTTTCCATCTTCTGAGGTCTTCTTGGACTTCTTTCTTCAGAGACTTGAAGTTCTTGTCATACAGATCTTTCACTTGTTTGGTTAGAGTCACACCAAGATACTTTATATTGTTTGTGGCTATCATGAAGGGTATCATTTCCCTTATTTCTTTTTCAGCCTCCTTATCCTTTGAGTATAGGAAGGCTACTAATTTACTTGAGTTGATTTGATATCCGGCCACATTACTGAAGTTGTTTATCAGATGTAGAAGTTCTCTGGTGGAGTTCTTTGGGTTACTTAAGTATACTATCATATTGTCTACAAATAGTGATAGTTTGACTTCTTCCTTTCCAATTTGTTTCCTTTTGACCTCCTTTTGTTGTCTAATAGCTCTAGCTAGAACTTCAAGTACAATATTGAATAGATATGGAGAGGGCAGCCTTGTCTGGTTCCTGATTTTAGTAGGATTTCTTCAATTTTCTCTCCATTTAGATTGATGTTGGCTACTTGTTTGCTGTAAATTACTTTTACTATGTTTAGATATGGGCCTCGAATTCCTGATCTTTCCAAGACTTTTAGCATGAAAGGATGCTGAATTTTGTCAGATGCTTTTTCAGTATCTAATGAAATGTCCATGTGGTTTTTTTCTTTGAGATTGTCTATGTAGTGGATTACATTGATGGACTTCCTTATATTGAACCATCCCTGCATCCCTGGGATGAAGCCTACTGGATCGTGGTGAATGACCATTTTGATGTGTTCTTGGATTCGGTTGGCAAGAATTTTATTGAATATTTTTGCATCAGTATTCATAAGAGAAATTGTTCTGAGATTCTCTTTCTTTGTGGGATCTTTGAGTGATTATGGTATCAGCATAATTGTGGCTTCATAGAATGAGTTGGGTAGTGTTCCTTCTGTTTCTGTTTTGTGGAATTGTTTGAAAACTATTGATGTTAGGTCTTCTTTTAATTCTTCACTAAAACCCTCTGGACCTGTGATTTTTTTGGTTGGAAGACTTCCAATGACCACTTCTATTTCTTCAGGGTTATAGAACGGTTTAGATGGTCTATTTGATCCTGATCTAATTTTGGTATTTTTAACTGTCTAGAAAATTGTCCAGTTCCTCCAGATTTTCTAGTTGTGTTGAATACAGGTTTTTGTAGTAGGATCTGGTGGTTTTTTTAATTTCCTCAGTTTCTGTTGTTATATCTCCCTTTTTGTTTCTGATTTTGTTAATTTGGATACTGTCTCTGTGTCCTCTGGCTAATCTGGCTAAGGGCTTATCTATCTTGTTGATTTTCTCAAAGAACCAACTCCTAGTTTTGTTGATTCTTTGTATGGTTTTATTTGTTTCTACTTGATTGATTTCAGCCCTGAGTTTGATGATTTCCTGCCTTCTACTCCACTTGGGTGTATTTGCTTCTTTTTGTTCCAGGGCTTTCAGGTGTGCCATTAAGTTGCTAGTGTATGCTCTCTCCCGTTTCTTTTTGGAGTCATTCTTGGTTATGAATTTTCCTCTTAGCACCGCTTTCATTGTGTCCCATAAATTAGGGCATGTTGTGCCTTCATTTTCATTAAATTTTAAGAAGTCTTTGATTTCTTTCTTTACTTCTTCCTTGACCAAGGTGTCATTGAGTAGAGCATTTTTCAGCTTCCATATGTATGTGGGCTTCCTGTTGTTTTTGTTGCTATTGAAGGCCACCCTTATTCCACAGTGATCTGATAGGAGGCATGAGATTAGTTCGTTCTTCTTATATCTGTTGAGGTCTGCTTTGTGACCAATTATATGTTGATTTTGGAGAAGGTTCCATGAGGTGCTGAGAAGGAGTATATTCTTTTGATTTATACTTTAGGGTTAAAAGTTTTATATATATATATATATACATATATATAATATATATATGTTAGTTCCATTTGGTCCAAGGCTTTAATTAGATTCACTGTGTCCCTGTATAGTTTTAGCTTTCCTGAACGATCCTTTTCAGAGAGCAGGGTGTTGAAGTCACCCACTATTATTGTGTGAGGTGCGATATGTAATTTGGGCTCTAGTAAAGTTTCTTTTACGAATGAGGGTTCCCTTGCATTTGGAGCATAGATATTCAGAATTGAGAGTTCTTCTTGGTGGATTTTTCCTTTGACCAGTATGTAGAGTCCTTCTGTGTCTTTTTTGATGACTTTAGGTTGAAAGTCAATTTTATCTGATATTAGGATGGCTACTCCGGCTCATTTCCTGGTACCATTTGCTTGTAACATAGTTTTCCAGCCTTTTACTCTGAGGTAGTGTTTGTCTATAACACTGAGGTGCGTTTCCTGCACGCAGCAAAATGCTGGGTCCTGTTTACGTATCCAGTCTGTTAGTCTATGTCTTTTTACTGGGGAATTGAGACCATTAATATTAGGATATATTAAAGAATAGTGATTTTTGCCACCTGATATTCTTGACCCTATCTTTATGTTTGAGTGGTTATCTACTTTTGAGTTGATGAAAGAAGGTTATTATTTCGTTTTTACCAGGGTGTAGTTTCTCTCCTTGTATTGTCAGTTTCCACCTATTATCCTTTGCATGGCTGGGTTTGTGGAAAGATATTGTGTAAATTTGGTTTTATCCTGGAATATCTTGGTCTCTCCATCTATAGTGATTGAGAGTTTCACTGGGTATAGTTGTCTAGGCTGGCATTTGTGTTCTCTTAGAGTCTGTATGAGATCTGTCCAGGATCTTCTAGCTTTCATAGTCTCTGGTGAGAAGTCTGATGTAATTTAAATAGGTCTTCCTTTATATGTTACTTGGCCCCGTTTTCTCTTACTGCTTTTAATATTCTTTCTTTGTTTAGTACATTTGGTGTTTTGATTATTATGTGACAGGAGGTATTTCTGTTCTGGTCCAGTCTGTTTGGAGTTCTGTAGATTTCTTGTATTTTCATCGGCATCTCTTTCTTTAGGTTAGGGAAGTTTTCCTCCATAATTTTGTTGAAGATGTTTACTGGCCCTTTAAGTTGTAAATCTTCACTCTAATCTATACCTATAATCCTTAGGTTTGGTCTTCTCATTGTGTTCTGGATTTCCTGGATGTTTTGCGTTACATATTTTTTGCATTTTGTATTTTCTTTGACTGTTGAGTCGATGCTTTCTGTGGTATTTTCAGCATCTGAGATTCTTTCTTCCATCTCTTGTATTCTTTTGTTGATGTTTGCATCTATGATCCCTGATTTCTTCCCAAGGTTTTCTATCTCCAAAGTTGTCTCCCTTTGTGATTTCTTAGTTGTTTCTACTTCCTTTTTTAGATCCTGGATGGATTTGCTCAGTTCCTTCACTTGTTTGTTTTTGTTTTCCTGTATTTCTTTAAGATATTTTTGTGTTTCCTCTTTCAGGATTTTTGCCTGTTGACCCAAGTTATCTTGTATTTCTTTAAGCGATTTTAGTGTTTCCTCCTTATCAGCTTCCATCTGTTGACCCATATTCTCCTGCATTTCTTTAAGCGATTTTTGTGTTTCCTTTGTAAGGGTATCTACCTGTTGATTCATATTCTCCTGTATTTCTTTAAGCGATTTTTGTGTTACCTCCTTATGGGCCTCCATCTTTTGACCCATATTCTCCTGCATTTCTTTAAGCGATTTTTGTTTTTCCTTTGTAAGGGCTTCTACCTGTTGATTCATGGTCTCCTGTAT
Organism: Tokudaia tokunoshimensis; assembly: GCA_036184795.1. Classification (NCBI taxonomy): domain Eukaryota; kingdom Metazoa; phylum Chordata; class Mammalia; order Rodentia; family Muridae; genus Tokudaia; species Tokudaia tokunoshimensis. The sequence continues at coordinate 58,182,550 of BTHU01000015.1, forward strand.
TTTTTATGAGATTTATTTGCGTCCTTGTTGAAATCCTCCAATAGCCTCACGAGAAGTGATTTTAAATCCAGATCTTGCCTTTCGGGTGTGATGGGTTATCCAGGACTTGGTGCTGTCGGAGAGTTGGTTTTGGATGGTGCCATATTGCCCTGATTTCTTTTAGTGACTTTCTTACGTTTGCCTTTTGCCATCTGGTTATCTCTGGTGTTAGTTGGTCCTGCTGTCATGGCTAGTGTTTGAACCTCCTGTGAACCTGCAAGGTGATTTCTGCCCCCCTGGATGACCAGGTTTCCCCTGGCACCGATTGCTGAGGGGCTGCCCTGCTCCTGAGTGTCTTTGGAGCCCTGGTGTGCCTTGCCCCAAATGATGTTTTACTTTGGATATCCCTGCATACCTGGAGACTCCGTGTTAGTCTATCACCGGAGCAAAGTTGGCTGAGTGGAGGCTGCTGTGCTCCCTCCCGGCACGGGTCACTCTGCAGGGCAGATGTCCCACAGCAGAGCTGGTGCATAGATGACCACAGAGCGGCCCAGCTCTTGGGTGCTGGGAGCACACCAGCTGGCTGTGTCCCAAGCAATGTTATGCTCGGTTATCTCTGCACCTGGAGATCCCAACTGCTCTGTTGCCAGATCAAAGATGGCGTAGGGTACTGTCATTCCTAGTCCTTCTTATGCACAAAAGATCCACACATAGTAATTTTTACATAAGATATTTTAAGATGGTTTTAATTACTAGATATTTATTAAATAATTTAAAAAATAATCAAGTGTAGAATTTTATATTTTATTTAGAAATTATCCTAATACTGGTTTCAGTAAGAAAAGAGGGAGTGTTTCTGGAAACAGAGGTCTAATACTTACAACATGATATGTCTAGTTAGTGACAGAAATGGCATTATGTACACTGGAAACCTGCCATTTTAAAAGCACTGCACGATCTTCTACATATTCCTTTTGTTCTAAGCCCATACAAAACTGAACAGTTCCACCAGCAGCAAGAACATTCATCAAACCTTAAACATATTTTTGGAAGGAGACATGACAGCATGTTCAGTCAAGAAGCATTTACTAGCCTGATCTAAAGACATTTACGTACACTCTCACCAAACATGCTGAGCCCCTTTCTGCTCGGCTGTGAAATCAGCAGCATCTCCCTCTGCTTATGTTAAAGATGGTCTGTTTATTAATCCACATGCTTCTGAAATAAGATTTTAATTGTTAGAAATCATAGTCCTATGGCAGGAATGCATTATTACTGTTCAGAAAAGATAGAGGAGGTAGTATGATTTTGTGTCTGCGGTTTACAACACAAGAAAATATAAGTTAAAACAAGAGATCAGCATGAAGGCTATACTCTCGATACCCCACCAAAACCTTCAGAACATCGGAAATCTAAACTACTGCCACACTGTGGTAATAAATGTCTCTTACAAAGATGGCCCTGATTTACCGCAAAAGCCAAATAGTGGACCACTTGGAGATTAGCAGTTTATACAGGATTCTTTTAAAAATAAAAACATCTTTCCCCACATTACTTTCCATAGATAGATTGTTTTTGTTCACTCTTACAGATGACGTTTTGCCATGTGCCTTAGTCTGGCCATTAGGATAAAGGAAGAAGAGTATGCCACACATGAGACTCAAGCAGGAAGAACTCTATGCTTAAGTGATTGTTTCCCAAGTATATACACAGCACGAACCACAATCTCAAGTGGTTATGCTTCAGACAACCTGTCTTACAATTTATGGAACTATGGTTTCATCGTTTTTGTTGTGGTAAGGCAAGAAGAAAACCCATAAAACTCAACACATTAATTTTGTTGAATTCTCTTATCACAGACTGTGAAACAGATATAAATCCAATGTACATTATCAAAATCCAGCACTCCTTTTGCTCTGTGCTGCTGATGTTTTCTGGAGCTAGATTTGAACTTTTCACTTCTTACAGTGAATCTGTTGCTCACATTCCTCTTTATGTTCTTGATATTTTGACGATTGTTTAAGTAGAAAGATTTCAAGCCAGCTAAATTTAGGAAATTGTCCTGGGCTCTTGAAAATCCTATTTGAAAAGGAAAGATCCCAGAGACATGCTCACTATTGTACCAGAATACAAAGAGAATTTTTTAACTGATGAAAAGTCTTTCAAGAAATAAGTTCATATTTCAATCAAATCAAAAGAAGGAGAACATCATGATATCTGTTCATAACCTAAGATAAACCAGAGAAGATCAAATGCACACTTAAAGCACTGTCCTAAGATGTATTCTCACTTAAGCGTATGGAGTTGAAGTGAGGCATTGTACTTTCATGATGAAAATAATTGAATGTGCTTGAGTTGGGTTAAAAACAATACAAAAGCTTCTATGTTTCACTAATAAATATCTATAATGGCCCCCACAAGCCATTTCCACTGAATCAGTTTTATGATGCTGAAACAAAATACATGAACTAGATGCTTTATATTTTAAAAACAAATTTTTCTAACTCCCAGTGTTAACGGAAGGAGAATATGACCCAGGTATATGCCGAACTTTAGTGAGAGTATTCTTGAGAGATGATATCACAAAAGAGTGGAATAAGATATATGGATGGTACATGTGCAACAAGAAATCAGGGGAGGTAAAAAGCAGCTCTTCTCAGATCCTTACAGAAACTAGCATGAGCTACCAAGAACAACATTTATTTATCTCCTTTTTTTAAATTATTTAATCATTTTTTACAGTTGAGACTTCACCCCCCTCATGGTTGACACTATGACTGTTCCACATCCCACACCTCCTCCCCACCCCACCCCAGTCTCCAAGCGGATGTCCCCACTCCACCCCCACCCTACCAGACCTCTGCACTCCCAGGGGCCCCAAGTCTCTCTAGGGTTCTGAGTCACACTCACAATGGCCAACTATCTTACACAATGCTTTGCTCCTTCAAAATTTCACAATCCCAACACAAACACATAAAGAAGAAATCAAATCACCAACCAAGGAGGAACTGCTTATTCATCTTTTTTTAGGGCTGGAGTGATGGCTCAGTGGTTAAGAGCACTGACTGTTCTTCCAAAGGTCCTGAGTTCAAATCCCAGCAACCACATGGTGGCTCACAACCATCTGTAATAAGATTCAATGCCCTGGTGTCTGAAAACAGCTACAGTGTACTTACATATAATAAGTATATAAATCTATTTTTTTAAAAAAAAATCTTTGTTTTATGGTTAAGAACCACTACACACATATCCATATTCTATCTCATTTAAATTTAGCCTAATGAACTTACTTTATATTCCTTAAATGCCACCCTACTTTTTCTATTGCTTTATCTTTATTGATCCATTTGACCTAGTTGATACTGCTCCAGCTCTTCATGAGAGCCTTTTTCATTTTTCTTAGATCTAATTAAAATACCATGTGTTACGATGTGTTTCTGCTGTTCACACCGTCGAGTTGTAAACCCTTTGTCCTTTCTACACATTTCCTTGTTTAATCCTTCCAAGTAGAAGCGTTCCAAATTATTTTGGTCATTTCCCAATATATTATTTTTTCATCTCTTTCCTTTAGATGAATACTTGAAAGAGTAATTAAAATATGCTCTCTAAAGTCATAAAACCATGAGCCAACAACTTGTCATATTCTAAGGTTTATTGTCAGAATTTGTGAAAGCACAAATGATAAGGTGTTGTGCATCAAACTAAATATGAAAAACATTTTACTTCCTTGAATTTATATTTATAATGGAGTTTTTTTTTTCTTTTACTCTCTTATATCAACCTTGTCAACCTTACATCTGTCTTTACACTAGTTTTCAAGTTTAAGCTTGGCTTTTACTTTCATTAATAAATTTGTTTATTTAACAATTACTTGTAGCAAATCAACTAAGTCAGAAACACCCTAACTAATGCATACATATAACCTTGATTAAAGTGGAGGATAGCTATGCTACTAAAAAGTTTAGCTTCCTTTAGGTTTTCAAAAAATCCCTAAAGTAACTTTTCTTTGTGTTGAAATCACATACATTCAGATCTATCATCAATTAAATGGTATCTAAAACATTAATCATTGTGGAAAGAGTGCATAACTGTTCTTGATTAGATTAACCAAGAGTATTTAAATTTTTTTCCTATGTTCACTTTAAATGAATGCTACACTATACTATTTAATCTATTTATTGCATTAGTAAACCCACAAAATCAACCTGAGGTAGATATTGACTATTTATTTGTTTATAATAAAATATTTTTTTCTGATGAACTGAGAATCAGTCTGTGGATTAAAAGCATGACAATAACAAATAGCTTTCTGTCGCATATAAAGCAAAATCAAAATTCATAGTAAACACAGCAGGAGAGACTATAGATAGGTTTAAACATGTTGTCAAAAAAGCATTAACTTCCTTGAAATTGATAAGGCTGATATAAGCAGAGCATGGAAAAAACTCTCTGTTATAGCTAGTGATTCATATGTATATTTTATGATGCAAATATATGAGTCTAAAATCTACAGGAGACTAAAATTCTGAGTCATGAGGAGACATTCAGCAGCCAGCCTATATATTTTGTTGACTTACAACACAGAACTTTGTAAATCCCAGAGGTTATTTCTTATCATCATTACAATGCTGTCTTTTCTCTTGGCCAATTTCCTAGGAGTTTTCCTAGGGGAATTGTTTAAACTAGCCTGCTTGAACTTTTTCTGTGATGTGTTTGACAGAAAACAACTTTTGTCTTTCAAAGGAAGGTAAACAATTGCTGAGGGATTGAACCTATTTCCCGTCTCATTATTATGCATACAATGGATTGAAAGAATGACCTAGGAGGTCTCTTGATTGCTCCTTTTTTTAATACATGATGCCTTCACTTTATTTTATTTTTTTTTTTTTAAATAGTTTAATGACTTGGGATTTCATTTACACCAAATAATGAGACCCTGTTCAAGACTATAAATTGTGTCTTGGGTGTTGCCATGCACTGCTGCACTTGATAGATAATGTATTCAGAGTCCTGGAAGAAAGCTTTTTAAAAATAACTGACATCGAGGATGCCAGTAAGCACTGATGCCATGTGCATGCCAGCTGCGAAATCATTAGTAGGTTGAAACACCCTACCGTGCAAACAGCTTCAAACTGGTTTGAAAAGGGATATATTTTAGCCAAAACATAAATGAATTCACAAATGTGCCCTACTTGCAGTTATCTCTGTCTTTCAGTTCTGACTTAAATATTCTTGAAGGAATTTGGGTTACGGAATACTGTATGTGTAAAACCAGAGTTCTCTGTTCTTTTATATTTCTTAAAAGATAATCACTGATGCTTCTCTATTAGCCAAAGGTTAGCATCCTAAACACATTCTTCTTTTTTTTTTTTTTTTTTTTTTTTGGTTTTTCAAGACAGGGTTTCTCTGTATAGCCCTGGCTGTCCTGGAACTCACTCTGTAGACCAGGCTGGCCTCGAACTCAGAAATCCGCCTGCCTCTGCCTCCCAAGTGCTAGGATTAAAGGCATGCGCCACCACCGCCCGGCGAACACATTCTTCTAGTCGACGGATAAGTACAAAGTCTATTTTAAAATTGCTTATGCCTTCTCAATCAGATGGGTGATTAGGATGCCAAGCTCATATGTTGTTATAGTACTGGTTTATGCTGTAAAAGATAAGCACATAAACTATTTCATTTCAATTTCATGTAACCATGAAAAATAGTTAAAATCTATTTCACATGTCTGTAAAACATAGAACACTGATGGGCATTATAGAAATATAACTGGCCAAAGAGAAAATATTTCATTCAATAGCCAGTCCTTTTTATTTTATTTTTTTCTGGATATGCTATGTTATGGTAGTAGACAAAACATAGGCTTGAATATAAAGAGGGTATTGTGCAAAATGATTTTAAAGATAGTAGAAAGTTTACTACCTATTGGTTTTTATAATTTTTCAAAGAAAATCCCTTCAATAGCTTTATATTATGGAAGAAGTAAATTGAAACATTAAGGGAGAGAGAAGAGAAAAACACAGTTGTTGAGAAATCTCTTTTTTCTTTATACCCTGTGACAAAATCTCCTGACAGGAAATGTACTTGACAAACAGCTACATTCTTTTTTAGTGCTATGCATTATTTTTTGCAATTAAGTTCAGCATCGCTTCTCTCCTTTTCCATTTCCTTTCGAAAATATCCAAATAAACAAATAATATTTTAAGATTCCTCTTTTTAGAAGCAGAAAATTATCAGCTAACTGTAACCAATTTCACAGTTAAAAGTACAACAATTAGCATTTCATTATATTAAATGCCTTCTTAGAATACTTCTTAATAGCGTGAGCTGTTACATTTCTCTGATTGCACTCTTGAATTGTAGCACATAGATTTTCTGATTCTTAAAGCAGTTCTGAATTATAAATAAGTCTACTTCATGTATATTTATTTGTGGTACAACAAATACCAAGGTCTGTACAAAGACAATACCCCTCTTTATCTTTCTTTCATTCTCTCTTTATACCACAAGCCCTCAGAGCCACTACAACCATGAAAAAGGTGTGGAGCAGACACACATCACTTACCTTAGATTAGCACACACTCTTTTTACTTAAAGAATATTGGTCAATGCTGATGTCACTGACTGGACATAATTGCCTATGAGGTTGGGAAATGCAGAGGGGCAATTGGTTCTTCAGTCAGTTATGTGCACTTGCAAAATGTAAGTGCTGGGAAGTACGTAGCATTCCACACAGAAAGAAGATGATTGACGAAATCTTAAATTCTTGTAATTGAAACAGTGTAGTTTTGACAAAGTCCCATTTGTTATATCTTCCAATAGGTTTCGATCCAATAGAAAAAAATATTGCTCCTCATTTTTCTTATCTTTATTTGAAAATATACTTGTCAAATGATATAAGCAGCCTTATCAGATTCAATGTATGCAAAATTATGGTTATGTTAATCATTAAATTGTAGTGCATGTTAATATAGAAATTGTACCATTAATATAAAATGATTTTTTTATCAGAAATAAGTATCAGTTGTGAAAATTGAAACTTTCTTCTCGGCAAACACAGTATGTGTTAGGAACTCACTTGAGAATTTAGGAATTTCAAAAAAAATTGTGGACTGATTTGTGTAAAAGCAATGATGTGTGTGTGTGTGTGTGTGTGTGTGTGTGTGTGTATTTATGTGAAAGTATGACCTTCTTAATGTCCCGAATCTGAACATCTACCCAATTCTGAAATCATACAGTGATCACAATTTTCTAGACCACTTGATATCAACAATGATATATTCTTTCATTAAAGTCATGATTTGAGAAGAATCCACAGTTAGAGAATATCTCAGGGAAACAAAAGCAATAGTGACCCTGCTTCAGTATTAATAATGCAGGAAATATATTTTTATCTTTCCTTTATAATTTGTAAGAGAATAAGTAGGTCTGGGATGAATAATGATCTTAGGTTAAAAGATGTGGCAATTTTATTCCACTCTGTGTATATGAATTTGCCTTAAATATAAGTTGCTATTCTTTGGAGAAGGTATAAAAGATGCTAGATGCTTAAATATAACAGAAAGCCAAAGGTAGGCATCAAATATCGATGGAATTTATACTACTTCAGCTATAATGGATGAACACAAGTCCTCAATCGTATCCAAAATTCCTACATAAGAAATGTTCATATCAGGAGAAATAGTCTTCCTTGGGTTAGAGTACACTAATTAATTTCCCAGTACCAAATGACCAGCTTTGAAAACAGATAAACAAGTAACGTTACATACACTTAGCAGGTTATATTTAGGATGTGTAAATGTATATAAGCAATAAAAGTTAATGGCAAAAGACATCATGAATTTGAAAGAGAGAAAGGAGTGTAAATAGGAAGTTTTGGAGGGAATATAGGGAAGGGACAAATATTGTAGTGTTACTATGAATTCAAAAACTTTGAAAAGTAAAAAATAAATTTGGTAACAATAACAAATATAAGTACATATAACCAAGCAGAAATGAATATTGCTTAAATTATTTTAAAAACTTATCTCTTTTTTAATATTCTTGAGAGAAAGAAACTCCAGTGAAATCAGAAACATGCTTCTTTAAGTGGAACTTTGAATTGTAAAGAATCTTGTGCCTATTGTCCATCTACATTAATTTTGAAATACTACATTTTTATGTCAAATATATTTGATTGTTATTATGATTAAATTTGTTTATTTCAATAGCATCTCTAATTCTGTTTCAAGGAATTACACTTGCTTAAACACAAGAATGCGTTTCCAAGATGCCTTCTGCTCACAGTGTTCAGTTTCATGATTTCATGCTATTCTCAATATTACACACAGGTTTAAAATATTAACTGAACAAAGTAGATATCACTTCTATTGATTTCAATCTGTCCATGGAGTCTCCACTGTTTCTATGCTCACTATAAGGCAAGCTTTTAATATTTATCCCTTTTTGGTTTTCTATAAATTCACTGTGACAGAGGAGAATATTTTTCTTTTCAAACTATGTCTTCTTCTTTCAAGGACAACCAACATCTAGAAAAATAAATTTAGGTCCTGATCTCACAGTTTATACAGAATCAAACCTATAGATGGGGTAGACAGATTAATATCCCCAACAAGCGTTCATGCTTTTATTCTTAAAATTTGTTAATATTTTGCATGGCAAAATAAAGTGTACATTTGCTAAAAAAAAAAAAAGGAGGGAGAATAGATTACCCTTGTTTATTCAGATAGTCAGATGCTACCCCCACACATATGTACACACATACATACATATATATATATATCATTAATATATATGTGTATTTTTATAAGAAACTGTAGACATAGTACTCTTCTTTATCTCCCGAAGCCCTCTGAATTGTTTCCTGTTGAGTTCTTTGTGTTTACCTTCCTTCATTGAGATGTCCTCAACTTTAGTTTTTCTGACGTCTCATCTTGTTACTGTAAGTTTTCATCTGTTAGCTTGCTTATTTTCTGTTCATCCTGGAGGGGAAGTTACATTCATTGACCATTTGATAACTAATTTTCTGACTAGTACCTTTAGAATACCTTCCTAAGAACAGTTGTTCTACACCCACATAAACTGTGCAGCAATATTTAAATTGTGCTAGTGATTCTAGTCTGTATCAACTAGCAAGCATGCTGCTTCTTCCAAATTTCTCCTATGTGTACTCCACAGAATTTTTATTTCCTAATATTTATTCTTCATGTCATCTCTCTCATGGATGAAGTATCTAACCTCTCCTCTTCCAAGTATTGATGTGTTTACTTTCTTTGGTTGTTGATTTATTGTTCTAAATTCACTCAGACTCAACAATGCAAGCTCTAGGACACAAAGATTTTATTTTTCCTGTTACTGTTTCATTTTTTTTTTTGCTATGTTACTTTCCTGTTATTTTGTTTTCCATTATTTTGTTGTTGTTAAATAATCACATATATTAGTTGGTAGTTAATTTTCTCATCAATCACATAAAATTAACTTTTTTTATTATAAAGAGAATAATAATTTTTTTCTTATCCTAACAAGAACCAGACATAACAATCTTGAGAAAAACATACAGCTCAGCCTTCCTCAGCTAATAAATCAGTCAAACTTCACATAACTTCTCTGCAGTCACAAAGGAAGGAGCCACAGAAGAAAATGATTTATGTATTGTGGCATTTCTGTGGATTTTTTTTAGGGGAGGGGCGGGATAGGGTGTGGTGGGTGGAGAGGTTGCCACAAAAAAACTAATTGTTCTCCATGAGTTATGAGGCAAATAGTGACTATTGTGTCCATTTGTCCCAAAAATGGTACCAGGAAATCTTAAGAGTAATAGCAAACGAGCCATTAAATTGAGAACTTAATGGGGGCTCTATTGGTAAATTGGGATAAGTCAATATTAAGCAGTTGGGTAAAGTAGACATTTTAGGTGTTTGTCCAATGGGCAGTTTGGGGAAGTCATACCAGAGTGAAATGCCTATAGTAGGACTGAGGGCCACATTCTGAGGAGAAAATAAATACAGATAAATGTGTGCAAGAACCATACAGCATGAGATGTAAATAAAACTGCAGAGCAGTCATGCATAGCATGTTAATATGCTAATGAGTTTCAAAGCTATATTTGACTCTGATCTCTGCTTTTGAATAGAGGAAATAATGGTTCCTTTTTCTTTCTACCACTACTGTCTTCAAGTGCCTTTGTATTCCATGAAAACTTCTCTTCGAATATCTAAGATGACTGAATATAAAAAGTTAATTGTTTATTCCTATTAATTTTCTACCTTTGAAGGATTCTTTTATACTGCTCACGTAGATGACTGACTTGGATAATTATATGCGTGTCTAAGTGCTGTGTTTTGAGGGAGAACATTGATGATTTTTAAAGATTTTATTTTAGATTGTCTTTCAGAATTATGGCAGATGCATTCTCTTATACAATTAGCTCTGCTACTGCTGAACAAAAGAGGAACAAATTTATGCTAGGCATTATGATGTTACTTTTCTCTGGCAACATATGCTCACATAAAGTATTTATCAGCTTGGGATTTAATTCTCCATCATAATTTTTGAGAGTTACTGCCATATCCTACTAGTCTATCAAACCGTCCACCTTCACACCAATTTATTCACCCATTTTTTGAGAACTTCTTAGGTATCAGACATTGTTTTTACTTAAAGATATCAGTGTTGAATAACATTCAGGTCTTTTACTTAACAGGTCAATGATGAGAAGAATGTGAAACATAATGTGTATAATTTAAACACAATGTGGTCATTGTTACTGCTTATCCATATGATACCTCACATAGGTTTCATTAAAGCTTAAAAAAAAGCTACAGATAATAAACAAAATAAATTTGATTTTTGTTAATTAAATATCTTTATGACTAAAAATTCTATGCAATTAAGAAATAAAACACTATTCAATAAGCTTGTGTTTATTAAAATAGATATCAACATTGGAAGCAAAAAATAGGTCATACTGCTCACTGCCATTTTAAGGGTTCACAGTTATGTTTTACACTCTAAAGCCATTATAATGAGATAGAGAAAGGGAAGATTCGTCTACAGGAGGGAATGAGATTGGAGAAATTTGATCCAAATGTCTATTAAAATGGCAAAGCAACTGAATATAGATGAACTCTATCAGCACCAGGAAAATGATAGCTTTCCAGCTTAATTTACTTTAGCAAACACTTGCATACATGCCATAGGAATATAATCTAAACACCTTATTAGAATATGTATCTCTTTTCTGCAGCTTGCCTTATCGTTCGAATAGACATGTAATGCTTCCAGGAATAATTTGTGTAGAAATGTGTTTTGTTAGCATGTTCCCAGGGAAACAGACGGAAAATATGTTTACCAAAATATTTCCGATATAACTTTCTATAAAAACATAATATTCTTATTAAGGATACATATACCAATCATTTACTTGACCACGTTCTTTCTGGATTGTGTAAGATGAAAGCAAATAAAATGGTATCTGCAGAAATTAGAAGCTAAATAGTAAATTCTCTCTGCATGGGTATCATTCATACATAGGTAACATTAGAATCATTAATGAGGGAGTGATTTAAACTAAATATCTTCAGTACTAGAATATGTTATCGATGATGACCTAGTTGAAATTTTAAGATTACTTTAATATTATTTAAAATGAAAAGCAATGACATGCATAATATATGTATAATATAAAGCAATATATATATATATATATGAAAGTTTTATCTTAATAAAGAACAAAGCTTTCTCTATTTCTCAAAGAATTTAAGGTATTGATGTCTAGAGCTCCTTTGAACATGCTAAGTTTGTTTGATATAATTGCTCATTAAAACTTCCTTAACTCTGAGAATTTGCTTTGTAAGTTGGGATCAGCAAACCATTAATATCAAATTGTTTTTTTGTTTTCTTTTGTTTGTGCAAGTTTTTGTTTTCCGGCCTTTCCCAATCTATTCAGAAAAATCAGTGCTCTATAGATCCTTACCTATTTTGCATTAACATTACTTCTACATGGTCCACAGTCTTTAACTGCTCTTTGAGACAGTCATACTTTTGAGTGTTAGCAAACATCTACAACCACAAATGATTTACTCTGTCAGGGTGAGTAGGGAAGCTACAAAAACAATTGGATGTGACATTTTGCCTACCATGTGTACTTGCCCTCCATAAATATCACAAATTTCAGAAAAAGATCTTAAGCTTAATCATTCAATGGTGGGCTTTCTGGAGACTATTGTGAGTTGGTATATGTCTATAGTCCAATGCATATTATTCAAGAATATTCTTCTTTCCTTATTTGACAATATGTCATAAATCTATTTTGAAATTCTAAAGTTTTAGTCTGAGAGTGTGTTATTTATGATGAGGTACTTCCTCTGTAAAATCTCCCCTGGTGTCTGTCTTTATTTTTATTGATTTGCAACATTTTAATACGCAAAGTAGTCAAAAAATTTTACATTTTACAAATATTACTATTATTTTCAATTTTATGATTGAATTATTTTCAGATATTTAAAGTCTTAGGTAGAGAAAACTGATGAATTTTTTATATAAAATGCACCCCAACCTCTTCCTTTCTCTTATATATCATTGGTACCATTTCCAGATACTCATTGATCAACTAAGATGATAGGTGAATCCCAGAGTAGTATGATTTAATGATTATACATTATAGATTATATCATGTTTAGCCACAAAGATTCCATGCTTCTGCTTATGGGTGTTTGCAAAGATAATTTTCAAATAATGCTCTGTTGTAATTTGATGATGGACTTTCTTATCATTCTCTTTTCTTTTCTTGCTTCTGTAAATAATTATTCATTATGTTTTACATATTAAAATTTGGGACATATACTCTATATTTAAGGTATATTATATTGTACTTATACTCTATCCTTAGTGTAGATTAAAGAATTATGTTGATGAGTAGTATTCTCTTAATAAAACCTTTAAGCTTAGTGCTTCTCCTGAAGACACTGAGGTCTGGGTGGCTATTTTGGAATAATGACAGATCTTCCTTCCTACTGTCTCCAGCAATGTTGAGGGATTGGAATTTAAGACCCTGTTTCTGTGCATAGGTATGGAAAATAAAACAACAGTTATTTCTTATACCATTAGAGCCAGAGAAACTGCCAACATTTAATGTATTATGTAGGACACAGAACACAAGAAAATAAATGCAAATACAAACATATCACTTCCTGGACTTGCTTAGAAAATGATCTAATTTCCAAGTATATTTATTTATTTATTTATTTATGACTTTCAATTGTTTTGTTTTTTATATTGCTACTGAAACCCACTGACTACATTTCCCAATTAGTTCTCTTCTTTGCTCAATTTCATCCAAACTGTAGGATCCAAGATTCTAATTTTTAATGTTTCATATTCTTAATTTTTCATATTTACCATTAAAACTCAAAATTTAATTTAAAGACATATCTGGATTTTGCCACCTCTACCATGTGTGGGTGGAGCTATCTCTTGATGCCTACATAGACAATAGTCTTTCTTGGGATGCTTTAATTGGTATTTAATGAAACGTTTCCTTGCTAGTTTTTCAAGTTGAACTAAGTTTTGTGGACTGATGGTCATTTCATAAATGTTCAGTAAGTGAGGAGATTCCATCATTTTAGGGACAAATCTTAGTCCCCATAAAGTTGTTTAAGGTCACAGGATGTGGCTCACTATGCCAAATGAGTTTCTAGCCAGAATGAAACTCCGGGTTCAGTCTTCAGTGCAGCATAAAACCACGTATGTTGCTGCATACCTGTAACCTCAGCTCTTAGATCCAGAGGCATGAGGATTAGAAGTTTGAGGTGTTTTTTCTTTGAGATTGTTTATATAGTGGATCACTCCTGGGCATATACCCAGAGGCTTTACCTGCATGCAATAAGGACACATGTTCCACTATGTTCATAGCAGCCTTATTTAGCAGCCTTATAGCCAGAAGCTGGAAAGAACCCAGATGTCCCTCAACGGAGGAATGGATTCAGAAGATGTGGTATATTTACACAACGGAATACTACTCTGCAATTAAAAACAGTGAATTCACGAAATTCCTAGGCAAATGGTCAGAACTGGAAAATATCATCCTTAGTGAGGTAACCCAATCACAAAAGAACACACATGGTATGCAGTCACTGATAAGGGGATATTAACCCAGAATCTTGGAATACCCTAGACACAATTCACATATCAATAGATTTCCAAGAAGATGGAAGGAGAGACCCCTGGTCCTGGAAAGACTGGATGTAGGGGAATGCCGAGACAGAGAAGCGAGAGGGGGTTGAATGGGGAAAAGAGGGAGGGAAGGGGGCTTGTGGGACTTTTGGGGAGGGAGGAAACGGGAAAGGGGAAATGATTTTGAATGTAAATTAAAAAAAAAACTTAAAAAATAAAATAAAATTAAAAAAAAAAGAAGTTTGAGGTAATTTTTGCCACATGGGAAGTTCAAGGACATGTTGAGTAGTATGAAACCCTATCTCTAAAAGAAAAAGTAATACAAAAATAAAGAAATTAAAACTTGTTCAAATGTTCTCAAGTCCATATAGAGTTGGCTGCTTCTAATTTCATAAGACTTTCTATTGCTCATTTATTTCACAGATGTTTAATGTTGAGTAAATTTACTTTTTGTAAAATTAAACATTGTTGTTTGAGAGAACTACAAAAGAAAATTGAGGGAAGGAGTGTTTATATCGGAAAAAGCAAAGAAAAATGATTTCATTGTAGCACTTTCAGTACAAATGAAAGATAGTTATTTTTTTTCTCCTGGTCTATAAAACCTATTTACACAGTTTGCCTTTTCAGCTGCCCTGATATTTTAATGAACTCATTGACATAAAAAGTCTTTTTTTTTCTTTTTGTGTAAGTTTTTCTTTACATCAAAAAGTATGATTTTATAATTCACAAGTATAATAAGAGGGCAAGATTAAATTCTTCACTGAGGTTAGTACATAAAAGAAATTAAAAGTCTATATTAGAATGCAAGTAGATATATCACATTGTTCCTGGACATTTTAATTTTATGCTCTATTTTTATGCACTGATATTTTCATAGTCTAAATTTATTCTTCTGTTTGATGACTGCCTGAGTCAACCACAGACACCTTCAGCCCTTCATCAGTTGAGCACCCAAGGCATAATTTTATAATTACCTTTTTATGTGAATTAATAAGGGTCTGGTTTCTCAACTATAAATACCTCCTCCTATACTTTCTGTTGTCATGATGATGATGTAATCTGCAAATGGCATTTCTTCATTGGGTGACTATTTGCTTCTGGGGGAAGAGGACATTGATAGAGATAGAATTCTACACTGAGGGTGCACTTTTTTTTATCCTCTTTCTGTTGTCAGTATCTTGGCAATGACTCTTTTTCTTGGCAGGACTAGTTTTTCCCAGTGTACTGCTTCTTTTATGCCTAACAGGGCTAGTGTCCTTGCTTTTGGAGAAATTACATGGACAGGAGGGTGGTTTGCACACATCAATTTACATTCTTCCCCCTCCATATCTCAGATATCAGTACCAACATACCTCAGACATCATCAGAAGTCCATCTTATAATCTGCTAAAATATATTGCCTCTTCTCCAGTCTTCTAGGTTAATAAAACATAAACTTACCTTTTAATTTCTTTTATTTTTCTGAGAGTAAATTATACCATTTCTTGTGTTCCTTTTCTCCCTCTGAATCCTCCTATATATCATCTCTGCTTTCTCTCAAAGTCATGGCATGTTTTACTTTGATCTTTGTTATATGTATGTATACAGGTATATGCATATATTCATAAATACATAAACACAACCATCTCATACACATGAGAGAGAGAGAGAGAGAGATAGAGGGAGAGAGAGAGGCTTTCTTCTTGTACTATTTTTCTTTTCTTCTCTGATCTCTATCCATTATTTAGTAGCTGTCACTTCAGCCTATGAACTGAGACAAATGGCTTATTTGGGGTTTTTTTTTGTTTGTTTGTTTTTGTTTTCTGTGACTCACCAAATGCTCTGAGAGTCACTTACAGATTACATATTACATCTAAAGTTAAAGACATCTAATTTAATTTAATCTTACATTAAACATTTCAAAAAACTTTATGATATGCAGTGACATGAAAAATCAAGTTTTTGAAGCTTATTTTACTAACTAGCAATTGTTTTCTTTCCATTCACTAAAGAAAGTGGACTTTCAAAAGCAAATAAGCGAAAAGAGATAAATAAGAAAGACATTCATGCAGATTACATGGAGTGTATAGCAATTCACACAAGGAGATGTTTGATTCCTTGGCATGCTGTGAGGTCTTAAGCTCAAACACTTAAGTGAAAGGTGCATAGACTCGCTTAATAAATATCTTCATAAAAACACATTTTCAATTAAGTTTGGGGTGTTTAGAGAGTAATATGGACATGTAAAACATAAGGAAAATGAAAATTAAAGAAGCAACTTTTTTTTCCTTTTACAATATTTTTAACCCCTCTCGATGGGTGTTTCCTGAGCAATAGATGCAGAGGCTGTGATATAGATATGCATCTGTTGATCTTTGCATTGTGCCCAGTTGTGGCTTTGTGTCGTGGTCTCCATTCGCTGTAAAGACAGGATTCCTTAATGAAAAGTAGCTACAATTTTGTGTGGGTATAAGAATAAAACTCAGACAGTAGTGACAAATTATTTATCCTGATCTAAAATTGTTCTGTGAAACAGTCTCTTAGAAATAGTTACATCAACAAGACTTGCATAATACCGGTTTCAATGGGCACGTTAACATGGAGGGGTAAAATTCTGTGGGGTCCCATCCATAGACAAAGAACTATAGGCAACTAATGACTACTGGGAGAATTAGGATTTCCCAGGTGTGAACCTTCTTATTACTTGTTAAAGTAATGGGTGGTCAGCTCTGAAGCCATAGATACACACAACCAAAAATGGACTATACACTTTCATTCATATATGTATATATATACATATGTACATAGCAATAGTAACTGTCTTAGTCAGGGTTTCTATTCCTGCACAAACATCATGACCAAGAAGCAAGTTGTGGAGGAAAGGGTTATTCAGCTTACACCTCCACACTACTGTTCATCACCAAAGGAAGTCAGGACTGGAACTCAAGCAGGTCAGGAAGCAGGAGCTGATGCAGAGGCCATGGAGGGTTTCCTACTGGCTTGCTTCCCCTAATTTCCTCAGCTTGCTGTCTTATAGAACCCAAGACTACCAGCCCTGGGATGGTACCACCCACAATGGGTTTTCCCTCCTTGATCACTAATTGAGAAAATGCCTTGCAGCTGGATCTCATGGAGGCATTTCCTCAAGGGAGGCTCCTTTCTCTGTGATAACTCCAGCTTATGTCAGGTTGACACAAAATCAGCCAGTACAGTAATTAAGGAAAAAAGGTATCAAATTGAAAGTGAGGTAGTGAACATGGTAGGGATTGGAGGGAAGGTAGGGGCTAGAGTGAGGAATGGCCAGAGGGAAATTAATGTAATCCTATTTCAATTAAAAACAGCATTTTTTTTTTTAAAAAAAAAGATGCAGTTTAACCATCAGGCAAAAAAAAAAATCAACCATTTTGACCATTTGAAATTTTATACAGAAAAGATGAATATATAATAACTACTTGTAATAATAAAACTCCCTATTCATGACTGTGAACATGATTGCTAGTTGATAAAAGTAAAAATTATATTCATAAGATAGATAGTGTCTGTGTTGATAGGTGGATATTTTCTTTATTATTTTTATTGTTGTTGTTTTATTTGTTTACAATCTATGGGATCCATCTCAAGGGCCAGGGGTGAGGCACCAAAGCCCAACACTATTACTAATGCTATGATGTGCTTGCAGACAGGAGCCTATCATGGCTGCCCTCTGAGGAGACCAGCCAGCAACTGACTGGGTCAGATGCAGATACTTACAGCTGACCATTAGACTGAGGTCGGGGACACCTATGGTTGAATAGTAGAAGGATTGAAGAAGCTGAAAGGGAGAGCAATGCCATGGGAAGACCAGCAGTCTCAACTAACCCAGGCCCATGGAAGTTCCCAGAGACTGAGCCACCAGTCAGTCAAGCAGTATACAGGAGCTGGTCTGAGGCCCCAGCACATATATAGCAGAGGAATGCCTGGTCTGACCTCAGTGAGAGAATGCGGATGTTTTCATTAGAAAATTTGTCATGAGTCCTTTAAGATTTTAATGTGAACAAGAATTTCTAGAACAAAGCTGTTTGCATAGACTGATTGAATCAAATTTCAAGATTTTGAAGATTACAAATTATCTCCAGTCACTTTTTAGCCCTGTAACAAGCCATTTCTTGCCCTCTTCTGTGTCAGACTTAACATTCTGAAGAACAGATACAAACTTTTGTAATGTATTAGCTTAACATCACCCTACCTTTATCAATGGAAAGGCTGAGAATGTTTTAGACATCATATGAGGCCTATAGCTGAATTCGCTTATCTTGTACCTGACTCTATTAATTCATGTATTTTAAAAACTGGATGAAGGGGAACGCCAGGACAGAGAAGCGGGTTTGAATGGGGAAAAGAGGGAGGGAAGGGGGCTTATGGGACTTTCAGGGAGAGGGGAAACGGGAAAGGGGAAATGATTTTGAATGTAAATTAAAAAACTTAGAAAATAAAAAAATTGCAAGTCTTTACAAAATTAAATTTCTTTGCTCTGTTGATATAATCATCAGTGAGACTGATTCCATGCTGGGAAAGAAACACTTGGTAGTTTTGTAGTAAAAAAATCTGTGTTCTCCTGTGTAAGATTTTGACAAAGTTGTTATTTTTTCTTACCTTTTGTTTTTTGAAATTATAATACAGTGACATCATTTCTCCATAACTTTCTTCCCAAACTTTCCTATATTTTACTTGTTACTCTGTTGAAATCAACAGTAAAATATAACAGTAAGAGAAACTGAATATTTTGGTTGGTTTTTGTTGTTGTTGTTGTCGGTTTTTTTTTTTTTTGGTTTTGTTTCAAGTTATTTTAAATGTTTGTGTGTGGTTTTGGTTTATTTTATTTTTAACATGTTATTTCCTTTTAACACAAGTTCAGTGGAAATTCAAAAGTTGATTTCTGAAAAACCTAACGTTTTCCTTGTTCAGAAGGATGTCCTTGTTCAGAAGTATGTCCATTCCTGATGAAATATTATTATTGAAAATATTTTAGAAAGAATTTGAAGCTCTGACTTTACTTATCTACCCATTTTTTCTTGTACACAAATGGGTGAATTTTTTTAAATAGCAAATAATAATTAAAAGCTGTCTACAGATGTCTCATTTAGGCAAAACTGACATTGCTAATTATTTTTAAAAGATTTCAAAACAATTTATTGTCCATTCTTCTCTGAATTATTAGAGACTTAACCATATGGTTTATTGAAAAATTAAGAACAGTGATGTCAGTAGAGCTAGATCTTCCGAACTTTCCTCAGGGTTTGTATGGTGTGTGTGTGTGTGTGTGTGTGTGTCTGTGTGTGAATGTGTGTGTGCATGTATGTGTGTACGTATATGTGTGTATATGTGTGTGTGCGTGTGTGTGTATGTGTGTATGTGTGTATGTGTATGTGTGTATGTGTATGTGTGTATGTGTATGCGTGTGTATGTGGGTGTATGTATGTGTGTGTATGTGTGTTTGTATGTGTGTGCATGTGTGTATGTGTGTGTGTGTGTGTGTGTGTGTGTGTAGTATATACAAGAATGCACTTTTCCATGTATCCTCAAATGGAATTTTAGAATGACAGAAAACATTAAATATTAAACCTCTTTTCCTTCCAAATGCCTAAACATATGTCATAGCAAAAGCTTCCATTTATTGAAACAAAATATATTTATTGAATTGTTTTAACTTTTGTGAAATGTGAATACTATTTTGGTCAAGGAAACCAATTTTTAAAGTTGACCTAATTTCTTATTTGATAACAGAATACTGACATTTGCATTTAAATTCTGTTTATTGTTATTAGTGCGTGGGGGGTGTGTCTACGTGTTGTGGTACATGTATCTGTGAGATCCACATGTAGTGTATGTGTGGGTAACACATAATTTTCTGGGACCAGATTTTACTTTCCACAGATGGATCCAGGCATCACATACACATCTTCAGGTTTATGCACAACAGCACATGCTCACTGCGTCATCTTTTGGGTCTTACTAGTTCAATTTAAAATATTTTAAAAGCATTTTGCTATCTTAATTATTGTAATTGTCAAGTTTAGATTTTAAGTTTCTTATATTAAAATAAAAGTATCTATTGCAATATTTTAATGCCTAAAAGGTCATTATTTATATCTTTTAACTTGTTGATTTTTACATATCATAGTATTTCTATAATTTATCTTATAATTATATGTTGGTTATTAAAATTTGAAAGTATTGATATTTATGGCACTTTCAGTTAGGCTTTTGAAAAATTGTCAGTAGATCTTGTAGATGTTATTAAATATAATTATTAATTCTTTGAAATGAAAATTTTATTCATTGTAACACTCATACACAGGCAACGTGGGAACTAAATGAAATGGACATTAGAAAATAGAAGTATTCACGTTTAAAGAGACCTCTGAAAATCCTCTTGTTTATTTTGCTGTTTATCCCAGACCATGGTGAACACCTAGCTAATTGAAATATTTTTTCTCTGACTAATTCTCACTGATTTTTTCACATCATTATAAAACTTTCTGGTCGCTACTGGAAAATGTGTGTACAGTTAGTAAATAATTTAATATTTATCATAGTATCACTGGATTTAATATTGTTAAGAATGATGCTGAACTTACTACTTGAATATATTTTTATTTAAAGTTTGACTGAGGAAGCAGAAGTCAGTCTGTGTTCAGTGCAGAGACAGTTAACATAAGATTTAGGAAGCATCTACAGCCATTGTAAGCCTGAAGAATAAATGCAAAGACATCTGAAGCCCAAGCTGAAAAGCTTCTGCTATGAAATATCCCTGCTGTCTCCTGGAGAAGAGCACATAATTGTCATAGGACAGTCAATTGCCTTAAGCCATTGCAAGGATCATACCCTAAGCTACCTGCTGAGAATAATGACTTTTTTTTTTGTCATCTCATGTCTAAGTTGTGTATAATTTCTGATTGTCAGTATCTAAATTGGAAGCAAAAGGACAGTTATAAACATAGTGCCAAAGCATCCCAGCAATAAAAGGGACAAACCAAATAGGGAGCATGAAGCAGAAAATAGCACGTATGGATCAACTTTCGAATATCATCTCAGACTTTGCTTCCTTCTTTTAAAAATTTTATTAAAACAAACAATGTGATGCATTTAGGTCATCTTCAACTTGCCTTAAATATATAGCAGGAATTCCTTGTATACCTACATTTTGAAGATAAATAGCAAGTAATGCGAGACAAACATTATTGTATAACATTAGAGAAGCTTATGTATGTGTATTTTGTAGTTACATTTGTAATATATATATATATATATACATATATATGTAAAATTGTCATGATTGTACTTTTAGTGAATTTTATACAGATTTATTGATGCACAGCGGGAAACTACATACTGTTCATTTCCTTGTTGTGCCAAATATTATGTTTACCCAGTGAAAAGAAATGTCTCCATTGAGTTTAGTCAAAAACAAATCTTTAAAGTTCTTCATATTAGGAAAAGAAAAATATTCTTCTGAAACTGTGATCTAAGAAAGCAAAAAGTATATTAAATGTGATGGTTCATATACTGCTTTACGTCACAGTCTAATATTTAATAAAATTATCTTTATTTCTTTTTGTTGTTTATTTTTACTGGATATATTCTTTATTTACATTTCAAATGTTGTCCCCTTTCCTGGTTCCCCCCTCCCCCGAAAATCCCATAAGCCATCTCCTCTTCCCCAATCAACCCTCCTCCCTGTCCATATATTCCTCTACACTACGCATCAAGTCTTTTCAGGATCATGGGCCTCTCCTTCCTTTGGTGTCTAACAAGATTATCCTCTGCTGCCTATGTGTCTGGAGCCAAGGGTAACTCCATGTGGACTCTTTGGTTGATCGTTTTGTCCTTGGGAGGTCTAGGAGTACTGGGTGACTCATATTGTTGTTCTTCCTGTGGCACTGCAAAACCCTTCAGCTCCTTGGGTCTTTTCTCTAGCTCCCCCATTGGGGACCTTATGCTCTGTTCAATGACTGGCTGAGAGTGTCCCCTCTGTATTTCTCATGCACTAGGAGAGCCTCCTTGTGGGCATTCACAATACTGTCTGGGTTTTGTTACTGTATATAGGATGGATCCCTGGGTGGGGTAGTCTCTGGATGGTTTTACCCTAAGACTCCACTCCATCTTTTGTCTCTGTATCTCCTTCTGTGGGTATTTTTCCCCCTTTCTAAAAAGGACCCAAGGAACGTACTTTGTTCTTCCTCCTTCTTGGGCATCATTTGATATGTGAAATGTGTCTTGGGTATTCCAAGCTTCTGGGCTAATATCCACTTATCAGTGAGTATATATCATGTGTGTTCTTTTGTGATTGGGTTGCCTCACTCAGGATGATATTTTCCAGTTCCATCCATTTGTCTAAGCATTTCATGAATTCATTGTTTTTAATGGCTGACTAGTACTTCATTGTGTATATATACCACATTTTCTGTATCCATTACTCCATTGAGGGACATCTGGATTCTTTCCACCTTTTGGCTATTATAAATAGGGCTGCTATGAACATAGAGGAGCATATATCCTTATTACATACTGGAGAATCCTCTGGGTATATGCCCAGGAGTGGTATAGCAGGGTACTCTGGTAGTATTATGCCCAGTTTTCTGAGGAACCACCAAACTGATTTCCAGAGTGGTTGTACCAGCTTGCAATCCCAACAGCAGTGGAGGAGCATTCCTTTTTCTCCACAACCTCTCCAGCACCTGCTATCTCCTGAGTTTTGATCTTAGCCATTCTGACTGGTGTGAGATGAAATCTCGGGGTTGTTTTGATTTGCATTTCCCTGAGGACTAAGGATGTTGAACATTTCTTTAGGTGCTTCTCTGCCATTCGATATTCTGCAGGTGAAAATTCTTTGTGTAACTATGTACCCCATTTTTTAATAGGGTTATTGGTTCACTGGAGTCTAAGGTCTTGAGTTCTTTGTATATAGTTGATATTAGCCCTCGGTCAAATGTAGGGTAGGTAAAGATCTTTTCCCAATTTGTTGTCGCCGTTTTGTCCTATTGACAGTGTCCTTTGCCTTACAGAAACTGTAATTTTATGAGGTCCCATTTGTCAATTCTTGATCTTAAGGCATAGGCTATTCGTGTTCTGTTCAGGAAATTTTCCCCTGTGCCCATATGCTCAAGGCTCTTCCCCAGTTTCTTTTCTATTAGTTTCAGTGTGTCCGGTTTTATGTGGAGGTCCTTGATCCACTTGGACTTGAGCTTAGTAAAAGGAGATAAGAATGGGTCAATTTGCATTCTTCTGCATGCTAGCCACCAGTTGAGCCAGCACCATTTGTTGAAAGGCTATCTTTTTTCCACTGGATGGTTTTAGCTCCTTTGTCAAAGATCAAGTGACCATAGGAGTGTGGGTTCATTTCTGGGTCTTCAATTCTTTTTTTTTTAATTTATTTATTTATTTAATTTACATTCCGAATGATTTCCCCTTTCCCGGTTCCTTCCTCCCCGAAAGTTCCATAAGCCCTCTTCCCTCACCCTGTTCCCCATTCAACCCCCTCTCGCTTCTCTGTCCTGGCATTCCCATACATCCAGTCTTTCCAGGACCAGAGGTCTCTCCTTCCATCTTCTTGGAAATCTATTGATATGTGAATTGTGTCTTGGGTATTCCGAGTTTCTGGGTTAATATTACCTTATCAGTGACTGCATACCCTGTGTGTTCTTTTGTGATTGGGTTACCTCACTAAGGATGATATTTTCAAGATTTGATCATTTGCCTAAGAATTACATGAATTCATTGTTTTTAACTGCAGAGTAGTAATCCATTGTGTAAATATACCACATCTTCTGAATCCATTCCTCCGTTGAGGGATATCTGGGTTCTTTCCAGCTTCTGGCTATTATAAATAAGGCTGCTATGAACATAGTGGAGCATGTGTCCTTATTGCATGCAGGGGAAGCCTCTGGGAATATACCCAGGAGTGTTATAACAGCATCCTCTGGGAATGTCATGCTACCAGCCTCCCTTTGGCGACCTCTGTTCTGGCGATTGACTGCACTGAGGATACAGGTACACAGGGACCCCGCCCCCCAAATATAACATCGCTTGGGACACAGCCTGTTGGGCTTCCATCTGCGCCTAAGAGCGGGACAGTGCTGTGACATCTGGGCGCCAGCCCTGCTGTGGGCCATCTGCCCTGCAGAGTGATCTGCACCTAGAGAGTGGAGAGTGCACTCCGCCATCTTTGCTCCGGCAACAGGGCAATTGGGACCTCCAGGCACAGGGACAGTCAAGCATAATATTGCTTAGGTCTCAGGCAGATTGTGTGCACCCTGCTCCCAAGAGCTGGGCAGGTATGCGGTAACCAACGTGCGAGCTCTGCTGTGGGACTTATGCCCTGCAGAGGGATTCCCCCCCAACCCCCGCTCTGGGAGAGATCACACACCCCGGCACAGGGCAGGAGCCTACCAGCCTCCCTTTGGCGACCTCTGCTCCAGGAATCTACTACACTGAGCCTTTGGATGTCCAGGGATTCCCCAATATAACATCACTTGGGGCAAGGTACATCAGGACTGCAAAGTCACGCAGGAGCAGGGCAGGCCCCAGAAATCGGTGCCAGGGGAATCCTGGTAATCCAGGGGGGGTCAGAAATAGCCTTGCAGGCTCACAGGAGGTCCGATCAACAGCCAGTGACAGCAGGACCAACTAACACCAGAGGTAACCAGATGGCAAAAGGCAAACGTAGGGACATTACTAACAGAAATCAAAGTAATATGGCACCATCCGAACCCAACTCTCCAACAGCAGCAAGTCCTGGATACCCCATCACACCCGAAAGACAAGATCTGGATTTAAAATCACTTCTCATAATGTTATTAGAGGATTTCAAGAAGGACACAAATAAATCTCATAAAGAATTACAGGAGAACATGAATCAACGGTTAGAAGCCCTTACAAAGGAAACACAAAAATTGCTTAGAGAAATGCAGGAGAACATGGGTCAACAGATGGAGGCCTACAAGGAGGCAACACAAAAATCATTTAAAGAAATGAATCAACGGCTAGATGCCCTTACAAAGGAAACAGGAGAATTGCTTAAAAAAATGCAGGAGACAATGGATCAACAGATGGAAGCCCATGAGTAGGAAATGCAAAAATCGCTTAGAGAAATACAGGAGAACTTGGGTCAACAAGCAGAAATCCTGAAAGAGGAAACACAAAAATATCTTAAAGAAATACAGGAAAATACAAACAAACAAACAAGTGAAGGATCTCAGCAAATCCATTCAGGATCTAAAAAAGGAAATAGAAACAGCTAAGAAATCATAAAGGGAGACAACCTTGGAGATAGAAAACCATGGGAAGAAATCAGGAGTCATAGATGCAAACATCAACAATAGAATGGAAGAAAGAATCTCAGGTGCAGAAGATACCATAGAAAGCATCGACTCAACAGTCAAAGAAAATGCAAAATGCAAAAAATGTGTAACGCAAAACATCCAGGAAATCCAGAACACAATGAGAAGACCAAACCTAAGGATTATAGGTATAGATGAGAGTGAAGATTTGCAACTTAAAGGGCCAGTAAATATCTTCAACAAAATTATGGAGGAAAACTTCCCTAACCTAAAGAGAGAGATGCCAATGAATGTACAAGAAGCCTACAGAACTCCAAACAGACTGGACCAGAACAGAAATACCTCCTGTCACATAATAATCAAAACACCAAATGTACTAAATAAAGAAAGAATATTAAAAGCAGTAAGAGAAAAAGGCCAAGTAACATAAAAAGGAAGACCTATCCTAATCACATCAGACTTCTCACCAGAGACTATGAAAGCCAGAATATCCTGGACAGATTTCATACAGACTCTAAGAGAACACAAATGCTAGCATAGACTACTATACCCAGTGAAACTCTCAATCACCATAGATGGAGAGACCAAGACATTCCATGATAAAACCAAATTTACACAGTATCTTTGCACAAACACAGCCCAGCAAAGGATAATAGGTGGAAACCACCAATACAAGGAGAGAAACTATGCCCTGGAAAAAATGAGATAGTAACCTTCTTTCATCAAACCCAAAAGTAGATAACAACTCAAACATAAAGATATCGTGAAGAATAGCAGGTGGCAATGATCACTATTCCTTAATCTCTCTTAATATCAAGGGTCTCAATTCCCCAATAAAAAGACATAGACTAACAGACTGGATATGTAAACAGGACCCAGCATTTTCCTGCATGCAGAAAACGCACCTCAGTGTCAAAGACAAACACTACCTCAGAGTAAAAGGCTGGAAAACAATTTTACAAGCAAATGGTCCCAGGATATGAGCCAGAGTAGCCATCCTAACATCAGATAAAATTGACTTTAACCTAAAGTCTTCAAAAAAGACACAGAAGGACACTACATACTGATCAAAGGAAAAATCCACCAAGAAGAACTCTCAATTCTGAATATCTATGCTCCAAATGCAAGGGCACCCTCATTCGTAAAAAAAACTTTACTAAAGCTCAAAGCACACATCACATCTCACACAATAATAGTGGATGACTTCAACACCCCGCTCTCTGAAATGGATCGTTCAGGAAAGCAGAAACTAAACAGGGACACAGTGAATCTAACTGAAGCCTTGAACCAAATGGAACTAACAGATATATATAGAACATTTCATCCTAGAGCAAAAGAATACACCTTCTCAGCACCTCATGGTACCTTCTCCAAAATCGACCAGATAATTGGTCACAATCAGACCTCAACAGATATAAGATCGAACTAATCCCATGCCTCCTATCAGATCACTATGGAATAAGGGTGGTCTTCAATGGCAACAAAAATAAAAGAAAACCCACATACACATGGAGGCTGAACAATGCTCTCCTCAATGATAACTTGGTCAAGGAGGAAATAAAAAAAGAAATCAAAGACTTTTTAAAATTTAATGAAAATGAAGGCACAACATACCCTAATTTATGGGACACAATGAAAGCAGTGCTAAGAGGAAAATTCATAGCCCTGAGTGCCGCCAAAAAGAAACGGGAGACAGTATACACTAACAACTTAATGGCACACCTGAAAGCCCTGGAACATAAAGAAGCAAATACACCAAAAAGGAGTAGAAGGCAGGAAATCATCAAACTCAGAGCTGAAATCAATTAAGAAGAAACAAATAAAACCATACAAAGAATCTACAAAACTAGGAGTTGGTTCTTTGAGAAAATCAACAAGATAGATAAGCCCTTAGCCAGACTAGACAGAGGGCACAGAGACAGTATCCAAATTAACAAAATCAGAAACGAAAAGGGAGAGATAACAACAGAAACTGAGGAAATTCAAAAAATCATCAGATCCTACTACAAAAGCCTGTATTCAACACAACTAGAAAATCTCGAGGAAATGGGCAATTTCCTTGACAGATAAGAAATACCAACATTAAATCAAGATCAAATAGACCATCTAAACCGTCCTATAACCCCTGAAGAAATAGAAGTTGTCATTGGAAGTCTTCCAACCAAAAAAAGCACAGGTCCAGATGGTTTTAGTGCAGAATTCTATCAGACCTTCAATAAGACCTAACACCAATACTCTTCAAACTATTCCACAAAATAGAAACAGAAGGAACACTACCCAACTCATTCTATGAAGCCACAATTACACTAATACCAAAATCACACAAAGATCCGACGAAGATAGAGAATCTCAGGCCAATCTCTCTCATGAATATCGATGCAAATATACTCAATAAAACTCTTGCCAACTGAATCCAAAAACACATCAAAACGATCATTCACCACGATCAAGTAGACTTCATCCCAGGGATGCAGGGATGGTTCAATATAAGGAAGTCCATCAATGTAAACCACTACATAAACAATCTCAAAGAAAAAAACCACATGGTCATTTCATTAGATGCTGAGAAAGCATTTGACAAAATTCAGCATCCTTTCATGTTAAAGGTCTTGGAAAGATCAGGAATTTGAGGCCCATATCTAAACATAGTAAAAGCAATTTACAGCAAACGGGTAGCCAACATTAATGTAAATGGAGAGAAACTTGAAGCAATATCACTAAATTCAGGGACTAGACAAGGCTGTCCTCTCTCTACCTATCTTTTCAATATAGTACTTGAAGTTCTAGCTAGAGCAATTAGAAAACAAAAGGAGGTCAAAGGGATACAAATTGGAAAGGAAGAAGTCAAACTGTCACTCTTTGCAGATGATATGGTAGTATATATAAGTGACCCAAAGATCTCCACCAGAGAACTCCTACAGCTGATAAACAACTTCAGCCAAGTGGCCAGATAAAAAATCAACTCAAGCAAGTCAGTAGCCTTCCTATACTCAAAGGATAAGCAGGCTGAGAATGAAGTAAGAGAAATGATACCCTTCATGATAGCCACAAACAATATAAAGTATCTTGGTGTGACTCTAACCAAACAAGTGAAAGATCTGTATGACAAGAACTTCAAGTCTCTGAAGAAAGAAATCTAAGAAGACCTCAGAAGATGGAAAAATCTTCCATGCTCATGGATTGGCAGGATTAATATAGTAAAAATGACCATCTTGCCAAAAGCAATATACAGATTCAATGCAATCCCCATCAAAATCCTAATTCAATTCTTCACAGAGTTAGAAAGAGCAATTCAAAAATTCATCTGCAATAACAGAAAACCCAGGATAGCTAAAACTAATCTCAAGAGTAAAAGAACTTCTGGGGGAATCAATATCCCTGACCTCAAGCTGTACTACAGAGCAATAGTGTTAAAAACTGCATGGTATTGGTACAGTGACAGGCATGTAGATCAATGGAACAGAATTGAAGACCCAGAAATGAATCCACACTCCTATGGTCACTTGATCGTTGACAAAGGAGCTTAAACCATCCAGTGGAAAAAAGATAGCCTTTTCAACAAATGGTGCTGGCTCAACTGGAGGTCAACATGCAGAACAATGCAAATTGACCCATTCTTATCTCCTTGCACTAAGCTCAATTCCAAGTGGATCAAGGACCTCCACATAAAACCAGACACACTGAAACTAATAGAAAGGAAACTAGGGAAGAAACTTGAACATATGGGCACAGGGGAAAATTTCCTGAATAGAACTCCGATAGCTTATGCTCTAAGATCAAGAATTGACAAATGGGACCTCATTAAATTACAAAGTTTTTGCAAGGCAAAAGACACTGTCAAAAAGACAAAGCGGCAACCAACTAACTGGGAAATGATCTTTACCAACCCTACATCTGACAGAGGGCTAATATCCAATATATACAAAGAACTCAAGAAGTTAAACTCCAGAGAGGCAAGTAACCCTATTAAAAAATGGGGTACAGAGCTAAACAAAGAGTTCTCACCTGAAGAATATCTAATGGCTGAGAAGCACCTAAATAGATGTTCATCATCCTTAGTCATTAGAGAATGGCAAATCAAAACAACCCTGAGATTCCATCTCACACCAGTCAGAATGGCTAAGATCAAAAACACAGGAGACAGCAGTTGGTAAGGATGTGGAGAAAGAGGAATATTCCTCCACTGCTGGTGGAATTGCAAGCTGGTACAACCACTCTGGAAAACATTCTGGCAGTTCCTCAGAAAACTGGGCATGACACTCCCGGAGGATCTGGCTACACCACTCCTGGGCATATACCCAGAGGCTTTACTTGCATGCAATAAGGACACATGCTCCACTATGTTCTTAGCAGCCTTATTTATAATAGCCAGAAGCTGGAAAGAACCCAGATGTCCCTCAATGGAGGAATGCCAGGGGCAGCAAAAATAACTTGCTTGAGAAGAAGGAAGATGGAGACGGGAGATGTATAACTCTTAAATAATTTAGCCATTTCTTGATAAATGTAGAAGGATTCCAGGCACATTCTAAAAGCTTATCTCAATATGTAAATAAATATTGAATATTTGAAGAACATTTTTACTTTTCAACAGAGAGAAGAACCTTCAAATTGTAACCCCTATCTTGTAAGAGTTCTGGGGTGGATTATTTAGGGAACAGGTAAAAAATAACCCATGAATAATAAAAATAAAATGTTTCATGTGCAGACGACAGTACTGGAGATAAGCAAAATGCAGAGAGTCCCTGGCTTTAAATGATATATATTCTGATCATTTCACTTTTCTCTGCAAAGAAAAATGATATGCACTAGAAAAAAAGCTTTCTTGCTAACATATAAATTATCCCATTTTTTCCCATTATTGTTAATTTTTGTCCTCTTGGCAATTGCCACTACTGGAACCATTCTTTACATACTTGCTGTGTTGAATATTGTATGTCCCCCTAACTACACTCTGGGTTCCGTAGGTGACAGACTTTTACTTATTGTCTCTATCACAATGCCTGAGAGTAGGAGCTCTGATAGAGCACTTAGCAGAGATGCAGCTAAGAATAGATACAATTCACAGATAGAAGGTTAGATACATCCCCTTTCCTCAAAAAATTGAAAGCAGTACCAGGGAATGTTAACCCTGTAGGCTGCTTCCCATAAGCACTACTTACCTGTCAAATACATCTCTAGAAGTAAGACATTACTCTGAACAATATGGTTGGTATTGGGTAGGGAATGATTGATTACTGTTCACTATAGAAACTAAATTTCAGAAAGGTTGAATAGCTTTGGATGGATGTAAGTGAACATCTTTCTTTGTATGGGAGTAGATGACAGCTGATCTGATCGGTGATAGATATATAAATGCAAATAACTGGATATTCAAGATGAGTAGAACCTAAAACTGTATAGACAGACCCTTGCTGGAATGCTAGATTATAGTCTTTATTATCTAAATAGTACTTTCAATAAATTTCTTCTCTATTTCAACATTGCTTTCTTGTGAAAACAGACAGGCCAGAAAAGTCTTGCTAGGGAGCAGCTTACACCATGGCAGGAGACGCATTTTCTTAATCGCACCGCTCTTTGGACTGGTAGAGATCAGGAGTAACTAGATTCAAATGGGCAGTTGGCCCATGCCATCTGGGTGGTAATGCGGGTGGTGATGCCAGAGTCAGGCTAACAGCAATCAAAATTCCACAAGTAACCATATTTTTTGGCTGATCTTTTGGGTAATGTTATTTGTAACAAATGCAAATACGGAGGTTGTTATTTGGCATTTTCAGGTTTTCCCCTCTTCCTCCCTCAGTAAGACTTCAACTTCATTGCTCCCTCTCAAACATGAGCATGTCATTTTCCTCTATCCATTTTTTCTCAAAAACATTTCCCTGAAGCAAATTATATATGTAGAGTTCTTAATTGCAGAAGGATTTCATGTTTTAGAGATGATACCCACAGAGCAAACACTGAAAAGCAACTGCTTCCAAACAGCATGCTACATGACATAGGGAGCGCACATTTGATAATGAAAGATTGTATAATTTACAAATCATTTGGTAAATTGACAGTCTCCAGGAGGGTCTCGGATACTGCTGCCCTTCACTGCATCTCCTTATTTTATGTTAGCAATTAACCTTCTTTTGCTAAATTAGAAGGAAAGAGAATCTATATACAAGTTTCTCCTGCTTTTACTATGGTAATGAGAAAGATATGACTGATATACTATCACAATAAAAATTTATTCTGGTTATATTTTTAATTGGAAATCAAAATGTAATTGTAAGATGATTATTTTCCTAGAATAAATTTATGTTATGTGGTCAGTTTTATATGTATATATGTATATAAAACGATTGGGCCATAGTTGCTGGACATGATCATAAGCAGTACTATCCAAGCTACAGCATGAAATGTGTGAAATGATCCACCCTCATAATTATGATGAGTTTACATTGACCACATGGACGTTTTATTCTAATTTTCAAAGAGTTAAGTAATTTTTGTGTAAATGAATATAGTATCACTTGTTATCGTATTGTTATCTTATATCAGAGTGTGGAGGTTTGAACAGGTATGGCCTCATATAAACTCATGTGTCTGAATTCTTGGATCATAGGGAGTGGCACAATTAGGAGATATGTCTTTGTGTGGAGTAGATGTGGCCTTGTTGGAGTAAATGAGTCACTTTGGGGTCACGCTTTGAGGTCTCCTATCTCGAGCAGCACCCAGTCTCTTCATAGCAACAAAACCCTAGCTAAGACACAAGGGTAGCCTAAAACTGATTTTTATAAATAAGCCAAGAGAATTCTTTAAGTTACGATTGTATTCATTAATCAGAACTAATTAGAGTTTTGCTATGTCTTAAGGGTCTAATTGAGCTCAATTTTTTTTTACATGCATTATCTTAAATACCTATAGAAAATGTAAATGGGTTAAAAAGGTTAACTCATTATGCTGAGGGGCACAGGGAAGATGAGAACCCAGAGTCAAACCACATCTCTTGGACTGAAAAAATATCCCTGCTTTTCTTTTTCATTACACTTACTTTTGTTTCTTGAAAAGAGGCTTTCAGAGAACTCATGTATTTTCTGGGTATGCGCTCTTCATGGATAATTTAGAAGGCTAACTGGAAGGCACTTCACTTGGTTTTCTATTTTGATTAGACAGTGAGAGGCCATAGTCGGAAACCAGCTACGTGGAGCAGAGTTTGTTGGGGATTCACAAGACCAGGCTCTTGCTTGGTCAGAGTTGACTACCTTCATCTATGCCTTCCCAGCATGCTTCAGTGGTTCTTTCTGAACTCTGCTTAGGTTAGTGTCTCTTCCACAGGACAATTTTTTTTTTTAGGTTGAAAATGACTTCCAGTCATATGGAGGATAAAAACCAGAATTTTGCAAACAACCTTTTAAGAAATCATTAAAACATGACAAAACTTTTTACTGCTGTGAGAACTGAATATTTTCTAAGTCCCTAACAGAAGATTTAAATTTTTCTCCTCCTCCCAGTACTCCCAGAGCTCCCAGGGACAAAACCGTCAACCAATGACTACACATGGAGTTACGCATAGCTCCAGACACATCAGCAGCAGATGATGGTCTTGTTAGACACCAAAGGGAGGACAGGCCCTTAGTCCTGGGAAGACTTGATGCCGTAGTGTAGAGGAATACCAGGACAGGGAAGCGGGAGAGGGTGGATTGGGGAAAGGGAGATGGCTTATGGGATTTTTGGGGGAGGGGGGAACCAGGAAAGGGGACAACATTTGAAATGTAAATAAGGAATATACATAATAAAAATAATAAAAAAGTTTCTCCTCCTCAAACAAACTCTACCTTTTTCAGAATCTCAAGACTCTTGTAGAGCTTTACTAATACGTTGTTCAATGTAACTCTCATATTGTCCAACTGGAGTTATATAAAAATATAATAAATCTACTGTAGGAAACAGTATTGCACTAGTTTGGATCTTTTGTTCAGCTTATTTGAAAATAGGATTAGATATGTGTACTATTTACTTGGAAAAAATGCTTTTGAAAATAAACAGGAAAAGACCCAATAGGCAGAGAGAATCCTCTCAACAATGGGATAAGAATGAACAAAGGAGAAACAAAGAAAATTATCCAGATAATTTTCCTCTATGATACAACTCTGAAATCTCTTTCTTTGTCTTACGGAGGGGGGGGTTTGGGGGGATGACAGCAAAGATTTCAGTAATTATGTGCTCAGCAGAAACACCATGGTTCTTTCAAGACCACAATATTGAAGTAACTGATGCTAAATAACCGTGATAGATTACAGTATTAGGATGAATAGAAGAAGGCAAGAATTAGTGGCAGGATATTTGTCAACTGCACAACATATACTAAGATCTCTTTATGTAATACATTACATATACATTCCTTTACCACCACAGACAATATGCTAAAAGTTTCTATTGAATAGAAGACACTGTCAAATATAGTATTTCTTCATTTAAGCTTGAGAGATGCCAAGCATATTTACAAACATGTGTATTTGTTGAAGCAGTTTGAAATCGATGCATCTTATCATTTATAGTACTTAATTTATTGTTGTTGTGTTTTTCAAGACAATATTTCTTTATGTATTCCTGTCTGTCTTGGAACTTTTTCTGTAGATCAGGCTGTCCTCAGACTCAGAATCTGCCTGCCTCTGCCTCCCAAGTGCTAGGATTAAAGACATGTGCCATCACAACCTGGCAAAATGCTCAATTTTTAAATTGTATAAAAATAAAATCAAAATAAATAATCAGAGCAGAGAAAAGTATTGCCAAGCATTGAGAAAATAATAAAGAATGTAAAATGCACATGATATGCAATTCAAAATGAAGAATAGATTTAGTAATAACAGTCTAAACAAAAGGAAAGTTTATGATCACCTCTAAAAGAAGAAGTATTACTGTTTGAAAGGATAGCATATCTATCAATGTGTAGTATCTAATGTATGATATCTAATACTACATGTTATGATGAGTTTTTAAATGTTTTTCATCAGTAACAAAATGATGCTTACCTTGTGAACAATTCTAGAAATAAGCACAATAGTATTTTGAGAAAACACTTTTAGAACTATGACTTTTCGTCAACATCACAATTTCCCCTTTTATTTTTTGTACATTTTTATTACCTTTGGCATTGTCTTAGGGTTTTACAGCTGTGAACAGACACTGTGACCAAGGCAACTTTTATAAAGGACAGCATTTAATTGGGGCCGGCTTGCTGGTTCTGAATCTCAGTCCATTATTATCAAGGCAGGAAGCATGGCAGCATCCAGGCATATGTGGGACCAGAGATCAGTGCTTTATAGAAGGGTGAATGAACAAAATACTCACAGAAGGAAAAAGGGAGACAAGTGTGGAGCAGAGACTGAAGGAAAGGCCATCCAGAGGCTGCCCCACCCGGGGGCTCCATCCCATATACAGCCACTAAACCTGGACATTGTTATGGATGCCAGGAAGTGCTTGCTGATGGAAGCCTGATACGGCTGTTTCCTGAGAGGTTCTGCCAGAGCCTGACAAATTCAGAGGAGGAAGCTCACAGCCAATCATTAGACTGAGCACAGGTCCCTGATGGAGGAGTTGGAACAGGAGAACAGACTGAAGGAGCTGAGAGGGTTTGTAGCCCCATGGAGGGAGCAACAGTGTCAACAGACCAGACTCTCTGGGACTGGACCACCAACTAAAGAATACACATGGAGCGACCCATTGCATTGGCCGCATATGTGGCAGAAGATGGCCTTGTTGGTCATGAGTGGGAGGAGAAGCCCTTGGGCCTGAGGGTGTTCGATGTGGGGTGGAGTGGGTGGGTAGGGCAACACCCTTATAGAGGCAGGAGGAGGGAGGATGGGATAGGGGATTTCCTAAGGGGAGACCTGGAGATGGGAAAGCATATGAACTGTAAATAAAGAAAATATCCAATCAAAAAATAAATAAACTTATTAATATGAAAAGGCAAAAATAAATTTAATCAATGAATATATAATGAAAAAAAAGTAAACCAGAGGAATCACCAGAACATCAGGACTAATACCAAGATTATATACTCCTCACCCGAAAACATCAGCCCATCACAATTATGGAAATAAGCCAATAGCCAAACTCATCGCTTACCGAAAAGTCAAGCTGTTGCCTACATAGAGCATTTGCACTGAAGTGCTCCAGCAGGTACTCTTCATGCTACCAAAGAAGAAACATAGACACCAAGACAGTCTGCCACAAACAATCTAGCCTAGTGTCCTACCAGCAAAGTATGCTAGGTCTGGAATATGATATATGGTGGCAGCTCAAATGAGATTAAAAAATTTATCTTTGGAAATAAAAAAGAAAGTTCTACATATTGATCCAAAGACAGACAGGTGAATACTGTCTTCAGACAGCAAGGAAGGGGAGCTCTCACACACTTCCTCCAACAAGGCCACACCTATTTTTAATGTCACTCCCTGGACCAAGCATATTCAAACCACCACAGACATGTTGACAAAACTGTATGTTCTATGACACAGGAGTGGCTTGTAAGAGTGGGTGACTACAATGAAGTCATCCAGTTTCTATAGATCAATAATAATGGTAAAATAGAAAAGAGCATAAACAAAGTTATCATTTTGTTATTCTAATCAAAACATAAATGATAATATTGAGTGATAAGAATGAGTAGATTTCAAAAATATAATCTGTACATATACTGTACACATATATGTTGTTACGAGTTGGTTTCCTTAATTTCATTTAATAGGTGATTTAGTAAATGTTAATTACAAAATATTTTATAATCTGTGGTTTAAAGTATGAAACAAGGTTATTTTAAAATAAAAAAGTGTAGAATAAAAATTGAACTCAATTAATACCTAATACCAAGTGTAATTTATTATATGTAAGTCTTTATTTGGGGTATTATTAAAATTTTCAAAGAAGAGCAAGTCTCATTTTATTTTTCCTCATATTCTTTTTTTTTTAATTATTTAAAGTAAATTCTCCTCTCTTGATGACAGTTTCAGCTCTCCTCCTCCCTCAGATCCAATATGTCTGCATTTCCCTTCTTGAAAGATAAGGCCTCCAAGACATAACAACCAAATACGACAAAGCTAGATTCTATAAGACAAGTCAAAATCTGAAGTGGAAATTTCTGGTTTCGTTAACAACTCAGTTATGCCACATAATGTTTTTCTGGAGGCTGTCTTATGAGGGGGCATGTGATGTTTTGCTGAACACAAGCACTTGAGAGGGCACGTAATGTTTTTTAAAAATGTAAGTAGAACCCCACAGAGAGTGAGAGGATGTTCTTGCATTGCCACCCCATGCAATGCTTTGTTGTTCTTCTCAGGACTTGGCTTCATAGCGAGAAATGTGCCAAAGAACTTCCCGTGGTATTCTGGCGGATTCTGACTGCTTCTGTTGACTGGTGCCAATCCATCAGAGCTTGGCTGCCGCTATTGACTCATGTTTAGTGTTTGCTACTGAACTGGACTGTTGGTATCCTGACAACAAAGAGTGGAATCACCCTAAGGACATACTTCTAAACAGGACCATAACACCCTTTTCCTACTAAGCTTCTGTTACCCTACCTCTGGTTGGTGGACTAGAACAGAGGTCAAAGAGTTTAAGAACCCTAAATAAAATAGGTGAAGAGAACCCAAGCCTGGAACTGTGCACACCAAATGACTGTTCAAAGCCGAATGGGAGACTGATAAATATGCAAAGTACCTGAATACCAGTCATAATTGCAAATAATGCATCAGGTCTATGACTACTGAATACATGGAATAATAGTTGTTATTCCTTTTCTATGCAAAATATAATCCTAGCCAAGCCTTTATATATTGACTTTTAAAAGGAATTTTGTTAAAAATTAACAATATGAAAAGCAGCATTCTTCTAGCACCCACTAAAAGTACTGCTAACCATAAGTTGCTGTGATATTAAGATGGGATTTTCTTAAAGGAGTCTTATTTTGTAGTTATTGGAACAATTCCTTAAAAAGCTTTAACATAAAATTTTAATTATAATTCAAGCAACAAACAGAATTATCTGAAATGTTCCCCTAACTAGGCTGCCTTGCCCAGATGAAGAGGGTGTACCTAGACCTGCATCAACTTGATATGTCAGGGTGGGGTGATACACAGAAGGGGGGGTCCCCATTCTCAAGGAGAAGGCTTGAGGAGAGTAACAGTGTGTGTGGAGGACTGTGAGGAGACGGGGCTGATATTTGGTTGTAAAGTGAATAAATAAAAAAATTTAAAGGATAAAAAGAACAAACGGTTAAAAATAAAAGGATAATTCTGTACTGCTGGAGTCTGAAATGTTTGCTTCTTTTCATTTATTTAAAGATGTATATGTATAGCTCCTGCCTAAGTGATTGGTAATTACTTTCACAAAATCGATTATTCTTCCCATCCAGCTCCACAGCCAGTATTGCTTATATATTCTAAATGCCTATTAATATTGCATCTGCACCTAATTTAATTTGTGAAAAGAATAAATATATAAACTGAATGCTATTATACACGTAAACAGTGTGATAAATTTGTATCATGTATGCAGTACAAATAATACAATGTCCAACAACCACATGTTTGAGTATTTTTAGACCACAGATCCAAACTTGCTGAAATCTACAAATGGCCAGCAGAGGGCGCGCACGTCCTACTATGTGGAGGAAATGAACAGCTTACTTCCTTATATTGTCCAGAAAGGTGTGTGCTTTGTCAGTTTCTTCTGTAAAGACAGAGAAAATGTCATTTCTATTCAAAGAAAATTAAGTGGGGGAAAAATTTTTAGAGTAATTGTGGTGAAACAAAGTATCAAGTAAAATTTAACTGCAGAGATTTTTAAAGGCAAATATAGGTACATAATGTGGTATATTGCTCTTTCCACCTATTTATTTCTCTCCATGAAAAACCATAAATTATCTGCTTATAATTTTAAACTTCAATTGTGTTTTTACAAGGGAAAATTGTTACATATATATTATGGCAAAAATATTGATCTATTTGTCATTACTGATGATAGTGTAACAATATATCTTGCTTTTATTTTGATTAGTATTGTACTGTTCACACACATCAGGACATGTGACTCAAGTCCGAGTGCTCGAGGGTCAGATTTTTGCCACTGTTTTTTTATCAAAATTGTTTCTTAATGAATAATGTTTAAAGTATTTATTATATATCAAATTAATGTGTTACATAAATGGTAGAAAAGGAAATGTTTGTATGTTGGCAAATAATCATATGATAATTTATTAAAATATAGGTTGTTATATTATACATTTTATAAGATTTTCTTCTATACTTCTTATTTTCAGTTGAATATATTTCATTTTTAAATTATGTTTGTGTATAATTTACAGCAGAAACAAATATTTTCAAAATATTTGTCCTCAAAGTTTAAGGTAAAATATAGTTTATTTATACTATACAAACATTAAAAAGTGAATTTTTAAAATGCTATATATAATAATTCCTCATTCTAAAATTTTTATTTATTATTTAATCATTTTATTGGTTTAGTATGTGAACGTGTGTGTGTATGTGTATGTGTATGCATGTATGTGGGGGGTCGTGCATATTAAAATGCAAAAATTTTAAAATTCATGTATTAAATTATGAAAACGTATTTTCCCTTTTTGAAATGATACTTTTAGAATTTCATACAGCATCATCTTTATCTCATATATTTTTTTATCCCCAGATCTTTCCAGATCCCCTAATACAAGATGAACTTCAACTTCATATTTTTTCTGTCTCTTAAATAAAAGAGAGAAGAAGCCTGCTTGGAACCATGGCCCCAGGCGTGAGTGAGCCCCAAACAGAAGACCAGCAAGTGGGGACCTGAAATATCACCAGTATGGTGCTACAGGGACACAGGCCAGTAGCAAACCTAAGATGACCACCAGTCTGGC
The DNA here is from genome assembly GCA_036184795.1 of Tokudaia tokunoshimensis. NCBI lineage: Eukaryota > Metazoa > Chordata > Mammalia > Rodentia > Muridae > Tokudaia > Tokudaia tokunoshimensis. The sequence goes on from BTHU01000015.1 coordinate 58,221,889, forward strand.
ACCTTACAGGGCTGGGGGAGGTGAGGTGGGGCAGACCATGACTGAGATGACCCCTGCCTGTTGTCTTAATGTATGGGCGGGAGACAGGATTCCTGAGACCACTGCAGAGATGATCCCAGACACTCAGAGACCCCAAGTGCCACAAACAGGTGCAAGTAAAATGTGGAGAAATGGGAGAGAAAGAGAAACAGTGTAGCTGTCCAGCAGCCCTGGATGAACTGGGTTACCTGAATGAGGGACTGGAAATGAAAAAGAACAGGAGGCAAGAGAAGGATGAAGCCAAGACAGAGGTTTCTGATCAAGGCTCAAAGTTTAATAGTCAGCACTGAGTTTAAATAGGGAAAGCCCGCGGACCCATCCTTGGTTTCAGCTAGACTGAGTTGTTCTGTTTCAGCTGGAATGAGTTGAAAAGCAAGTTCAGCAGGCAGTCTACTCCTGTAGGAAACTGACTCCACCTGGATCACCAAGGTTCAACTGTGGCAAACACTTAAGGTCTATTTAGCCTGCTCAAGGCTAGGGGGAAGGGCACAAAGCAGAAGGATGTGGGCACAAGGAAGAGAGGCATGACCTGAGACTTCAGGGTAGTGACACCACCTATGCCCATGATGGAATCCTGGCCTGTGCTGCCACCAAGGGCCAAGTCTGGGTCTGTAGCCATGCAGGAGCAGGGGTCTGTTGCCATCACAAACCAGTCAGGTGTTCATGGTCTGGGCTGGTGATTATGGACATGTTGATGTCTGTGAGTTGTGCAGAACTAGGTCCACATGGGAGTGCTGGACCTGAGAGAATAGGAGCAGGAGAACTCATCTCGTCCCTAACCAGAGGCAGTACTAGGGAGAGTAGGGCTGGCACATGACCCTGAAGGGACAGTAGAGTCCTCTTGCTTGTGAGATTTGCTGGTGAACCAGCCCGAGGATATGAGCATGGGAGAGCTGGCCCTGCAACTTGTCTGCTGGGCAGTGGAATAGGAGACAGACAGACGCCCACTTCCACTTTTGTCCCTTGCCACCTGTGTCAGAAGAGAGAGAGATAGACCCAGAGTCATGAGAGCCGGAGAGCAGTGCCTGTCCCTCACTTTCTGCAACACTCTGGATAGGTGACCTTGTACCTTGCCTGGACCGTAGGGTAGAGATGGTGCTGATGGCATGAGAACAGGAGAAAGGAGCTGGCTCTGCTCCTTTCTGTTCATAGCATTGGATGAGCTAGCCTGGGCAAGGCGGGAGAGCTTGCCCTAGTGGTGTGAGCATGGGAGAGCTAGTGAGCTAAGCGACTCCAGGGCTTTGAATTGGCACACCCTAACATCTACCACATTGTTGAACTGCTGGAGTTCATGCAGGGGCCAGTCCTACAGATTCAAATTAACAGGATCTCTATTACAGAGGGCAACAACAGGATATCCAACAGACAGCCCCTGAGGTTCCTGTATTGCAAATGTAGCAGGAGGAGGTGGAACCAGACCAATGACTCATGGTAATGATCGTCTGAAAACAAAGAAATGTAGACAAAAGGCTCTACTTTGGGACACACTGACACATTACAGTTTCAACAAGAGTTGTGTTGTTGTTGTTTTGTTGTTGTTGGAGTTGTTTGGTTTGATTTTTCCTTTTCCTTTTTCTCTTTTGGTGGGATGGATGCAAGGGTGGAAGCAGGTGTGAGGAGGTGGGAAGATGAATGAGATCTGGGTCCAGGAGGAGAATTTCACAAAGAACCGATAAAAAGTTTTAAAACATTAAGTGAAGAGAATAACTACATAAAGATTGCATTCCAGAGGCATTTTGTGTGCTTTCACTATGTACGTGTGTGTGTGTGTGTGTGTGTGTGTGTGTGTGTATGTGTGTGTGTGTGTATTTTAAGAATATCAATATTCAATATTTTTGTTCATCCTTTTAAAAGAAAGAACGAAAGAAAGAATGAAAGAAAGGGGCTGGACTTTTATGCCTTTAATTTCAGCTCTTGGGAAACAGATCACAGGTGGATCCGTATCAGGTCTAGGTCATATAGGTCTACAGCATGCGTTCCTGGCCATCTTGGGCTGTCTAAAAACTGTCTAAAGGTTGTCTAAACAAGAGAGAACAAGAAGAAGAGAGGAAAAGGGGGTTAGACACACACAGACAGAAACAGACAAAGCAAAGACGTACAGAGAGACAGAAAGATAGAGACAGAAACAGAAAAACAGTCAGAGACAGAAACAGAGACACACAGAGATACATAGAGTGAAACAGGGACTTAAAAAGAAAAAAAAAAAAGATGGAGTCCATATGTGAACCTGATGCCTGATGCCCTGAATGTTGTTAATATGCCCAGAGTCCCCCATTTGAAGAAAATTGATTTTGTATCTCCCAACAGTTATTATTTGCCAATAGGAGGAAGAAATTTGTGCCCACAAATCTCGTTAGTGCTGGAAAGTCTGGGCAGTTTGAACTTTGCGGGTCCTGCACATGCTGCCCCAGCCTGTGAAATCACATTTTCTTCTCCCCTGCTATATCTGGAAAATACTGTTTCCTAAAAGCATACACCAGCTTTGACTCTTACACTCTTCTGCATGATCAAGCAAGATATTGAATTCAGGGATGAGTATTCCATATTAGTAACTAGCAGATTCCAATATTAAACAATTTTGTCAGACACACTTGAATTACTCTAAAAATTTGCTTAATCATGTATTGTACCTCAATGCTAAAATCAATTTGTTAATAAATCAATCAAAACTCAGTGGCAACCTTCTAGTAAGAAAATACATAAAGGATGTTGGATTTGAGCTACCTTAGAAGTAGTGATGTATTAAAAAAAATTGGTGATTTCAGACATTAATAGTACAAATATTACTAAAACTGGTACAGATATTTTGTGCCTAATTCACTACTCTCAAAAACAGAAAAAATACATTTGCTTGCTCCCATGTTCTTTCTGCTTACAGTCCTTTGAATACAGTTATTTTAGGCAAATTAACCTTACTGAAGTTTTCTTAAAACTAAAACAAGCCTTCCTAATATTAATTTTATAAATTTAATATTAATAATAAATATCCAACAGTATAAACAAAATATTCATAATTTTTATAAGTTTAAATTTTAGATTTTTAAATTGTGGTAAGGAAAAATTGCCTTAGAAGACACAGGTGTAACTTAGTAAAAATGCAAACATAAATATATTTTTGGATGACTTTCTTCAAGACTTTTAGACATTTTTGTTTTCTTAATTTGACAGATGTGCAGCTTGGTCTTCATGTGGGTCCTGGAAGACTAGAGTGTGGGGGGGGGGATCCTAACAGCTGTTGTCTGTATGTGGGATGTGTTCTTTTGGTAGGGCTGTCATGTCTGACCTTAGTGGGAAAGGAAGCACCTAGTCTCTCAAGAGTCTCAAAGTGCCAGGATACAGGGATATTCAGGGGCCCCCACCTAGCTGGAGAAGGACAAGGGGAATAGGAGAAGGGTTGGAGGAGGGGTTGGATGAGTGTGACACAGTAAGAGGGATGTAAGTAAATAAAAAAATTAAAATATAAAATTTAAAAGTAAATTTCACTCAGTATTATCCTTGCATCTCTGCTTTTGGATGCCTGTCGTTATGACTCTATTTCATATAACCCAGCATATCAGAAGTATTTAACCTTACTATATCTGGAGTTGCTTTTACAGTACCTGTAGCATAACTTGGGTTTGAGTAACTGCAAAAATACTGCTTAGGTAGCAGTGTTATTATTTTACTCATTGCCTACTATACTTTTCCTTTACTGTTTTTTTTTCCTTTTCTGATTTTTATCCCCCTTGCAACTAAATGTAGCTGGTGTTAATCTCTCTGGGTTTTCCCAGGCAAAATTGCTGTCCATTGAGTCATTTGCCATCCCAGCAATCAATGGAGAGGACCACATGATGGATCCAGTTATTGCAATCAGTATAGATTTTGAATAAAGTGTCAGTTGTGCCCCTGGATCTATTTGGTCTCAGAAAGTACATCTTTTCTCCAAGTCCTACCTTTTAGAAAGAGAGGTGTTGAGCTGAATACAGATTCACTAAAGTCATTTAATCAATAAAGACAAAGGTGATGAATGGCAGGTAAACCTATGTGGACTGAAGCAAACTAACTGTTCTTCAGAAGAAAAAGAAATCAAGTTGTAAATACCATTTCAGCAGGTTGCTGTCATGTTTAAAGGGGGTGATAATCAACTTACAAGTAAAGGCCATGGAGATGCAGGGAGCATTAAGAATTCAAGAAAGGTACAGATCTGAGCTGTCTTCCTTCCACATGCCTCCAAAGATTTACTTTTGCTGAAACAATACAATTATTAAACTGCAACTTTACTCACATTTAATTGCTTTTATTTTTTTAATTTCCCAACAGTTCTGTTTCTTTCTTATAATTCATGAATGACAAGATTTCATTTTTATTCATGGTTGAATCATACTCTATTGTGTTTATATCTATCTAAAAATCTATCTATCTATCTATCTATCTATCTATCTATCTATCTATCTACATATCTATCTCTCTATCTATCATCAATCTAGTTTCTTTTCTCCTATTTATGTTTCTTTTCCTAGTTACCTGGTTATTGGAGTCTAGAGTGATTCAATAAATTTATTTGATTAATATCATATAAAACACGAACCAAAATAAATCCCCCAAGTCTTTGTTTATGTTGCTTCAAAAATGACTCTCAGATTGAAATTGATTATATACAAATTCCTCTATTCACCCCCTTCTTTCTTATTTGGTGACTAAAGGGCTTTAGTAACAACTATCACACATGTCTTTTATTTAGAAAATCATTCTCAAATTTGTTTGAGCATGAGACTTATGTGGAAAAAATTGCATGAAAATATAATTGCTTGTTCACATTTCATAGAAATTTCATTTAGAAGCTATATTGTAACACCTAAACATAGAAAGGTTGATGCAGAGTTCATGAAAATATAATAGACCCAGCAATTTGTGGAAACGTATCCTAAATAGGTTAAATATTTTTTTGTTACTTAATGGGTATAGATAAATAAGCTCTTCATTATGTTATTAAAGTTACTAACAATCAGTAATTGTGAACTAGTCTTATATTCCATGTACACCTAGAGGAGTATATATATATATATATATATTTTATATATATATATATATATATATATACTAACGTATATACACATGTACACAAGTTCACCTACCCATGCAACCTCAGGTATATGCACAGGTTTTTTTCCTTTAAAAACAAAAAAACTTAGTCCTTACCACCCAAAGATAGTCTTTGAAAAGACAATTATATTAATGGTTATCAGCCTCATACAAGTGAGTGTGATAAATTTTCCAGTTTTATTTTTTAAAGCATGAGTTGCTATGTGCAATATAAAGCAAGAAGGACAAAGCAATCACCTTCTGCATGTTACAACAATTTCAGTGCTGTATAATTTCAAAAACAAATAAACAAGAGAACATGATAATTCGTAACAATATTCAGCTCCATGATCTCTTTCTTGATGTCATTTTTTTTGTTGGCTTCTTTACTAGCTTTAAAAAAAACAAAGTCAAATTAAGCCTATGTCTGGAATTTTTAATGCCTCCATGGTCCAACTACTCACATTACTCTATATTTTCAGTGCAGATACAAAGTGTTAACTTTTCCCCTTTTCATGTCAAATTCTGTCAAAAAATCACTCATCACATGCTTTCAGAGAAATGATTGTCTGTTGTTTCTCATTTGAAAGTGGTGCTGTTCTTCATTTTCATCAGTAGCACTACTTTGATTAACTTGCAAAACACAGGTAGGGAAGTCACTGCAAAAGAAACTATTCTAACAGGACATTTTAGACTTTCAAAAACTGAACAGTTTGTACAGTAGCTTTATTTAATGTGACTTTGTTGAAATTTGGTAAGAAAATGAGTTTGTCCTGAATGGAACACTGCATTCCAGTCTGGAGTGGATACTGCAATTTCGTTCTTCAGAAACAAGTTACTCTAACAGCAACTTGCAATTTGATCCTTCCCCAAGTTACTATACCAGTCGAGCTGGTGTTTTTGCTTCTTCCTGCAGATTTTACACCATCCTGGTTTTTTTTTTTTTCTACCTTGAATTGCTTGCTATGGTCTACCTTCTTGGCTTTCAAAGTACCCAGCCACCAGTGTACAAGTCCAGTGAACTACTAATATATAAGGAAGGTCTTCCATATCAAAATTCCCTAAACTTAACTCATAGGGCCAGAATGGTGACATACTCATATGAAAATTTTCAGGAGACTCTGCAAAAGTGAGTTTTCTTGATTGAGCTATAAGGATGACTGCTGCCCACAATTTCTCTACATACACAGGGTATACTCTTCACAGGCTCTGAAGAATATTCAGTATAATTACAGACTATCTGTTTTTCTGTAAACACAGGTCACTAGACAGATAATTTTATTGACGATTCCTCTCAGAGAACAAATCTGTTCACAGACGTTGTATAAAATGATATTTTCATGAACTGAAAGGTTACACGTTATTAGCGATGAACTGTAATGATCAAAGGTGACCATGTAAAATTTCCCTTTCATAGGTTTAATAAAATATAAGAATTCAGATTGTCTTTGTGAGGGGAGGCCTTTATGTGGTACATGGAAAACAGTGCTTAGGAAAAAAATGATCGAATAGAATTTAAAGCAATTTAAGCTTGAGGCCCTCTGAGAGGCATGTACACGTCTGTGCCTTTGGAGGTTCTGCTTGCCAGTGGAAGGCTAAATTGTCAGTGATTTAATTGCTCTAGGGATTGCAAAGGTGATCTTGTAGTTTGCCTCCAGTGACAGGTGCTATCCCTTTATTATAATTTGCCCCCCTGGGTGTTAAAACATTCATGGCTTTTCTGTTAGGAAATCTGCATACTCCTCTCTGCATGTTTATTCATAATCCTCTGATGAGGTGCAGACAACCGGCTGTAGAACTTGGAGCTTTGGCATTTTCTTCAAAAATTGTTACCTGCACCCAGGAACAAAAATAAATAAACTTCATTTCATTTGCAATTTTAAAAAAAACATTAATTGGCTTTGTGTTCATATTTTGGGCTCTCATAATTGGATGTATTTTGAATTGTTAAATTTTAAGTGGGCTTCTTCCCCCTGTAGTTAGTGTTTAGTGTTTAAATGATATTATGTAAAGACTGTATGCTAGACTATAAAGTATTTGCACACCAGAGGGCATCATAGCTTTAATACAAGCTTTTTGAGATACCCTTAGAATAGTTTCAATTTTTACTTTTTTCTCATAAGTATCATTTTTTTATGTATAATCATATGTATAATCCCTATTGTGCTAATATCCTTGCTGTGTGTCAATCAAATGAGAACAATGTGATTAAATGAAAAAATTAAAGTCCATAAGTTAGTGTAATTACTTTTCTCCTATCATGTGAAATTTCATTATATTTCTGGGTTTTCTCTCAAGTCATATATATCATATTGAGTATATGTAATGTTTTTGTGATTTTTTTCCCTCAGGCTAGTGAGTAACCTGTTTCCTGAATTTTGTGTCTAAACAGTTTTGAGTTTGTTTTATTTATTTATGTTTTTAATGTATTTGGTTTTCTATTGGATATTTTCTTTATTTATATTTCAAATACTATCCCCTTTTCTATTCCCTCCAAAACCTCCTATCCCATTCCCCTCCCCTGCTTCTACGAGGGTGTTCCCCTAACCACCTACCCACTCCTGCCTCCCTTATTTTTGCTGCACTGATGAATATTTTTCTGTCAAATTTCTCCATTTATTTATTCTGTACAGAAAATGTTCTGTACCTTACAGAAACTTTGTAATTTTATGAGGTCCCATTTGACAATTCTTGATCTTAGAGCATGAGTTATTGGTGTTCTGTTTAGGAAATTTTCCCCCTGTGCCCATGTACTCAAGGCTCTTACCCAGTTTCTCACATGCTCCACTATGTTCATAGCAGCCCTATTTATAATAGCCAGAAGCTGGAAAGAATCCAGATGTTCCTCAATGGAGGAATGGATACAGAAATTGTGGTATATTTACACAATGGAATACTACTCAGCTATTAAAAACAATGAATTCATGAAATTCTTAGGCAAATGGGTGGAACTGGAAAATAACATCCTAAGTGAGTGTACTGGCTGGTTTTGTGTGTCAACTTGACACAGGCTGGAGTTATCACAGAGAAAGGAGCTTCAGTTGGGGGAAGTGCCTCCATGAGATCCAGCTGTGGGGCATTTTCTCAATTAGTGATCAAGTGGGGAGGGCCCATTGTGGATGGTGCCATCCCTGGGCTGGTATTCCTGGGCTCTATAAGAGAGCAGGCTGAGCAAGCCAGGGGAAGCAAGTCAGTAAGAAACATCCCTCCATGGCCTCTGCATCAGCTCCTGCTTCCTGACCTGCTTGAGTTCCAGTCCTGACTTCCTTTAGTGATGGACAGCAGTGTGGAAGTGTAAGCTCAATAAACCCTTTCCTCCCCAACTTGCTTCTTGGTCATAAAGTTTGTGCAGGAATAAAAACCCTGATTAAGACAGTGAAGAGACCCAATCAGAAAAGAACACACATGGTATGCAGTCACTGTTAAATGGATATTAGCCCAGAAGCTTGGAATACCCAAGACACAATTTACATATCAAATGATGCCCAAGAAGAAGGAAGAACAAAGTATGGATACTCCTGTCCTTCTAAGAAAGGCGAACAAAATGCCCAGGGAAGGAGATACAGAGACAAAGTGTGGAGCAGAGACTGGGGGGAAAGACCATCCAGAGGCTACCCCACCTAGTGATCCATCCCACATGCAGTTACAAAACCCAGACACTATTATCAATGCCCACAAGTACTTGCTGACTAGAGCCAGATATAGCTGTTAACTGGGAGGCTTTGCTAGTGCATGACAAAAACAGAGGGGGACACTCTCAGCCAGCCATTGAACTGAGCATTGGGTCCCCAATGGGGGAGCTAGAGAAAGGACCCAAGGAGCTGAAGGGTATACAGCACCATAGGAGGAAAAGCAATATGAGCCACACAGTACTCCCAGAGCTCCCAGGGACAAAAACATCAACCAGAGAGTACACATGGTTTTACCCATGGCTCCAGACCCATAGAGCGCAGAGGATGGTCTTGTTGGACATCAAAGGGAGAAGAGGCCCCTGGTCCTGAAAGGCTCAGTGCAGCAGTGTAGGGGAATACCAGGACAGGGAAGCAGGAAGGGTTTGATTGGGGAACAGGAGGAGGGGAGGTGGCTTATGGGACTTTCATGGGGGTGGGGGACCAGGAAAAGAGAAATCATTTGAAATGTAAATAAAGAAAATATCTAATAAAAAAAGGAAAACTTTCCATATACAAGCCTGAAGTGAAGAATAAACTATTAAAATAGCAAAAGCTATTTTACACTGCAGAAGATAGGTACAAGCAGAGGAAGGGAGTACACAGAGTATATGCACAGTCATTGGACTATAACCCCCATGTATTTAGAGCACTCCCACGTTTAATGCTAGTTGAGCCCTACCTAATATGGAGCCACGGTGAAGACATAAACAGATGGTTGAAACTGAGCAATGATTTAAAATAAAATTAAAAAAAAATTAATCACATACTATAGGAAGACCTTTTATTTTATATATTTCATTATTAATTATTTTAAAATTTTAATTATTTTTAAAATTCATAGTTATTGTCATTTATAACTAGCTATACTTACATATCTGAAGACACATCTATACCACTCCTTGGAATATGCTCAAAAGATGCTCCACCATACCACAAGGACACATGCTCCCCTATGTTCATAGCAGCCTTATTTGTAATAGCCAGAAGTTGGAAACAACCCAGACATCTTTCAACTGAAGAATGGATACAGAAACTGTGGTTCATTTACACATGGAATATTATTCAACTAATAAAAATAAGGACATCATGAATTTTGCAGGCAAATGGAAGGAACCAGACAATATGATCCTGAGCAAGATAACTCAGACCCAAAAGGACATGCATGACAGGAGCCTAGAATGGCTATCTTCTGAGAGGATCTGCCAGCAGATAACTGAGATAGATGCAGATACAGCAACCATTGGACTGAGGTTGGTGTCCCCTATAGTAAAGTTAGAGGAAGGATTGAAGGAGTTGAAAAGGATAACAAACCCATAGGAAGAACAACAGCATCAACCTTAATGGATCCCTTAGAGCTCCCAAAGACTAAGCCACTAGCCAAAGAGCATATATGGGCTACTCCATGGCCCCTGCACATTTGTAGCAGAGGACTGCCTTGTCCGGCCTCAGCAGAAGACGATACACCTAATCCTGTAGAGCCTGATGTCCTAGGCAAGGTGAATGCTAGAGAGGTGAGGTGGGAGGGTACCCCCCTCAGAGCCACTCTTAGGGCACACTCTCTGAGCCAAAGCAGAGGAAGGATGGCATGAAGAACTCTGGAAGGGGGGACTGGCAAGGGGTCAGCATTTGGAATGCAAATAAAATAATCTAATAAAAATAAATATTAAAAATAACATTATTTTTTTTATATAATAGAAAGAATCAAAAACGGTTACAGTCAATATTTATATTTTAAAGTAACAGTGAGAAACATCCCAAACAGGGTAAATTCATTTATTATGGGATAAGATTTTAGGACATAAGGTTTTGTAGCTGTTAATTAATGAGACTTCTGAATGATTCTCCAACATTAAGTAAAACATTCCTACTTATAATAGAGACAACAACAAATCCTGGGGAATAGGGTGAGTGGAAGTACTCTAGTATGTGAGACACAAAATTGCAGGTAAGTTTCACGGGACCAAGTAAATTTCATGTGAGCATTTGGCAAGAAGAGAGATTCATTCTAACAATAATTTCAGTAATAGCGCTCTTAGGAAATTTGATCCACTTGTCCTCACTAAAAAAGAGACTTCCATCACACAGATGGTTGTGTTTTTCTATAACTCCAGTTCTACATTATGTTTTCCTATTAAATAATAATCTTGGTGATAGGCCCAATTTATTACTGTATCTCTCCCACTTTTAAATGAATTATCAGAATGGCAAAAAGGGAACCATCAATATACATGTCTAAATGGAAAGCCATCAGTTTGATGTACATGTGTAGACATAAATATGATAATTGAACAAAACCTGATTTTAATTGATACATTTCAGAATGTGAAGAACATCATTTCTAACATTCTTAATATGACTGACAACTAGCTTTCATCTTATTTGGATACTTGAGAATTTTTGCACTTTATTTTACCAGTTAAAGACTGGAGTTTAATATGCTAGTAATGTACTAAATCATGTAATGCATATCAGGTTCGTCAACAAGGTATTTGTGTGTCATTATGTTTATTCCTGGAAAATGAAAGAGTCTTATGACTTCATGAGCTACTGATCATCCTTTCTTCCCATGGTTTTGAAGCGATTGGATTACAGTGTCAATTTAGCAGACATCCCACAGACACTCTCAGGCAGAATCACAACACAGGCGTTCCCTCTCTTATCTGTGAACTCAATCTTTCCTCTTCCCCACATCTGAAATGCTATAGTTCTATAAAGAAAAAGAAATCACCTAGTCCTGATGCAATAAAGGGTAATTCAATTGTCCCACAATATGTTCTCTTCTCCTTCAGATATAATGTTTCCTTTATTATTAATTTTGAAAAAAAAAAAAGACATCGATTGCTCCTTACAAACTCTACCCTATGAGAACTAACATTAAGCTAGTGCAGACTTTTTAAAAGGAAAACACTCCTTTAGGCTATAAAAATTGGGCAGATATGCATTCATAAAGAGCCTCAACCTTTGACGAAAACGGCTTTGTCTTAAAGTTTCCATCCTTTTACCTTCACGAAGAGCACAAGAGTATATCCTTTTGATTCATTTTGCAAATGGTAAGCCATTGCCCTTCACAAAGGAGGAAAAAGATGTATTTAAAAAGAGCCATGAACGCTATTCAAATTCATTGCTTCTTCCAGGTGTTCGTAATTGAGTTGCCTCAAGATCAATATGAAACTGCCTAGGATACAGAAAGTCAATAGCTACTTCCAAAGTCAGCCCCGCCTAGTGTAGGTGTCTGTAAAGAAAAATTCCAGCTGCTGCTTCAGAGGAAATCTACATCTGCATAACAAAACTTGGAGGTGAATTTCATAAAGCTTTGAATCTATGAAAATCGGAATGTCACACAAAGTTCTTCTTAGAAGACATCTGTTAAGCAAATAACAATCTTTGTTTTTTTCTCAATCCCCAGTGATACTGAATGAACTACATATTTGGTTTCATCTAAAATCTGAAACTAGAAGGAAGGTCTTAATCCAAGGTTAGCATCACTATGTTCTACTACATACTAGCCACTGTTAGATTTTAAGAAAGGTCAAGAAATTGTGCTTTATCTTTCATGAAAATTAATTGCTTTATCTTATTTTCATGTGAGAAACTATGTTTTGTTGCCTGCGACCCTGACCAAGGTCCTTGTGGGTGGAGGTAAGAAGGCTCAGAGTCAATGACACAGATTCCAGGGGTCAGTCAAGTGGCAAAACCAGACTCATTTATTGCAGGAACTGAGCAAGCCTTTATACTCCATCCCTGTATCTCATTGCTCTCAAGTAACCAGATGTGACACTGTCTTTTTCTCTACAGCTCAGTCTATCTCTAGGTTCAGTATTAGTGGTCTTTATCTGTTCTGGCAGATTCTACGTTGGCTCAGGGAGGAAGTATCAACAGGGCAAATGCCAGCATTGCAGCTGGGCCCGCTTGGTAAGTTCCTCTTACAATAGTTTAAGGCCTATTTATACCTTTTACCTTATTCACTGTTCCTTATCATGATGATGTTTTGTATGTACTAATTTATTCTTAGAAGTCACAACTTTAAAGTATTAGGTTTTTAGTTTTTAAAATGAAATAGCATTATCAATAAGTACTCTAGGGCTCTTTTCTTCCCCTATTCCTCAAAATAGATAAACTATATCATCCACGTTCAAGATCTCTCTGCCTAATAGTGATAATATCAAAGTCAAAAACTGTTTTGATTAAGGGTTGTGAAGATGAATCAGTGGATAAAGGACTTGATGAATAACCACAGAGACCTAGGTTCAGATTCCAAACATCTATGGAAAACAACAGGATATACTGATACATCCTGTAATCCAGGCACCTGACTAAAGGAACATGGGAATCCCTGGGGCTTAACCTTGGTAGCCAGTCAGCAGAACCATTCTGCATTTTGATTTAATGAGGAACATTGTCTTTAAAAAATAAAATGAGTCACTGGGACAGGAGACCCTTGGTCCTGTGGATGCTTGATGACTGAGGATAGGGGAATGCTAGGGCACTGAGGTAGGAGTGGGTGGGCGGTGGGGGAGCACCCTCATAGAGGCAGGGGGAGAGAGAAGGGGATAGAGGGCTTGTGGAGGGGAAAGTGGGAAGCGGGGATAAAATTTGAAATGTAAATATATAAAATAACTATTTTTAAAAAAGAAATTTACTCGGGCGGTGGTGGCGCATGCCTTTAATCCCAGCACTTGGGAGGCAGAGGCAGGAGGATTTCTGAGTTCGAGGCCAGCCTGGTCTACAAAGTGAGTTCCAGGACAGCCAGGGCTACAGAGAAACCCTGTCTCGAAAAACCAAAAAAAAAAAAAAAAAGAAATTTACTGAACATATTTTAAATAAATAAATTAAATTCAGAAGATGTGGTATATTTACACAATGGAATACTACTCTGCAATTAAAAACAAAGAATTCACAAAATTCCTAGGCAAATAGTCAGAACTGGAAAATATCATCCTTAGTGAGGTAACCCAATCACAAAAGAACACACATGGTATGCAAGCACTGTTAAGGGGATATTAACCCAGAATCTTGGAATACCCTAGACACAATTCTCATATCAATAGATTTCCAAAAAGATGGAAGGAGAGACCCCTGGTCCTGAAAAGACTGGATGTAGGGGAACGCCAGGACAGAGAAGTGAGAGGGGGTTGAATGGGGAACAGGGTGAGGGAAGAGAGCTTATGGGACTTTCAGGGAGGGAGGAAACAGGAAAGGGGAAATGATTTGGAATGTAAATAAAAAAATTTGGCTGGGCGGTGATGGCGCACGCCTTTAATCCTAGCACTTGGGAGGCAGAGGCAGGCAGATTTCTGAGTTCAAGGCCAACCTGGACTACAGAGCGAGTTCCAGGACAGCCAGTGCTGTACAGAGAAACCCTGTCTCGAAAAACCAAAAAAAAAAAAAAAAAAAACAAAACAAAACAACTTAGAAAATAAATAAATAAATTGAAAGATCAAAAAAAATGAAGACTAGTAGAGGAGACACACTACATTAACAGACAACTTATATCGACTTCTCTCTTCCTAGGTATAAACATGGTTTTAAAATAACTACTAGCCAGATGTAATTGTCATCTCAGAGGCTTACTACTGAATGAGCTCGTACTTTTTCTGACCTCTGTCTGGCAATTTTAACTCAGCTATTCTGACTCAAACTCCTTTCCATGTTGACCGACTCAATCTGGCTTCTCTCAGTTTCTCATTGACTTATTTTGCTTGGACTCAAACGAACACTGGCAATTTGCTCTAATCTGGCTCTTTCTTATTTTCTGGCTTCAACTGCCTTTGCTGACCTGCACTGAACTGCTCATGAATGAACTCAACTCCACTGTGCTGCATTCACTGCACTGACTGAACTAAATGGACTGACTTTTCCTGAACTGCTCCTAAATAACCTCCCTTTCCTGTGTATTCTCATCAGAGTTGGGCATACCCTATTGTTTACTCATTCTGTCAAACCTTTCTCTGGTTCATCACTTTATCTGTCCATCACTTAGAAGCCATTTTCAAACATGACTCTTCCTTCTACAAAGTAACTCTACCTTCATTGTTTGAGTAGAAGCTGAGGATTGAGAGCCTGTCTGTATCCCAGCCAGAAGAAAAACGGTGTGTGTCATATCTGTATTCCAATTGGATCATACAAACCTAGAAGGTCTTTGGATGTGATCCTTTGCCAGATCGCCCATGTTGCTGGTTAAAAATTCCTCTACTCATAGTCACATATTCCTGCATACAAGTGTACACACATGCATACATGCATACGCATGCACTCCCCCTCACTCATACTCACACAAGTTTATCAGTGTTTACTCTCTTCTCTCCTTTCTTCTTGATTGTAAATAATGAGACCCAGTAAGATAAGAAGGCATTTTTTATAAATATGAACTATGAAAATTCATTTATTAGTTCAATTTTTTATTTTTTTATTTTTTTTTTTTTTTGGGTTTTCGAGACAGGGTTTCTCTGTATAGCCCTGGCTGTCCTGGAACTCACTCTGTAGACCAGGCTGGCCTCGAACTAAGAAATCCGCCTGCCTCTGCCTCCCAAGTGCTAGGATTAAAGGCGTGCGCCACCACCGCCCGGCTCAATTTTTTAGAAAACATGTTTATTTGTATGCTTGGTTTCTTACATAAAGTTCAAAAGTAGAGGAAAACAAAGCTGTAGTTAAGGGGAAGCCATTTCAGGGAGGAATAAGAAATAGATACTAATGAATTCTGAACTATAAGGGTGTTATGGAAATATAATAAGTATAAAATAACTTTCATATTGCCTGACTTATAGAAAGCTTGTTATAAACTATGCTAAAAACACAATGCCATTTTAGGAAAGGAACCCACTGAAGCCTCTCTCTCTCTCTCTCTCTCTTGCTCTCTCGCCCTCTTTTCTTTTTATGTATTCTCTCATATAATATATCCTGACTATGAATTCACCTCCCTTCACCTTCCACAATGCCCTCCCTCTCTCTCAGATTCACTCTTGTTCCTCCACTTTATTTAAGATCAGTACCCCCAGAGATTTCAACTGAACATAGCATAACAAGATGGGATAAGTTTCAGTACAAACCTCATATCAAGTCTAGTTGAAACAATCTGGTACAAATAAAAGGATCCCAAGAGCAGGCAAAAGAATTAGAGACATCCTCCACACCCATTGTTAGGAGTTTGGCAGAAATGCCAAGCTAAACTACTATTAATATTAATTAATTAATATTATTATATTATGTATGCAGAGAACCTAGCTCAGACCTATGAATATTCATGGCTGTCTCTGAGGCCATTTGAGATCTGCTTAGTTGATTATTTGGGTAGTGTTCACGTGGTGTCTTCCAACCTCTGGACTCTTTCTTCCCTCCTCTTCTCTGGAGTTCCCCAAGCTCCTCCTAATATTTGGGTGTGGGTCTCTGCATCTGTTTCCATCAGTTATTGGATAAAGCCTCACAGACAACACCTGGGTTTGGCATGGATCCTATGAGTCTATGAAAATATCATTTGGAATCATTTCATTTCATTGAGCTTCCTTCCTTCTTTCTTTTTGTTTGTTTTTTGCCAGTTGGGTTTGTTTCTCCTCTGGGACTCTGGGCCACCTCGCTTCCAATTCCTGACCATCCAGGCAGAGCTGGCCTAATTACAGGAAAAGAAGCTCATTCAGTACAAAACTACATTAGCCTTGCTACTAAATTTATGAAGGATCCAGGTTTGCTCTTGAGGAAAAGATTCAGATACCACTTGTGAAATAGTACTATTAGCAAACAGAAGGTGGTAATTCTGATTGAGAAAGTTCCTTAGACTTCTATTAGAATATCTTGTTTCAGAAGTTATAGTAATATACTTATATAAAACTACATGAGTTCATCCAACTAGAATTTCTTCTGCTATATGGAGAGATAACATATTCCTTTTAAAAATTCACCTGCATATTATTTCATCTAACTTGGAACCCTTTAAACATATTTTCCTTTGCACACAAAGATTACTTAAAAAAAATCATCTTACATTTGGTTTAGGAAGACAAACAATCACAAGACTGTGAAATAAAATAGAAACAATTATAAAAAACAAACATAAGTAAGAAACATAATTAAAACAAAAAGTTAATATTAATACTATGTAGATAGTAGAAGTACTTTCCAATATAAACATTTAGAATAAATTCTAATTATAACCCTTTTAAAATCAATGACAGTTTTTTATTTATTATTTTATAATTTGATTTGAAATTTTGCTACCACCAAGAATCATGAAGAGACAAAACACACTTTTTTCTTCACATAATCATTTATTCTTCATTTTTCAACAACACAGGAAACCCTAGAGACTAAATTATCTTAATTAGATACAATTAAAGGAGATTGCTTTATCTGTTAATTAACAAACTTGGGATTTAACAATACTGCTATAAGAATCATGTTGTCTCTTTCTGAGAAGTTGTTATATTTGTATGGTATTCATTTAAACCCCATTTATTGCGATTTCTGTTGAATGTTAACCTCTTCTCTGGTGGCAGTCCATATTTCAGCAAAAATAATTATCTATTGAATCCAGACTTCCCTGCATGGAAGTTGGCATTTTACCAAAATATCTGCATGAGAAATATTCTTTGAGAAAAATATTATGTTCAAGTATAGTTCATATATCCTGTGTTTCCAAGGCAGTTTGAATATAAACAATATTTGAAGGCCTTGTATTTCAATTAAGACAAGGAATCTTTCAGGAAGCCATGATGATTTTTCTCAGTATGAAACTTAGAGTTAACTCACCTTCTCTCATAATTCATTGTTTGTCAAACCTACCATCACTGGGCAAAATACAAGCAACACAGGGTCTCAAGACTCTAAGCACAGCCCTGTTCCAGCTAGGGTGAACTACTCAGCTGTTCTGTGTCTCCATTTGCATTTCTTTACAGAACTGTCCCTGATTTGTTTTATTTTATTTTCAGTGAAAAGAAGTTCAGTATTTTAAAGCATATGATAAAATAGGTGCCTTGAAGCCAGTTATTGACTTTTTAGTGAAATAATGCTTACATACACACAGCCCGTGGGGAGCGGCAGCATCTTCTCTGATCTCATTGCCACCTTTCTCTCAAGGCCTGAATCCTCGTCACATTCTTTCCACAAAATCCATCTTCTTAAATACACCTTTCTTCCTGTCATTTCTCTCTTCAAAAACCTTCAGTCATTCTCCAGTGCCTAGAGCAGTTTCTCCCCTGAGTGTTACATACAAAAGATTGGAAAACCCATGGAGACACCATGTAGGTATACTAAATAACTATCTTGTACAAATACTACTACAACATTCCAAATAAATGCAATGGAGTTAATTTAATATTATGTCTTAAAACTAAGTAATTTTACTTTTATAATATTTTACATATTCTTCAGAAAAGAATATTAATATTTTAGTGCTTTTATGCATTTGCTGTGCCCATTAGCTTATCCCAGACTATCTTCTTTTTCAATAAAATATATGAACTCACACAGAATTATATTTTCTTAACATATACTCATGTGACATAGCATATAGATACATACACATGAGGATATACATATCATTACAATTATTATTGCAGATGAGAAAGTGATGTAAAGAAAATTAAAGAGTCACTTACTTTCTCATATTTGCAGAGAAAATCACTAAGTACTCATAGATAATGTAAAAATTAAGAGAAGTACATAACTATTTTTATGACATACAAAACCTATGCAGATGGCTTTACCTCAGTCTTTTCCACTACAAAATAACAATATGTTCCAACTGTGACATGAAACAGACATTTAAATACTTAGAAAATTATCCATATTATTTCATACATGTGTCAAATTAATTCTAAAAGTTACTTAAAATCCTACAATAGATTACATGCACAAGAACACAAAGATAATTATATTCATTTAAAAATCAATACTATACCATAATCACAAATTTCGAATAAAAATTACACTATTTTAATCGGAAATTAACTTTATAGTTAGTTTTTAAAGTGTTCTATATGCTAATATGTCTGCTTGAAAAAATAATTACTCTTAGAATTAGAGGTGGGGATTATGAAGCCACAGACACCCTGATATCTAAACCAAAGAAAGATTCAAACAAGATATGGAATCTCAGACCAATCTCCCTTATAAACATTGATACAAAATTACCTAATAAAATACTTGTAAACCGAATCCAAAAACACATCAAAAACATCATCCGTCATGATCAAGTAGGCCTCCTTCCAGAGATGCAGGGATGATTTAACATACAAAGATCTATTAATGTAATATACCATATAAACAAACTGAAAGAAAAAAAACATGATAATCTCATTAGATGTTAAAAAACCCTTTGACAAAACCCAACACCATTTCATGATAAAAGTCTTGGAGAAAGCAGAATACAAGGTACATACCTAAATCCAATCAAGGCAATATACAGGAAATCAATAGTCAACATGAAATTAAACGGAGAGAAACTTAAAGCAGTTTCACTAAAATCAGTGACAGGACAAGGCTACCGATTCTCTCCATATTTATTCAATTTAGTACTTGAAGTTCTAGCTAGACCAATAAGACATCTAAGGGAGATCAAAGAAGAAGTCAAAATATCACTATATAGAGGTGATATGACAGGATATATAAGAGACCCCCAAAATTCTACCAGAGAACTCCCAAAGCTGATCAACACCTAGAGCAAAGTGGCCTGATTCTTAGCTTCTTTGGGTCTATGGTTTGTACCATGGTTATCCTTAATGACTAATATTCACTTATAATTGAGTATTATATCATGTTTTGGTTTTGGGTCTGGACTACTTGTTCAGGATGATCCTTTCTAGTTCCATCCATTTGCCTGAAAATTTTGTGATGCCATTGTTTTCAAGGACTGAGTAATACTCCATTTTGTAAATGCACCACATTTTCTTTATACATTCTTTAGTTGTGAGACAACTGGTTTTTTTTGTTTGTTTGTTTGTTTTTGTTTTTGTTTTTCTACTTTCTGGCGATTATGGATAAAGCTGGTATGGACATAGTTGAATATGTGTCCTTGTGTTATTGTAGAGCTTCTTTTCAGGAATGATATAGATGGGTCTTGAAGTACATCTATTATCAATTTTCTGAGAAATGTCCAAATTGACATCCAGATTCCTTGCCTATATTTTCACTCCCACCAGAAATGGAGGAGTGTTCCTATTGCTTCACATCCTTGCCAGCATGTGTTGTCCTGTGTGGCATTGATTTTAGTCATTCTGATGGATGCAAGGTGTAATCTCAGCATCATTGTGATTTGCATTTCCTTGATGATTAAGGATGTTGAATAGTTCTTTAAGTGTTTCTTGGCCACGAGGGACACTATTAATGATATTCTGTTACACTTGCAGAAAGAAGCATAGCATAAATGTCAGCCTAGAGGCTTCAACAAGCACCTGATGGAAACTGATGCAAAGACCCATAGGTAGCTTGGGGCATCCTGTGGAAGAGGGGACAAGTGATTGAAAGAGTAGGAAGGGTCAAGGATAAAAAAAAAACAAATGAAACAAGAACAAACAAACAAGCAAACAAACAAAAAACCACAAACAAACAAACAAAAAAACCAAACCCTATAGAATCAACTAAGTTGAGCGAGTAGGAGCTCAAAGAGACTGAAATTCCAATCAGAGATCATGAATGGGACAGGCCTAGGCAGTTGTGCAGCTGGGTCTTCTTGTGGGACTCCTAAAGTGGGAGCAGCACTCTGTCTACATTGACTGCCATTGAATCCCTTTCCACTAACTGGCTAGCCTCAATAGAAGATGTGCCTAGTCTCAGGGCAACTTGATATGCCAAGGCTGGTTGATACCTGTGTATTGGAAGCCTGCCATTTCCTGATGAGAAGAGGGCAGTGGGTGAATGGAGGCAGGATGAGATGGGAAGATAGGAGGAAAGGGAAGCTGAGTTTGGGATATAAAGTAAATAAATAAATCGATACAAAGGGAAAAAATAGAGGTGCCTTAAAATTGTAAGTTCCAGAAGAACTTGAAGTCTATTCTAAATCTGTGTCTCCTAGAAATGACAGCGAAGCTTCGCTCACTGTACTTAAACAATATGACTGCATATGAGACAAGAGATCATATGTATGCATGGGGAAATCTCACAGTAGTCAACTCCTAAATGAAGAACTGCAAGCAACAAGGGGGTGCACAGACCAGTAAAAAATGGTTTTCCTTAATCGGTCCTCTAATACCAACTGGCTAGTGCAGAAATCACACAGATCACGGATTCTCACCCTGTGATTTGTGACCCATTTGAGACCATTAGAAAACACAGATACTTATATTATGAGTCAAAGCAGTAGCCCAAATACAGTTATTAAGTAAAAACAAAAATAATTTTATGGCTATGGATCACCGCAACATGAAATACTATATTAAAAGATCACAGCCTTAAGCAATTGAGAATCACTGACACAGACTAAGGAGATTGAGCAACTTGTATTTATATATTTATGCAAATATATAAATATAGATACAAAAATAGACGAATAAATAGACTCGGAAGATATATATTAGATAGTTAAACAGATAGGTGATAGATGATAGATTGATTTATCGATAGATATATAATGACAGCAACTACAGAAAAGGAGGCTGTGAATTTGAACGAGAACAAGATGGAGGAGGGCATGGAAGGGGTTAGAGGGAGGAAAAGAAAGGAGAAAATGATGCAAACATCTTTTAATTTCAAAAATAAAGAAACAGATATGAAAATATTCTATTAAAATTTTCCTTCTAAAAATTACACATAAAATCACCAAGGGGTAATAGATTCTTCCATGAAACAAAGGATATTTGATTCCTCTTTTGCTTTGCTTATACATAGAGGTTGCCCTATGTAGCCCAGGCTAGCCTTGCTCTCCCACTGCTCCAACTGTCTATGTCTCCCTATTATTGGTATTCTAGGTACGCAGTTACATTTTCCCTGACTTTTTCACATAATGTTTTCCAAACTAATTTTGAAAAACAATAAATTCTACTTAAATATATTAATGGTGATGTCTTATCAAAATGCTTACTGATAAACTGGTAAACCACATATGGTTAATTTAATAAAATCAACATTTAATTTGTTTTTCAGTGTTGACCTGAAATCTATGGTATTTAGATGATGAAACTCAATATATACAGTGTATTGCAGGCATTCTGATGAATACAAATCATAAAGAAACACTGAAGACAGCTTCATATTGTTGTTTAATTCAGATATATGTGTTTTCTTTCTTCTTTCAAGGCAAATAATGCGGATATAATTTTTGAATGCATTGTGCAAACCTATATTTTTCTTAAAGCATTTAAAGACCATTGAAGTCTTTCCTTTGTTGTTTCAATGTTGTGGGCAATAGCATGCCCATTCTGAAAAGCCTTTTAATACCTAAATATAAGGGGGCAAGCAAATGGTCATTCTCCATTTTCAGATTAATAGAAGGCCTTTGCATGAGAAGGGAAATGCCACCCACATGCCATTGTCTTTTGCCTGCAGACTAATCACTCACTTGTATTGTCTTTCCTGATTGATTTGTCATTTGGTGGCAGCTGAACTGCGTGTTTGAAGCGCTTTTGTATAGATTTAATCAGGAGATGGAAATCGCACCTTTGATTGACACTAATAATTTATAATCATTTGCACTTGCTGGAACAGCTGCATCTCTTTAAGTTTATGAAAAGAAAAGCCCCTTACATTTCCTGAACCTATTCATTTCAAATCAATTTATGCAGGTAGCCATAGAGGGAGAGCTGACAATTTGAAATTATGTATTACTGTATTTTAAATTTTCTAAATCGTAATGTAAAAAAACATTTTAATGCTTGTGCATAAACATGCCTTTAATAATTCCATTAAAATTTCAAAGTAAAATTTAGGGCTACAGTATTATGATGCAGGTTGTTAAAGAGTGATTGATCGTACAAAGAAAAGGACAGTTTTAAGCTTCTGAAGGGTTGATGTCTAATGCAATTTGCCATCTGTAATAAGATGCAGAAAAATGTAGATCCTTCTGAAATAACCAAAATCTAACACATAATTACTACTGACTGTCACCATGTACAGTGTGACATTCTGCTCGTTATTTTTCCAACTACAGAATTTTTCTTTGTTTAGTTATGGTCTCATGTTCATATTGCCTTTAATTGTTCACTCATATGTTATACTTGATGTACACTAAACATATTTTTGATTGAATGCAATGCTGCATTAGAATAGCTAGTATACATGAATCTGTCAGGCATATGGGCATCTACATTCATATTATCTATTTTCTGCTCCTTGAGATTATAATATATTTACCTCTTTTTTCTTCTCATATTTGAGACTATATTTATCTCTTTTTCCCATTTCTCATTTCTCTCCAAACCCTAGGATATAGCTCTCCTGTTTTCTTTCAAATTCATAGCCTCTTCTTTTCAAGATAGATAGATAGATAGACTAAGAAAAAAACAATGGGCCGCATGTATATGTTTATATACGTAGATGTAGATGAGTAGATGTAGATGAAGTACATTCCTAAACATGTAAATTCAACCTCATCTGTCTAAACGAAGGCATATGTGTGTATGTTTTCACTGCTTACCATTTAGTATTGGATAGTCAAATGGTGTGCTCTTCCTCAAGGAAGACTATTTCTCCGACTCTCAGAATTTCTTAGTTGCTCATAATCACATGTACAATGTTATCATATGCTTCCAAGTTTATCAGAGAATCCAGCTGTTTGGAGTTTTGTATGAATGGTCGTGTTATAGCTCCACC
Source organism: Tokudaia tokunoshimensis (assembly GCA_036184795.1). Classification (NCBI taxonomy): domain Eukaryota; kingdom Metazoa; phylum Chordata; class Mammalia; order Rodentia; family Muridae; genus Tokudaia; species Tokudaia tokunoshimensis. The sequence goes on from BTHU01000015.1 coordinate 58,245,393, forward strand.
TAAATCTATTGATTGTTTGGGAAAACAGTTTCATGTATGTCAATTTTTTCCCTATTCACACTAAGTGCTATTTTTTAAAATGAGCTGAACCCCCTCTCCTATCATCAATTAGTCCTTCCAGTACACATTACATTTTCTCTAGTGGTATTTTTTTTTGCATGTTTTGCAATCTGTCTCTGTGGATAGAGGGCTCTCTCACTTCTGTTCTCAGGGATCAAGCCTGCTCATTTTAGATTTGACTCTGTTGCATAACAACACAACACGTCTCACTGAATAACACAGTAGGAAAGAAATATTTTTTAAATAAGTGATAACATCAACAATTCTCATACAACTTAAAGGAAGAGATTTCCAGATTTCCAGATACAGTTGTGAAAATCACAATTGTCCAAATCATGAAAACGCTATCATAAGTGAATGAAATTTTGCACTGAATCTTCTGTTCTTCAGACCTCATTAGTTGTCATTCCACATATAATTTAGAAACAGGGTAGTTTGATAGAATAATGGCTTATATAGTTAGTATGTAGATGTTAAAATATGCCATTACTTATGCAGGAGATAATCACCCTAATATAGGAGTTAGAATCAATCTTTCTTCTTCTTTTGTTTTCGTCATTGAAAGATGAAAGATTACCTGCCAAACAATGAGGAAACAGGATTAACTTGAGAATTGAAGGTGAGTACTCAAAATGATTCCTATATTTCCAGTAAAAAACATGTAATTAACAGTCATGTTTGAAAAATAACCACACACTCTCCTCAAAAATCTTGTCATAAGTTATTTTTACTTAAATTATTTCAGGATATATGAAACATTAATAATACTAATACTTTTCCGGGTGTTTTTAGACTTCCATATCTGCATTTTCATCTTTATCTATCTGTATCCTTGAAAATATTCTTTTTATTTGAGAGAGGATGAAAGTCACATCTTACCTTTAATTCACAGATTTACCTCAATTCACCAAATATTCAAACATAACAAAAATTATTCTTAGGTTCCCAGCCCTAATTTCAACAGGGATTTGTGATAAAATCTTTTAAGAGTTTATTTATTTATTTAGTATAAAATCAAGCACTTTTGCTATTCAGACACTTTTTAAACATCTTTACTCTAGAAATGGTATGTGTTTTTGTGATTTTCATTTGATAGTGTGAAGACTTAAAGAAAAGGAGAAGTTTATAAGAAAACAACCCATAAAATATGATATTTTAAATTGTATAAGCCTACTACCATCTTTCATAGAATGAAACAGAGCTCAGTTGGGTGTCTTCTTCCTATTTTCCCCCCAATGAACTATCATATATATAGTGAGGACAGTGTCACTGGCAGGAAACTGATGATAAGACACTTGAGTGCGAAGAATGCTGTCGACATTCTGTCCATCTTGCTGTTTGTTCACAGCTGCCTTCACGTCTCTGCCCATATTGTACCTTCTTTAAAAATATTTCTATTCATATTTTAGGAATTTTATATATTGTATGTTGAATTTTCTCATCCCCATTTATATGTGCCCTCCCAAAATCCATTCCTTGTTCTATACCTATCCTAATGTGGGTGTTTATTTTTATTTGGGTTCCATTAGTGCTCCTCCTATACACTTAGGAGAGTGGATACCCCATGGAGAGAATTAGTCCCACCAAAGGCTTCACCTTAAAAAAAATGAAGTCTTTATCACTATCCCTGAGTCTGGTAAACATAAATTTCTTTCCATGTCTGAAAGTTTCATTCTGAAACTCACCTAAATAGACTGTTAGAAAGAATAATATTTAGAGATTGATTTTGATATCCACATCATCTTTCTTGAAACTTCAACTTCATGAATCAGTCGTTCAAATTGTTCTTGCAAGTTTGATTGTCCAATACATCTTCTATTTTTATTTCTTTTCTTTCATGAGAAATTCATAGGACAGGTCTCATACATGTAAATTCTCTTCTTTTCTGTCTAATAATGCTATTTTCCCCCATTGATTCTCAAGGATAGTTTGTTTAAGTGGGAGGGATTAGGGAGGAAGAGAGGAGGGGTAAGGAAATAAATGGGGGACAGGATCAGATGTGGGAGAATACAGGGATGATATACAGAGGATTAGGAAACAGAGTTTCCTCAGAACTCTGTGAACAGTGTTGTGTAGTGATGGGATATGAAAAACTAGGGTAGCTACCAGGAAGTTCCAGAAGTCAGGAAAGCAAGAGGCTCCCAGGACCCAACTGGGATGAGATTAGCTCAAATGCTCCACAAAGGGGAGGAAGAACCTGTAGAGACCATATTCAGAAGCAAGGCTCCCAGTTGGGGGATGGGAACACCCACACATCTCCAAACTTTTAACCCAGAATTGCTCCTGTCTGAAGGAAATACGGGAACAAAGTGTAGAGCAGAGACTGAAAGAAAGGCCATCCAGAGACTGCCGCTTCTGGGGCTCCATTCCATATACAGACACCAAATTCAGACACTATTGTAGATGCCAAGAAATGCTTGTTGACAGAAGCCTCATATAGCTGTCTCCTGAGAAGCTAGGCCAGATCCTAACAAATACAGAGATGGATGCTTGTAGCCAACCATTGGAACGAGCACAAGGTCCCCAGCAGAGGAGTTAGAGAAAGGACTGAAGGAGCTGAAGGGGTTTGCAACCCCATAGGAAGAACAGTAATATCAACCAACCAGACACCCCAGAGCTCCCACCAACCAGAGTATACATACGTGGAGGGACCCATGGCTCCAGCCACATTTGTAGCACAGGATGGCCTTGTCAGGCATCAACAGGAGGAGAGGCCCTTGGTCCTGTAAAGGCTCAATGCCCCAGTGTAGGGGAATGCTAGGTCAGTGAGGTGGGAGTAGGTGGGTGTGTGGGGGAGCACCCTCATAGAAGGAGGAGGAGAGGGGGTGGTATATGGGGTTTCCAGAGGGGAAACCAAGAAAAGGGATAACATTTTGAAATGTAAATAAATAAAATATGCAATAAAAATGTTTTTATTTTCTTTTTTTTCATTAAATATACTTCTAATTTTGTTCAATTTATAACTCAATTTGGTGTCTTTTGATTTAAAGAAATTGTAATTGGTTATAGAAATAATTTTTGATGGCTATATTAGCGCTTTTGTCAGATAATTCCATGTTCTAATTGACATCATTGACTGTTTCATTTGACTGTCTGCTCTGAAGCTGTACTTTTCTTGGATCTTGAATGATGTGTGATTTCCACTGTTGTTCTTGACACTTGTCTGTTGCGTGAAGGTTAAAGGACATCATTTATCTCAATTTTGTCAATTTGTCACACAGGTTTTCTGACACTTTTTGTCTATTTAACAATATAATTTCCTGAACAATAGAGTACTGTCTCAGTTCATGTGTATAATGCTGCATTATCATGAAAGTAGGTATTTTTCTATGATATATTCCTTTAATTTCTTTCTGGTGTACACTCAAATAATTCTGGGTCATATGACAGTTCTGTTTTTAGCTTTTTGGGGAACTGTAGTTCTGTTTTCACAATATCCTTATACATATGAATACATATATGCAGGCTACTATTTATATTAATATATGATATATACTAATATATATTACAGAATTATATAATATAATGTATATTATAATAACACAATATATTATAATAGATAGTATTATACTATATTATATATAGTAAAATAGAATACATGATATGTAATATATAATATACAATGTAATATAATCTGTAATATGTAGTATATAGTATAGAATGTAAAAAATATATTATATACTAATATACCAATATTTATATATACTGATAATAAGATATATTTTATAACAGTATGTTTGTATTTATATATATATATATAGTACAGATGCAAACAAACAAACATACATACATATAAACAACACACCACCAAGAGTAAACAAACTCTCCCTTTTCTACTCTACACATTCTTAATGGAATTTCATTTCTAAAATAATTAAATTGTTTATTTTTCTGAGTGAACATGTTTTCTTTATATGTTTTCTTTTGCATTCATATTTTATATACTGGTATGTAGAGTATCTATTGTCCTGTTTAAATCTATGAATACATGTCTGACTAATTCTTCATGTATACTGTTTTCTTGAATATTCTTATATACTGTACAAATAAACTCAGTGGCAAATGTGTCCTTTTAGTGTAACTTCTACCTCTCTGTAGTCTTTGTCTTTGAAATGTTGACTTTTTTCTTTGTTGTTTAGATGCCACAGAGTTCATTTACTGTTTCTTCTCCGTTATCCATCTTTAAAATTCTTATTCTTACAATTTTTGGTATTATCATAAAATTCTTGCTTATTCCAATTTTGTGGAATGCTTCTCTCATTATTTAGTAGTTCTGATTCTTGTAGTTAAGTTCAACGTTTTTATTTGTTCATTGTAACAACTAATCGTTGTGAGTCTAACTGAAGCTGTGTCCTGTCACGTGTTGCTGTTTAATTTTTCCCGTTTTATTCACTGAAGACAGCCTTTCTTCAAAGTGTCCTCTTCACACCATTTATGAGACATAGTAACCTTTATATCATAGGTTTTATTTTGGTCATTGTATTTCTAGTAGTCTGTGTTTTTATTGTTTATATCAATATCATGCTTTATTTGATTTTATTTGTGAGAAGTATTTACAAGTTTCAGGATCTTTTCCCTAGTTCTGACTCAAATTCTACTGATATTCTGATGAGTATTGACTGTATAAATCCCTATGTGTTATATGAATATTTCTAACAATATTGATTTTTCCAAGCTATAAATATGTGGGAATATTTTGTCATTTTCTGTAAAAGTAACTTCTACTCACCTGACATAATTGCCATCTCAGAGGTGTTCTTCCTCAATGTGCTAACCTAATTGTAGTCTTGGAAACTTTTAGCTGCAGTACAATCTAATCTAGACCTAGACTTTTCAGCCTCTGAGACTTACTGATGAATAACCTCAGTCTTTCTAGTTCTTTCTGAACTCTGGATGGCCGGTTCAACTCAGCTGTCCTAGCTCAAACTCCTCTCAAAACTGACTGTTTCAATCTGGCTTCTCTAAGCTTCTGATTGAATTGCTGTACTCTACCTAATATTAACTCTCAAAATCTTTTCTGGTCTGGCTGCTTCTCATTCTCTGATTCATTCTGTGTTCACTTGTGTCTAGTTTGTTCTCTTTGCAACCTGTCTCTGTAAAACTTTCCCAGTAAAAACTGCCTCTGAATTCCATGAACTGAACTGCCAGAAACTCTATTCCACTTGATTGGCTCTCCGCTCACTGACTCATTCCCAACTGCCTCTCCCTGCAGTATTATAGCCTCTTGCTGTGCTGTTCTGAGAGTGGGGTGTATCCTATTCTGTCAGATCATTCTCTGATTCACTACTTTGTCCCTCAATTAAAAGTCTCTTTCATGGGCTGGAGCGATGGCTCAGCGGTTAAGAGCACTGACTGCTCTTCCGAAGGTCCTGAGTTCAAATCCCAGCAAGCACATAGTGGCTCAGAACCATCTGCAATGAGATTTGATGCCCTCTTCTGGTGTGTCTGAAGATAGCTGCAGTGTACTCACATATATAATAAATAAATAAATCTTAAAAAAAATAAAATAAAAGTCTCTTTCAAACATGGCTCTTTCTTCTACAAACTCATCTTACTTCTACTGTTTGGGATTAAAGGTGTGTATTTAAGGGTTTTCCTGTATTTCAATCTGGTTACATAGACCTAGAAAGTCTTTGGATATGATCAGAGAAGCCATGCTACTGGATTAAATTTCCTTTACAATTTCAATTTATAACCTCAAAGTTTAAGGTTTTTTTGGAAATTTTTGCTCAGTTTTATTTTTTAATATTAAATGTTGGCCCACAATCTTTTTTCAACCTAGTATTACTTAATGATATTTTTAGAGAGATCATTTATATCCTCAGTTAAATTTATTCTGCTCTCATATCTTATTTGGTAATGCTATTATAAATGGTAATTTTTTTTCTTGATTTCTATTTCACAAAATCATCACTATCACTGTAGTACAAGGAAGCATTCATGAACCCTGAAAGACCAATCAGGAGCCAATCCAATGTAATCACACAAGGTCTTTACTTAAAGCTTGAGCTTGGGCTTAACTCACAGCTGACCCACAGGAAGGGTTGCAGTGGAGAAAAGCCAGGTCAATGTTTTATAGGAAATGATAAGCAAGGGCTGAGTGTCTCTAGTCTGGCAAGAATCTTATTGGGGGGGGGGTTACTGTGGTGGCCGTTAAAATAATTGGCTCATGCTAAGAGCCAAACCATAAACTTCATTTCTGCCACTTTCCTGATTGGTGATTGTTAGGCAGGGGCTTGTAACTTGGAGGTGCAGATTTGTTGGGGAAACAACACGAAGACTTGTGCTAGATACAGATCTTGTTGGGGGATAGCCTGGAAACTAGTGCTAGGTAACAGCCTGTTACTTAACGTGAGTTTAACCTTAGGTCAGGTTCTCTAAAATGGAATCTGAACCCAAAAATGTTGGTCTCTCACCACTTGGTTTTTTTTTTTTTTTTTTTAGTCTCAGAACTGTTGTGCTGAATGCATTAGCCTTAACTGCTTCTTGGTATATGTGTTTCAAGCAGTCTTCACAGGTTTCCTGTCCCACTGTGTTGAAGTGGAGAGGAGTCTCCTCTGACCAAGCCAGGCTGTAGATTACACAAGTCCAGGTGTTGTGAATGGAAAGAAACTTCCTCCCTGATGAGTTTGACATCTTGTAACCTTACCCAGAAGGAAAGGCAGCAGTGAGAAGGAGAAATAGAAGTCCCCATTGCATATAATATGGAGAGGTACCTCTCCAATTTAAATAGAACCCCTTTTGAACCTTTAAAATGTTGTGATTAGTATTAATTATTATTATTACTCATATTTCTTTTTCTTTCGTTCACTTTTTGCTTTTTGTTTTTTCATGACAGGGTTTCTCTGAGTAGCCTTGGCTGTCTTGGAATTAGCCTCTGATTCATAGAGATCTGCCTGTCTCTGCCCCTCAAGTATGTTAGATTTAAAGGTGTGCTTCTGCACTCTCTGGCTACCAATATCTCTTAATCTCTTCATTTATTTAGACAATTTGAATCGTTTAGAACCTCAGAACCAAATGTGAACACTGATTCAAGAACTTAGGTGTGAAGAGGAAACCTTTTTTTTTTCCTTCTAAAGTTTTAAGGGTACTACTTTTTATTAGAAACTGAATTTGTTACTGTTCTTAATTACTTTTCCATTGGTGTGATAAATCTTTCCAGACAAGGTAATTATAGAAGAAAGAATACATTTTGGTTGCATTATTCCAGAGAGTTAGAGTCTATTACACACGGGGAAGTATAGGTGCCAGTCAGCAGCAGATGACTGGAGCAGCAGCAGAAGGGCTCACAGGAGGAACACCAAGCAGGGGTCACAGAGCTAACATCAAATGGCAGCAGTAACTGCAATTGAATTATAGCATTTTCTTTTTCTTCTCTCAAGCTCTTCCCAGGAACCACTCTCATGATTATTTCTGCTTTGATTATTGCTTTACACACACTCACACACACACACACACACACACACACACACACACACACACACAGAGAGAGAGAGACAGACAGAGAGAGAGAGAGAGAGAGAGAGAGAGAGAGAGAGAGAGAGAGAGAGAGAGAGAGATTAATAAAACACATGGACATAACATGGTACATCATTTTTTCGTGTTTGTATATAGTTTCAAAGCTAATCACTCTACATTGGATAGGCAATAAGAAAGCTCATTCCTGAGAGGTTAATTCTCCTTCTCCCACTAATTAATTGGCTATAGTTCTTTTTTGACTTTTTTGAATTTATTTACATTTCAAATGTTATCCTCTTTCCTTATTCCCTCTCCCTGAAAACTGCCTATCCCATCTCCCCTCCCCCTGCTCACCAACCCACCCCCCACTCCAGCTTCCCTGTCCTGGCATTCCCCTACACTTGGGCATCAGTCCATGGCTTGGCTCTAAGAATCCACTTTTATATTTGTCAGGTACTAGCAGAGCCTCTCAGGAGACAGCTATATCAGGCTCCTGTTAGCAAGCACTTCTAGGGGTAGGACCCATGAAACTAACTCACTTCCATATTAATATTATTACTATTCTGGTCTTGGTTATAGACCTATTTGTAGGAGAAACAATTTTCGTTGAAAACATACTAGCATTCTGGCATCTAGAATATTTGCCTCTTCTTCTACAATGTTTCCTGAGTGATACAGTTATGTCTATTTTTGCTGAGCTTCCCACACTCCATTGATTTCTGCATTGTATCCTCCTGTAGATTTCTGTGGTGGACTCTATCTTCATAGAAAGAGGCTTCTTAAAAGGATGGTAACTACATTTATCTGTAGGTATAAAGCTAAGAATTTAGAATGCAGTAAACAGTTATGCTTGTCTAGCAAAGTGGAGGTAATCAATTATTTTCTAATGTGAACGGCTAGACATAGAAACGTTTGTATTCAGTGAAAGAATGCAGGCCCAGAAAGACTAATACTGCATGGACTCTCTAATATTTGTTTCTTAGCTCCAAATGACCCGATGTGTCTATACAATGTTGAGAAACCTAGAAACCAAGAAAGCATGAAGGACTTGGGTTTGGAGGTTGAACTTGAAGGGGAAAACACAGGACACAGGTGAAATGAAGTCGGAATTGGTAAAAAGAGGGAGAGAACTCTAACTGGGGCAAAAGGAGAGTGGTCAATATAAACTGAGAAGGGGGGATGAGGGACATTTAGCATTATATTATTTTACTCTTGCCTAAGACTACACAACACATATATGAAAATCATGAAATGTCAAAGCTGGACCCTAGTGATAAACTTCCTTAGGAAAGCCACACTTCCTCATCTACCCCAAACAGTGACCATTTGGAAACAACATATTCCAAGCCCCAAGACTTATGTGTGGGCATCTTATTCGACTCATCATATTGTTCAATAAATTATGGAGTTTAGAATTTCCTTGGAGAAACATGTCATATGGTCTTATACTTTTCTAAAAAAAAAAAAACAAAAACAAAAAACAAAAAGCAAAAGCAAAGAAATGGGAAAAATATAATGTAAAAAGATTGATTAGTGAGCTGGAATTGGATTGACCTAAATTTGTTTATTAAGAAATGACAAAGATTGTATTTAGCACCTGCTGAGTACACATACACACACACACACACACATATACACACACACATACACACACACACACACACACACACACACACACACACACTATGGTCCATATGCATCATGTGTACTTAGTTTGAAAGTAGTTTTATAAAATAATTTTATCCATCTCTTTTTTGACAGTGATCTGTCATGTAAGAGTAGGTGTAATATTTCTAGTGAAACATGATATTGATACAGAAAAACTGTGAGATTTCGGATAACTTCAGATTTTATATCCCAGTTTAGAGAAATTGAATTCAATACCCATATTTTTGTGTGGCTGAAAATATTCTGGAAATATTGAGATTCAGTAGCTGTATCAATGCAGTATTTGAGAAAGACCATCCAGGTTTAGTTTATGTGAACAACTGTGGAAAGGCAAGGAAGTGAAAACAAGCAAACAAAAAAGAGGAACAAATAAACAAACAAAAACCATTTATTTTACCAAGGTGTCTAGTGTTTCAGACTTTCTGTACTCTGAATCTTTGGTGCATTCTTACTCAGTGGGACCAATTAAAAAATGACAGGGAAAACATCATATCTTGTCCAATTAGGGAAGAGTGATACTGTTTTCCATTCGTTGATTATATACATGCTAATGTTGTTTTATTTCAGAAATAAAAACAATTCATCAAATTATGTTTCTATTTTTATATGCATTGTTTCTTTTTCTTCACACTTGGCAATTACTCGTGTACCATTCAACCCTTACCACTTACCACTGTATATGCGAAGTAGTGTGTATGACTCTAGTACACAGAATCTCAATAACACAAGCATATTCTATTTAGCTTACTATAATTCTGGCTATCGTGAGATTTCTTTCCATTGATACAAGTCAGTAAATTCATGTTTATCAACTACAAAACTGTAAATACCTATTAGTATATAAGAATGATTTAAAACCTACTTTTAAAATTGCCACCATTTCTTATATTTACCATACACATGGATTGTACCCAGCCCAATAGTTCTTGTTAATGGTCTATAATTCACTTTCAGAGACTAGAAAAATATTGAAACATCTGAAACATTCACTAATCTGGATAATCTGATGAATATTATTTATTAAATAAATAAAACACACTTATCTAGTTCTTCAGATGATATGGAAAAACACTGCTCCATTGTCTCCAAGATAAATGCATACTTTACCAACATAACCTAACAGTTGTATTCTCTAGCTGGAGTGTGTTCACAAACAACAAAGACAACTTCACATATTTGATTAACTTAAGGGTTTTGAAATTAGGTAGGATGTTTTGGAATATTAAGAATAGAAAGTATCATTTTAAGAGAGAATCAAGGCACTTATCAAAAGGACAAAATTTGTAATTCTACTATTGATAAATGTTCACAAGGACCAAAGAAACATTTAAGGACTCTAGATGTTCAGGAAAAGACAGGGAAACAGGTTGAAGTCTGAAAATCTCCTAAGGAAATCAGCTCTATTGACATGTTCACCAGTTAATTATCTTTATTCTGACTTTTAAAATTGTAATCTACAAATAGTGTTATTAAAACCCACTAAATTGATGGCAGTACTACATTAACATATTAATGATAAGAAACTAATACTAAGGAAGTGGATATTAGCAGAGTACTGGCTAAATCTCTCTCTCCAGGAGGCTACTCGGTGTGACTGTAGAAGATATACTGTTGTGTGTGTGTGTGCTTCTGTGTTTGTTTGTTTTTTTGTCAGTTTGAGACAATCTATAATTGTCTGGCAAGAAGAAAGTGAATTGAAGAATTTCCTCCATCAGAGTGGCCTATAGTCAAGTCTGTGTGTTTTGTCTTGATTAATGTCTAATGTGGGAGACGCCTACACACATTAATGTGGGAGACACTAATGTGGGAGACTGGTAGTGCCAGTCCAGGCAAAGGATTCTAAGTTGTATAAAAAGAATGTCCACAGTCTGTGATACCACTTGAAACCATATGGGTGTCCATGGCCCCTGAAGCCTCTAGAGGTCATGTTGATGTCCAGGTTCTGTGTTCCTGCAAGATGCTCTGATGCTATCTGTTGTTCATGTTACCACCTAAGGCCATCTGCATGTCCAATATCTGTGCTGCTAGCTGAATCCATGTGCACGCCTATGTAACAAGCTGTCGCTGGTGAATACATTGGTGCTCATAGCCCGTGTGGTCGCAGAGGCCATGTTGATATCTGTGAACCGTGCTGCCACCATGAGCTACGAGGGTATCCATGGCAATATGTACATACTTTCTATATTACAGTATGATCTGACTGGAATATAGATGCTCCTTTAGTGCTCATCTCTAATCCCAAACAATTCAGGTAAGTTTAGTTTGTAGAAGGAAGCAGTTACGGTTAAATGAGGCATCTAATTGAGAGGCAGACAAAGCAATGAATCAGAATAGATTTGACAGAAGGATGTCAGAAATTGGATATGCACAACACTCATGAGGACAGCACAGGAAAGAGAGGCGAGTTAAGAGAGCGCTGCAGAGAGGGAGGGCAGCTCAGCTACTGTAGTCCTTTGAGTTCCGACAATGCAGGGGAGTTCAGCTATGCTCAGCTCAGTGCAGGACAGTGTAGTTCTGTTGAGTGGTTTGCACTTTGTGAAGTCAGTGCAGTTGGTGGAGTTCAGTACCTAGAAATCAGAGGCAGTTTTTCCAAGCAGAGCAATTCAGTGAGAAGTCAGTAGAAGCCAGTCTGAATCAGTCAGTTTGGAGAGGACTTTTGACCCAGAACAGCTGAGTTGAATCACCCATCCAGAGTTCAGAAAGAACTGGAAAGGGTGAGTTTACTCACAAGTAAGCCTCTGAGACAACATTTACATGTGATGAATAAAAGCTACTTCTAAGGATCTGAAACATAGCAAGTGGAAGAATGGACAATTTGTTGGATGGAGACCAAACCAAGAAAGTGGCCTTGACTATAGTGTTAGAGGCAGTAATCTGGAGAAGGGTGCATGCTGTGAATTTGTCTTATTGTGGTTAAACTGTGGTAGAGTAGCCTTTAACTACTTTAGGATTATTAAAAATATCATAGGCATAGACATCTAGAGTGGCCCAAAATAAATGAGAGTGATACAAGTGAAAACATTTGTTGCTGAATGAAATATGAATTTAAATTTGCAATAAATGAAAATTTGAAAGTGTATCTTTTTATATGAAAAGCGATAGAGTTAGAAAGAGCAATTCAAAAATTCATCTGGAATAACAGAAAACCCAGAATAGCTAAAACTATTCTCAAGAGCAAAAGAACCTCTGGGGGAATCAGTATCCCAGACCTCAAGCTGTACTACAGAGCAATAGTGTTAAAAACCGCATGGTATTGGTACAGTGACAGACATGTAGCTCAATGGAACAGAATTGAAGACCCAGAAATGAATCCACACTCCTATGGTCACTTGATCTTTGACAAAGGAGCTAAAACCATCCAGTGGAAAAAAGATAGCCTTTTCAACAAATGGTGCTGGCTCAGCTGGAGGTCAACATGCAGAAGAATGCAAATTGACCCATTCTTATCTCCTTGCACTAAGCTCAATTCTAAGTGAATCAAAGATCTCCACATAAAACCAGACACACTGAAACTAATAGAAGGGAAACTAGGGAAGAACCTTGAACATATGGGCACAGGGGAGAATTTCCTGAACAGAACTCCAATAGCTTATGCTCTAAGATCAAGAATAGACAAATGGGACCTCATTAAATTACAAAGTTTTTGCAAGGCAAAAGACACTGTCAAAAAGACAAAGCGGCAACCAACTAACTGGGAAATGATCTTTACCAACCTTACATCCGACAGAGGGCTAATATCCAATATATACAAAGAACTCAAGAAGTTAAACTCCAGAGAGGCAAGTAACCCTATTAAAAAATGGGGTACAGAGCTAAACAAAATGTTCTCACCTGAAGAATATCTAATGGCTGAGAAGCACCTAAAGAGATGTTTATCATCCTTAGTCATTAGGGAAATGCAAATCAAAACAACCCTGAGATTCCATCTCACACCAGTCAGGATGGCTAAGATCAAAAACACAGGAGACAGCAGTTGTTGGCGAGGATGTGGAGAAAGAGGAACACTCCTCCACTGCTGGTGGAATTGCAAGCTGGTACAACCACTCTGGAAAGCAGTCTGGCGGTTCCTCAGAAAACTGGGCATGACACTCCCGGAGGATCCGGCTTTACCACTCCTGGGCATATACCCAGAGGCTTTACCTGCATGCAATAAGGACACATGCTCCACTATGTTCATAGCAGCCTTATTTATAATAGCCAGAAGCTGGAAAGAACCCAGATGTCCCTCAACGGAGGAATGGATTCAGAAGATGTGGTATATCTACACAATGGAATACTACTCTGCAATTAAAAACAATGAATTCACGAAATTCCTAGGCAAATGGTCAGATCTTGAAAATATCATCCTTAGTGAGGTAACCCAATCACAAAAGAACACACATGGTATGCAGTCACTGATAAGGGGATATTGACCCAGAATCTCGACCCTAGACACAATCCGCATATCAATAGATTTCTAAGAAGATGGAAGGAGAGACCCCTGGTCCTGGAAAGACTGGATGTAGGGGAACGCCAGGACAGAGTAACGAGAGGGGATTGAATGGAGAAAAGAGGGAGGGAAGGGGGCTTATGGGACTTTCGGGGAGGGAGGAAATGGGAAAGGGGAAATGATTTGGAATGTAAATTAAAAAAAATAAAATAAATAATAAAAAATAGTGACTTACTTAATTTTTACCTTTTAGAATGAACAGATTAGTTTTGTCTTAAGCTCACTGAAGTGAAAAATTAACATGTGGTTGTGAAAAGAATGGAAAAAGGCAATGTGAACAATAATGAAAAGAAATTCATTTGCTTTTAAATAATGAAAGTAATTCACTTTGCTTTTAAAAATGCTGATATACTTTAAAGGAAAATAAAAGAAGTAACAAGGTGGAAAATAATCTAACGAGCAAGGTCAATAGGATTCATTTCCTTGATGCTTCAATTTATGTGGTTTAAAGCAAAGGAGGTTCTCAAGTGCTGCAATGCTACATAAGGACTCTTCTTCCTTTGTCTAAATTACACTCAACATTTTTAATTAGAAGTCTTCTTAGAGTTCTTATAACTCTATGCTCATAGTTAATATTGAATAGTTACTTAAAAGGTTGCAAGCATTGTTTGATAAGCCACAGATGTGCTTTTTGTTCCTGCGTTGAACATGTAGCTGTTAAATTAAATTTAATGTACCAACACAGTTAATCAATCAAACTTTTCTCTGGATGCTTCTGTTAATGTATGCTTGGTTTACATAGAAAGTAATGAACTTTGAATAAAGAATATTAACCTTAATTATGTCATTGAACATCGTCAGTTGGTTAAAGTTTTAAGAAATAGATGTTGATCTTTGTTAAACATGGGAAAAAATTATCCAGCAATCTATTACTCTTTATCTGCAACTGTGTTTTTAAGAAGACTACTTTTGGATAAAAGTTACATCTGTTGCTGCAGCCTCAAGGTAGTCAACTTCTCATATTGGAGGTTGGAGTCATCAAACATCTGTAATGTCTTAGATACATTTCTTAAAATGAATCTACCTAAATATCATCTATCTGTTTATCTATTTATTTATCTATCCATTCACCTTTCTCATCTATTTATCTATCTTCTGTCTATTATAGATCTACATGCTGTTTATCCTTCTCTCTATCCATTTACTCACCTATTTATTTTATTTCCAGACACTATAAAATCATTTTCCCTGTACACAATGACTAATAATGTAATAAAACCCAGAATCTCAGAATATCCAAGATACAATTCACATATCAATAGATTTCCAAGAAGATGGAAGGAGAGACCCCTGGTCCTGGAAAGACTGGATGTAGGGAAATGGCAGGACAGAAAAGCGAGAGGGGGTTGAATGGGGAACAGAGGGAGGGAAGGGGGCTTATGGGACTTTTGGGGAAGGAGGAAACGGGAAAGGGGAAATCATTTGGAATGTAAATAAAAAAACTTAGAAAAAAAATAATCCCTCTTTTATCTGCTTCCAAATGTTTGCTTAAAATTCTAGAATCAGAAAATATTCAGAAACATGAAGGAATTCTCACTTACCTTGAATTTTATTAGCATTCTAATGATCCTCGCTAATCCTAGCCCTTTCTGTATATGTCTTATAATTGGCATCCAAATGTAGATCCAAATCTCACAGGGCCCTATCCTAGATAAAGAATTACAGGCAATTAACAATTACTGAAGGAGGGAGAGTTAGTTTTTACCAAAAATGAGCCTTGGTTGGTCATCCACTATCAAGTGGTCATCTGTAGAACCAATAGGATTTAGCATACTCAGCAGCTTGCTTTTATATGTTGATTCATTTATATATATGTATGATGAAAATGGATAAAGAAGATGGGGTCATTAATTTAGGAGGAAAATGAGGTATATGATTTGGGACTAGGAGGAAGTGGAAAGGGAGAAGAGAATTGAGGCAACTATATTTTAAGTGAAAAAAAAAATGCAGAATGAGCAGTAACCAAGAAATTAGTTATAGCAAAACATTTTAGTATTGGTTTTCTTGTTGCAATTACTTCAACTCTTTCTGCTGAGACCAATATTTGACATAAATGTAAAAATGATACCTAAAGCTTTTAAGACTAAGAGAACCAAGATTAATTACATTTCATTGTTCAATACTGAAATTCACCTTTGATAATCACAACCACCCTCTAACATGAGGAAATGCCCAACTCAAGAACATTTATCTCAGATAAGAAAAATATAAGACAGTAAACAATACCACATTTCCAGAATGCCCCAGTAATTAGGATTGCACCAGTGTTTTTTATTTTTTTTTTCTATGACAAACTTTGACAAATATAGTATATGTAAATCAATATAAATGTATTCCTTTACAATTATTTAAAGGTCTGTCATTGGTCTCAATATGATGTATCCATTTGTGGAGACACTGCTACGCTACTTTTACAAATTAAATGTAATATTCAGTTTTCTTGTCCTTTAAACATCTAAAGGTTATGCACCTCCCTGATTCAGAGAATCTTCTTCCATCTAAAAGCCAGTGTGTTGTAATTACTGTTGATTCTTTACTAAACACATCTCAAATTCTGACCTTAATAGGTCTCCTCTGTAAAGGAGTCATGCCTTTAGGATACACCCAGACAGTGTCAATAATAATCTCCAAGTCCTAATTTTCTTCACCTTAATCACTTATATGGTCTTTTCCTTATATAAAAGGTGTAGTCAAAGGTTTCAGGGATGAATATATGAGTATCTATTGGAAACAGTTATTCTACTTTCTGCATACAGCAAATGGAAATTATAAAACGATTTAAAAATGATTGTGTTTTAAATGGCATTACAGTGATACTTAAATATATATGTACATATACATATATAATATACTGGTAGAATATATAAGAATATACTGATTAACACTGCTAGATGCTATAATTAATAAATGACTACATATGAGTATTCATATATATGTACATTATATAAAGTTATAGATGTGGAAATTATGTGGCATAAAAACTAAAATATTATGTTTCCTAAAGAACTTGCATTTTAATTCTATTTTAACCTAGTTTTCATCACATATGCATATAAATGAATCAACATATAAATGAATCTTTTGAATCCTTTCAATCTTATTGTTTCTAAGAACCACCACTTGATATTCAATGACTAATCATGCCTCATATTTGGGGAAAACTAAGTTAGGTTATAAGAAAGAGATACTATTTTAGTGCATTTCTTTATTTTTTATACCATATAATTTTCACATCTATAACTTTATATAATGTATATATATATGGATAATCATTATAGGCATAATGTTTTGTAT
This sequence comes from Tokudaia tokunoshimensis, assembly GCA_036184795.1. Classification (NCBI taxonomy): domain Eukaryota; kingdom Metazoa; phylum Chordata; class Mammalia; order Rodentia; family Muridae; genus Tokudaia; species Tokudaia tokunoshimensis. The sequence continues at coordinate 58,262,362 of BTHU01000015.1, forward strand.
ATTGTATAAAGATTACCCTTGGGTTATTCAAATGCTGATTTGTTTGCCCTCCTATCTTGTTTCAAGATGGCTTCAGACAAGCTATTGTAATGCTTATTCCAGAAATCTCTTGTCTCAAGTTTGTGTAAATGGTTTCAACCACATTTTCTCCGCTTCGTCAATAAATGCTGACAATGCAATGGATGGACATAATGGAGAATAGAGTAGGATCTCTGCTGGCAGAGAAGAGAAAGCAGGATGGAGGGAGACAAATCACTGGCAAGATGGAGGAACTGGAGACATGAAGAATGGGCACAAAGAGCCAAATCAATAATAATATGCAAATACCATGGGATGGACCAGGTAGGCAGCCAAATGAGCATATAAGGTAAAGGTAGATCATTTAACCGCTTGGCTATTGAGAAACAGTTTTGAATAAATATTATTTTGTCTATGCTGTTATTGAGAAATAGTGTAAGGTGAAGAAAGACAGCTGCCATATTAATTCACTCTTACATTTTTATAAAGAATAATTCATTTACAACACATATAATTATTTATTAATTATGGTATCTGGCAATGTTAGTCAGTATACTAGTAAAAAATAATTGTCACTAAATGTTGATTAATGATGCAATTGTATTCAAATTATGTGTCATTGTTAATGCTTACCAAACCAGTGGTACTATGTGATCATCACTACCTAGTCAAACAGTTTATTTATGAATATATAATGGATAGTCTATATCTTAAATGTTTAGGATCTTAGTTATAAAACCAAGAACAATAAGCAATGGAAGAAATAACAAAATGCTAAATAAATAGCTTATTATTATAGTTATTGCTATTAGAGTTGGAATTAGCACAATAAAATGATTCCACACATGAGAAAAAATATTTTTCCCTCTATGATTATGTGAACATTCTTAATATCAAACATTCTAAGTCCATATAAATTTTCTATAAATTCCTGAAATAATTTTAACTTTATTTTTCTCATCATTTTTTTTCTCAGCCTTCACTAAAATTGGCTCATGGTTGTTACCAGGATCCACCTCTGTAGCTTAATATTCACAAAGTTTTAATATATAAGTGAAATGCTATATCTAACATTGGCTGCAGAAAATATCTTCCTATGTTTAAAGTTATTTGTACTTATTTTGTTGTCCATTATTTACCCTGGATTGTGGAATATTTAAACTGTAAGGAGTTTCAGAATGGACACATTTAAAATCACTTGGTCTGGTTCATATAGTCTACATTTCAAAGTTCTGGATGAATTGGAATATAGGATAAATACATTAGACAGCTATTAAACAGTAACGGGCATAAATGCAAATGTGCATGAAGTGTGGGGTTCATAGTGGTAAAGAAAAACAGGTATAATATGCTGAAATTATATAAACATATACTCTCTCATAATAACTGATGTGGAGAGCATAACTATGATTGGAAAATAAGCATCAGAAGTGAGGTCTCCTGTTCTGTCACATATGTGTAACCTCTATCACTCACTTAACTTAGTAACAGTGATTCAGGATTCAGAGTAGGAACACAACTTAAGAAAAAGAGAAGTGAACTTGCTGTTCAATTTAGGTAACGAAAAATGTATAACCTTTAGCAAGTTCTCAGTTCTAACATATAATCTCTTTTTGTTAATTTGAGAGAATATTTTAACAGAAAAAAAAGAATGAACTCATTGAAGACATATAGCACCAAACATGATAATCACTTAAATTTTCCTTCATTATAATTCATTTGTGTTTAAGTGTGTTGGCAGATAATAGAAAGATTCAAAATTACATTTAGATCTCTGTGCACAATAATGGGCTTTTCAATTGATATAAGGGTGAATGGATGATCCTAAGAGATTTATATTACCTGGAATAAATAGCATTTTACATAAAAGTCATTTATTTGTTTTCCTCAATAAAGTAGACCCAGGAGAGCTGTATATCAAGTCATTTCATGCATTCTCACTCATGTATTTTTTTCCACCAGGATCAATTCATTTGACTCTATTGTTTGCCACTTGCCTTCTTGTAAATACCTATTTCTCCTTGACCTTTCAATAGGAGTCAACTGAGTTGGCCACAGAGGAGACATAAAAGCAGCATTCACAGATGACTACAGCTTGACTCTGAGAGCTCTCTTTGATAACAGTTAGCAAAGCTTTTCTCTAGATTACTTCAATTATAGTTCAATGAGGTCTCAAGACTTAACCTTGATTTGTTTTTTTTTTCTAGTTTTCTACAACCTAAATCAAAAATGGTCTGCAGTAGATAGGATAAAGACTTTAATATTTATACACATAAAGTTTTCCTGTATGAGCTGTTTAACTACACATTTAAGCAAAGGTTGATATGTTCTATTACTTAATATAGAATAATTTTTCAAAGTTTGAAACAATGAGACAATCACCATTATGGTATATTGAAAATTTGACACTATATAAATACTTACACGTAAACTAGGATCATGTTTTATTTATCGTTAACTATTTATTGATTCTTTATCAGTTTGATATTATATATCCTTTGTCCCTTTGTATCTTCCCTCCACCCTTGCAACTTCCCTACAATAGAAAACAAAAAATAAAAGTTAAAAAAACAAAACAAAACAAACAGAAAATCATTTCCCTGTGGAATCTGAAGTGTGCCAAACAGTATACCCTGTAAATGTCTCTTATATTTCCTCAGATGAAAGGGTGAGATGAGAGTCACACCCATGCTGTATAAATACAAAGCTTGGGCTGAGTTCATAGCCCTTTTTTCTCTCTTCTAACTATCTGTAGGCCTAGGCCTGGAAGCCTGTGGTCTCCATACAATCTAATCTTCCAAGCTGACTCAGTTTCTGATTGAATTGCTCTGCTTGTCCTCATATTAATGCTTGTCCTTGTATTAAATTGGGAAATAGGTTCTAATCTGGCTTCTTCACATTCTTTGTCTAGTTCTGTCTTAACCTGTGCGTAGTTTGTTCTCTCTGCAAACTGTCCCTGTAAAACTGTCCCTGTCAACTCTCTCTCTCTCACACACACACACACACACACACACAACCACCCATATTTCTGCCCAAGAGGCCCAAAAAGTAGCTGACTGAGACAAAAGCAGATACTTACAATGCAACCAATGAACTGAATTCTTTTTCATTGCTCTTAAATAGCTTTTCTTTCCTGTGCCATTGTCTTTTCAGTTGGGCATATCCTATCTCTGACTCTTTCTGTCAAATCTTTCTCTGATTTGTCCTTTTGCCTGCCCCTCACCCAGATATCACCTTCAAACATGACTTCTCCCTTCATCAAATTAACCTTATCTTCATGGTTAGAGATCAAAAGTGTGTACTAAGGGAGTGTCTGCATTGTGGCCAGATCTACGTATAATCCCTGGCTGGAGCAGCCATGTTAAAATTCCTTTACACTCTCCTCTTTTCTGTGTAAGCTAACAATGTTACAGAGTTTAACTACTACAGCAGAAATAATTATCAATCCCACAAACTTAACAGGATGAATGTCCTTATGAAGATCCATAGATTTGATTTTTTATAACTCTTGGATATCCTATGATTTCCCTGTGTCATGGAGATTCTGTAGCTTTTGTTTGATCAGCACCTTCATATACCCCAGAAGTTCATAGATGGTCTAGATATTGGGGTGAGCCTACTGAAAGCCCTGGATCTGGGTCTGGGAGGTAGCTGAGGTTGTCAGCAGCACCAGCACTCCTGTTTCAGCACTATCAGGGCCAGTTCTCCCTCTTTGCTTAGGTGAGGTGCAGGGCCAGCTCTCCTGAATTCTGCAGCGGGTAAAGGGCAGGGCCTGGTCTGTGCACCCCTAGAATATTGACATAGTTCTAGGAAATATCCCAGACCAAGGACATCCACATGGTCTTTGATGGTAAAGCAGGCTTCAAACATCAACACAGATTACTACTGATGCAGGGTCAAGGACACAGTCATGGCTATTGCTGGCATCACAGGTCAGTACTTCATCAATGCCACATGAGGCCATGCAGACTAATAATCTGAGTCTGTTCCTCACCATCTCCAGTTCTGCCTCTCTTAGTACAGAGCTGTTTCTTTCTCTTTCATTCCCATCCCTCTATTATATACTTGAATACTGTAGTGGCTCCATCAGTGGGCAGGCCAGACACAAGTATGCAGGCCTCTGGGTCTCTTCTACCATATTTTGATTTTTATATAAAATTTTCCTTTAACACAGCTTGAATTGTGAGGCAGCAGAGACGTGGGACCTGGGGGAGCTGGGCAAAATTCCAGACATGTTCACCTCAGGCCTTGGCATTTCCAAACCTTCTCTATCACAGTAAACTCTTCATCTCATCAAAAGGAATACCAGACCAGGAAGCTATGAAAGTTACTTATGACCCATGGCATGAAACAGACTCACTTTCTTTTGGAAAACCTTCCTCGAGGCAGCTCCTCAAATAGTAGCTGGAGAACCTGTGATCCTGATAAGTGAACTTGGGTTGCTTATTTCACCAAACACCATAAAAGCCAGGAGGGCTTTTTGCCCCCTATAGCTGCTGTCTGCAAAGTGTGGGTCCCTCACCAAGCCCACCAAGAATGCCTCACACGTCCCCCATCAGATGACTCTAATAATGAGGAATGTCCTGAGGACCATTCTGTTGCAGACTTCATAGCTTTAGAAAAGGCCATAGAGAATCTTCCCGAAACAACTGCTTCCTCAGTCTCGACTGCACACTCTGGCCCAGTCTTCCTTGTACCCTCTTTTCCCTCCTTATGTTGCACCATGGGACAGTTATCCTTCTGTCTCTCCTTCTAATGCCCAGCAGCTAGTGACCTCTGGGACTCTACCTAAGGTCCAGAAAATCAGACATTTCAGCTTAATGTCTACTTCACTCAGGCTAAGCCTCTAAACTGTTTTCTTTCTCAGGCAGGAGACTTAAAAGAACTCATGTCATCAATCATGGAGACTGGCATCCACACATCTTGGACTAAATCCCACCTCCAAAGATAAATCAACACTTTAGGCACATTCCACAACTGGTGAAATGTCTTCCTCTCTAGCCAGCTTGCTCTTCCTACAATGAATGGACAGTTCTCTGCAGAGAAAAAAATGCTTCAGGCTGGTCAGGCAGAGTCAGGGCTAAGATGATATCAAATGGAGCTATGATGAGCTTTTTGGCCAGGGAGCTCAGTAGACATCCATATAACTTCCAGTTGTGCCTCTGGGCACTTCAAGCCTGGGTCATTCATTATCACCTGGGTCATGTCCTCTGACTCACAAGGCCCTGCCTCCTCCCTGCTTTTACTCTACTAAAATCCAGAATGGAATCTCTTTACTTTATTTCTTAGAACTAAAGCAAGCTTAGAAAGAAAAATTCATGAGACATTAGCCAAAGACCTCCTTCTTAAAAACATCATTTGAGAGTGAATGACTTCTGAGTGAAGGCTCACCTGCTAAGGCCTTAAACAAGAGCACTATGATGGATTGATTGTGGCCACTCAGGATGGTGGGACAGCATCCCATCAGGCTGCTTCCGTTGCGCAGACCTTCTCAGCAGCTATTAAAACTAAAGGAGTTTGCTTTAAAGGTTACATAAAAAATGCCTGAAAGGTGAATGCTCTAAGGAGGCCTCACCCATAAAAAGTGCACCACCCCTAAGACAGTCTTTCCTTATGCTGTAAAAACTTCCACTGGAGGATTGTCTCTTCTATAGTGACAAAGATGACAAGGCACTGGAAGCTTTAAACTTAAAATTGGACAGTCTTCATCACTGACAGCAAGAAGGAAACCTGTGTCAATAGAGGCTTTATGAGTTTCCAGAATCTCAGAAGGCTCCCACACAAAGGAAAGAATGAAAATAGGTGAAAAAAATCAATCATTGCCTAATTGATACTGAAGCAGATGAAACAATTTTAAGACAGGAGGTCCTACAAGAATGAGCACTAATTTCATGGCCTCAGTTTCTAGGCAAAGGAGGTTGCTCTCATGCCCTTACCACCAAACAACAACAAAAAAATCCTACAAATGGGAGGACCCCCTGATAGGTCTAATGTGTGACATGCCATCATGTGGCCAACATTATTACCAATCTTCTAGGAAGAGATATCCTGGAGGCTCTGGTAGTTACTCTCACTAGTCAGCCAAAAGAAAAAAATGTAGGAAGGCAAATGATTATACCTGTAGTTTATTATACTCTTAAAAACTTTAAAAACCCTCCCCCAGGTTACCTCAATTCTAAAGGCTGCCGTTAAATATAACTATAACTTCTTGCTTCTATTTGCTCTCCATGGAACCTATGTGGGTTGAACAATGGCCTCTATCAAAGTAGAAACTTAAAAGTTTTCACATAGTAAAAGAACAACTGCAGCTTCACCATATTTTCCTTTCACCAAGTCCATGGAACACCCTGGAATTTGCTATACAAAAAGAGCTCAAGGGATAGAGACAGTTACAAGATTTAAGAGCAATTAATAAATATTCATGCAGGTTTGGACTTCCCCCGAAAGGGGGCTACACCTCCTCTCTGCCTTTCCCACCAACATCCTTCTCAATAGGCATAACTACTACTTTTTTTTCTACCCTTTCTACCTGTGGCAATGCCTAAACATTTTTGTTCTTAATATCTCTAATTAACAACACTTGTCCAGACTTATCATTTGAGTAGACAGTCCTCCTCTAAGGAATGGCAAACTGTTCCATCATCTATGAGAGAAGGCCATTGTCACAGCATTAAGGGCTTACTTAGACAAAAGTCTCTACATTTATTATTATATGGATGATATCTTGATGTGAGGAGACTCTTATGCTTTCTCCCCCCAACTTTAAGTATCAGTTAATAACTTCCATATACTCCCTAAAATTTAAAATAACTCCTCACAAAATACAGCTTATTCTGCCCATCACTCACTACCAACCAGGATTTAAACCAATACCAAAGCATTTCCAAACTAGAAGCTGACAACCTCCCCTTTACAAAATAAAAAGGGGGGAAAGGGGGATAGTTTGTGCTGGGGAGCTACGGGATCAGGGAGTAGGGGGGAGCCTACCCAGAGCAAGAATAAGGTTGATGCATGCCCAAACCCTGCACATATCATCCTAAAATTGACAAGATTAGGAGTGCTACACACACACAAGGTCCCTGTCCCAGGTTGTGTGTCCTAATGCAAGAAACACCATGCCTCTACCGTTACCCCCTAGAGGAGGCCCCGTAGCCCAGTAGCCAGGTGAAACTTCCTGTTCCCTTATAAAGTCAGGACTAGCAGCACCTGGAACTCCTCCTTATACAAATGACTCATCTACAGTGCCCTGGCCCCATCCAATGGATGATGTACAGTCATACAGAAAACCTTTCTCATAACCCAAAGGTTAAGTAGCATTTGTTCCCTTTGTTACAGGAGCTGTCTCCTTGAAGCTGTCTCCAAGAGTCTGTTCTTGTTTAGCTCACAGCTGCCTGAGGTTTGTTTGGTTTCCAGTCTGTTCCCGCCTCCATTTCCTTGTCAGGTTCAGCAGGTTGAGATTGTGGGCAGATCACTCTGTGATGGGTAAGAAAGCAGAGCCTCAACAGCATTGAATTTACACATTTGATTCACACATTCCATTAAGGAAACTTCAACAAGAATTTGGAATGTTACAAAATAGAATTTGAAATGTAAAATGTAACTTGTGTTAAAATAACCTTAGTGAGTTACACATCACGGGATGAAGACTAGCCTATTTTAATATATAACAATTTATTGTGTGTTCAGTTTTATAAGTTTACCATATCAATTTTAGAGCATGTTCACTATACCCAAAGGAAATCTATATTCGTTAGTTGTTTTTACGATGTCACTCAAGCCAGCTCTTGCAAGTTCTATTCAACTCAAAATTTTCTAATTGCAAACTTAGTATTTCTTACAACCAACACTCATGATCTTTCTGATTTCAGACATCCTTAGATTCTGAAAAAAAAAATATATATATATATATATAAATAAATGAGGATAATTGGAGTTAATATCCAACTAAATTATTTATGAATATTCATAAATAGCTTATGAATGAATACTGAAATGAATGTTATACATTATTGTTATGCCTATACTTTGAATGTGTTATGTGATATAATTGAAGGTGGAATTTGCCACAGAGCCTTTGCGATTTTTAAATGTTTAGGTTATTATTCAACTTCTTTATATTTCCATATTCTATAAATTTTATGTCAATATCTTAAAAGAATATTCAGTTTGTATGATACCCTTGTTTTCCTGTTTTGGAATAATTAACTTTTAAATGATTTTTCAGTGCATATATTTGGGCATGTAGATGGACTTTTATATGTGGACATGCATGGACATTTATGAGTGCTTATGTGCAGAGGACTGTGTTCTAAGACAGGAAACTACTTAAATCACTTCTATGCCTTTTTTTTTTCATAAACTGGATCTGATTGGCTGAACCGGCTGGCAGGTAAGCCATTCGCTTCCTTTCTTATCTGCAAAATTCAGTGTTGAAACTATAGACAAGGAACTGGGCATTGCCTTATATCCTCCCTATCCAAACTGAAGTTCTCATGGCTGAGAGGCAGCTCCTTAGCAAATTGCACTATTTCTATAGCTATAATACTCTATTAGCTTAACATTTACTGTATTACATAAAATAAACATTTTATTGTAATCTATTTCAAATTCATTTTATAATCTCACAGAGATTTATTCTTCCTAAAGTAGTCCTAGTTGTTTCATGCATTTTTTACATATATTATATTTATATAAAAATATATTTCTATAATTAGCTTAGAAATATATACTAATATATTGCTACATATGAATATACATTCATATGTATATATTCATATATATGAATATTTATGTATTTATATATTCATATATTCATATGCACACATTCATATATATTCATATGTAGCAATGTAAAGATGAGAAAAATTTCTTATTACTGTACTTTTACAATTCCATGGAGGATTCATACATTTTTTACACATATTATATGTGTATGCATATGTCCATAGTTATATAAAAGGTAAACAATACTTCTCTCTAGTTAATATATATATGCATATATATAATTGATATTGATATCAATGAAATAAAACAATTCCATATATTTACACAGAATTGCAATAAACTACATGTACTATTATTTGAATGTATAGTCAATTTGCCATTGTTTTATTTTCATTATCTTGAGTAATATAATTTAAGTTCCTAGCAAAGATTATACATTTCTCAATATATAAGTCAACATATTTATATTTATATTGTTTTAAATAATTGGTTTTTAAGGAATTCACTAATTGAATTAAGAAGTATGTGAGCATATGTCCTTCCATACAAACTTATAGATATGTTCAGTCACTAATTCTTTTTTTTATTGGATATTTTATGTATATACATTTCAAATGTTATCCCCTTTCCCGATTTCCCCTCTGGAAACCCCCTATCCCATTCTCCTGCTTCTATGAGGGTGCTCCCCCTCCCTCCCACCCACTCCCACCTCACTGCCCTGGTATTCCCCTACACTGAGTCATCGAGCCTACACAGGACCAAGGGCCTCTTCTCCCACTGATGTCAAACAAGGTAACCCTCTGCTACATAGTCAGCTGGAACCATGGATCCCTCCATGTGTACTCTGGTTGGTGGTTCAGTCCCTGGGAGCTCTGTGGGGTCTGGTTGGTTGATGTTATTGTTCTTTCTATAGGGTTGCAAACCCTTTCAGTTCCTTCAATCCTTCCTCTAACTCCTCTATTGGGGACCCAGTGCTCAGTCCAATGGTTGGCTATGAGCAGCCACCTCTGTATTTGTCAGACTCTGGCAGAGCCTCTCAGGAGACAGCTATAAATAGCACTTATTTTTGAAGAAAAAATAATTCATTGCCTGATATCACACATTTTGATTTTGAATATTTTCTGCAGTACTTGTGAATGATAGATCAGTTTGCAACTATTTGGTTTCTTTTCAAAACTTTAAATATTCATATCTCTGCTTTATGGCTTGTCTTTCTGATAAAATTTCAACTTTTAATTTTACAGTCAATTGTATATAGGATGTAGTTTTACATTTCTTTCATTGCGTTCTCTTAGTTTTTATAATTCAGCACTTCAATTTTATATTTGTTTTTATATTTATTTATACATTTATTGTGTATGTGTGTGCTGTCATGACATGCTTGCAAAGGTCAAAGAACGGTTTGTGGGAGTCTCCTTCAACTATGCAGGGTATAGGAATGGAATTCAGATTATAGGCTTGGCAGCAAGGATCTCTATCTTACTTATCCATCTTTTCAGCCTTCAGATCTCTTTGATTTGAATCCAAAGAACTGTGTTTCTACTCTGTATCTCTGTGGATATTTAAGATAATAGTGTACATTAAATTTGTTAACTTTAGAAGTACTTTTACCAGACATTTTCCTACTCTCTCTCTTTATCTTTCTGTCTCTCCATCCCTCTTCTATTTCTCCTCTCTTTCTTCTATCTTTTAATTTCTTTTTAATTTAAGGAGAATGCATCATTGTAATTCACTTACTACTAGATATAATGGATATAGTTTCCCATATTTTACAAAATCTGAAGTGCCAGCAGATCCCAAATGCAATGGATGAATCTCAGAATTGCATGGTATGGAAAAAAATTACCTTTTAGATCAACTACCAGGTAAATATTTGTCTGCTCTCCTTTATTTTGACATTTTTATTATCATAAGTTAACACATTTAATGTCTTATAATTCTACTGGGTTCTGTTAATATTTAGTTTTTTTCTGTCTATTGTCCAAATTTTATATATATATATACATATATATGTATATATATATATATATATATATATATATATATATATATAAAATCTGCCTTCATGAATGCAATTTTTTTTCTTCAGGAAGTTCGTGACATTGTTTAGACACACAATGAAGTTTTTAGCATGTTATTCTAATAACTTGGACCTTAGAGTATTGTGAAATTATCTTCCAACTATTATATTTTTCAATAATACTTTCTTTTGTTCTTTGTTATAATTTTTAACTCTATTATTATTGTAAGGTTGATGAAAATGTAACATCCTTTATATCTAAAGAAATAAAATCATTCAATATTTTGATCACCTGTGGTTGAGAATAGATGATCTCTATTCTAAATTATTGTCTATTTGTTGCCTGTTTCTAGGGAGTTTTGCTACCTTTTTCCTGAGAAGTTGCTTACTTTCTCATATTTGCTTGTCAAGGTAATTATTTACGTCATATACTGTGCCATCTTTACTAAGTTGGAGAACTAAAATTCTAGTCCAAGTTTGATGATTTTTTTCTTTAATTATTTGACACTTTGTTTTACCAAGTACAGAGATCTGTTTTCTGCAAAGTGAGAAGCTTCCAGTGTGACTGTATAGAGGATAAAAACTTAAACAGGAATAGGTTCACTCTGGATGACAGTGATTCCATAGGGCCCTCTGTTTCCTTCCTCCCCTGAACCTCTCTAACTCTAGTCAGTTGTTCTATTTGACTTATACCCCGAATTTTATCTTTATTGTGGTACTACTGTAAACAAAACAAAATCAATACTGTTGTAATTATTCTTTAGATAAATCATTTCAGAGACCCATAGAATAAAATTTAGGTTCTTGACTGTGTGTCACAAAGTCCAGTCTATAGCCTTTCCTTGACATCATGGAGTATCCACTTAGCTGTCTCTTTGCATGGTATTCTTCTTTAATCATACATTTTTAAAAGGTCAGACTTCGTAGCTGTCAGACAATCTTGTGACTACTTACTATCAAAATTTCCACTGTTTTATAATGTACCCTTTAGCTTGACTTTCTCATAAATGAATCAATTGACGACAGCCCCCTTTATATAATGCAATCAATGTGCTTTTCCTCCAAAGACATGTTGTGTATTATTGCTCTAAAGCTGGTTGTAGGACTAGTGTTCCTTCTCTCAAGGTGATATTACTTGTTTAGGATTGGTTACTGTGTTGGGATAATAGTCCTTGGTCTTCTGATTCTAATCTGACCCTAAATATAACCTTTGTCCTGTGACTGAGAAGTTGCAAGATAGCCTTGAACAAATGTTCTTAATTTTTGACCTTACTATTTTCATCCTAAAAGGGAATATTATAAGGGAACAACAGTCCTCTCAGCTACTGCATAGGATATCATTTCTGTAATATAATATACAAAAAGATTTGATAGGTTACAGGACAGAGACACCATGTGCTTGTTCCTTGTATTAAGCTATAAAAATCTGTCTTTGTTTTTTGTCATTTTTCCTATTATCCTACATTTGGAAATCACAATTCTTCTATCTGTGTGTTATCATGATATCAAACAACTTTTATTCACCTGATTAATTGGTTGTCTGGGATGCTTAATGTTGAATAAGTCCACCCTATCTAGTTCTTTCTGAACTCTCCTGGCTGACTCAGCTCACCTGTTCTGGCTCAAACTCCTCTCTGCACAGAAGGATTCCATCTGGCTTCTCTTAGTTTCTCACTGAATTGTTCTGCTTGACCTCAAACTAACTCTGATATTTTGTTCTAATCTTTTGACTCCTTTTTTTTCTTCTTCTGATGCAAAAAGCAAGAGGATTTTTATTTATTATCCAGCAGTCTGAGGCTGCCCTGCACATGGAGACAGAAACCGAACTCTGAACTCTGGGATGCACATGTCCTTTTATACAGTTCTTGGGGCAGTCTCCATTAGGCACAATGTGATTGGCAGAAGAGTGTTACCTTTAAACTAACTGGTTGATAGGGGATGAGGTAGGTGGCCAATGTACTCTGCGCCTTTCCTAGCTGCAGGGACCTCCCTGTGGTATGAGGCATGTAATTTAGCCTCTCCCTTCTGGGAGGTGTCAGTGTTCTATGACCTTTCCAAAGTTTCTGAGTTAACCCTTTCATCCCCTGCCCCTGTGGGTTTTTTTTTTTTTTTGCATACTTCAATCCTGAAACAATTGCTGGTATTCGGATAACTCATAATCCTTTTGACGCCTTCTTATTCTCTGGATTCATCTGCCTCTGTTGAGCTGGACCAAAATGCATGAAATCCTGACTCCACTGTACTGCACACACTGTACTGACTTCCAACTCCCTGACTGAGCAGAAGTGATTTTGAATTCAAATAACTGAATATCTCCTGAGTGCTGCAAGTAAAGCCTTGTGCTACCAGACTGGGACCTAACATTTTGGGACCTAACATTTTCTGTTCCTGAAATTTGGCTTTATACCAATTTAGCCTTGAATTCAGAGATCTGGTTGCCTCTGTCTTCTCAAGAATAAGGTGTGTTCATATTCCAGCCAGATCACACACACTGAAAGCTTTTTTGGGTGGGATCTCTTAACAGAGCAGACATATTGCTGGATTAAAATTCCTCTATAGTCATTAGGGAAATGCAAATCAAAACAACCCTGAGATTCCACCTCACACCAGTCAGAATGGCTAAGATCAAAAACACAGGAGACAGCAGTTGTTGTCTAGGATGTGGAGAAAGAGGAACACTCCTCCACTGCTGGTGGGATTGCAAGCTGGTACAACCACTCTGGAAAGCAGTCTGGTGGTTCCTCAGAAAACTGGGCATGACACTCCCGGAGGATCCAGCTATACCACTCCTGGGCATATACCCAGAGGCTTTACCCTGCATGCAATAAGGACACATGCTCCACTATGTTCATAGCAGCCTTATTTATAATAGCCAGAAGCTGGAAAGAACTCAGATGTCCCTCAACAGAGGAATGGATTCAGAAGAGTCTTATATTTACACAATGGAAATACTACTCTGCAATTAAAAACAATGACTCAAGAAATTCCTAGGCAAACTGGTCAGAACTTGAAAATATCATCCTTAGTGAGATAACCAATCACAAAAGAACACACATGGTATGCAATCACTGATAAGGGGATATTAACCCAGAATTTCAGAATACCCAAGACGCAATTCACATATCAATAGATTTCCAAGAAGGATGGAAGGAGAGACCCCTGGTTCTGGAAAGACTGAATGTAGGGGAATACTGGGACAGGAGGAAGCGAGAGGGGGTTGAATGGGGAAGAGAGGGAGGGAGGGGGGCTGATGGGCCTTTCGGGGAGTGAGGAAACGGGACAGGGGAAATCATTTGGAATGTAAATAAAAAAATATAGAAAATAAAAAAAATTCCTCTAATTTTCCTCCTTTCTGTTTAAGCTAAAATATACATACTGTTTAACTCTTATGTAATAGGCTTCAATTTAAACATTGAAACAATCAAGCCATATTACCTATAGTGTCAATATACAATATCAATGAAAATTGGTATCCATTTTCAGAAGTTGAAGGATATTCATCTGAGACCTCTGTTGTAGTAGATGTATTTCCCATAGGCTTATGGCTAAGACTACCACATGAGGATTTAATCTTTATTTGACTTTCTGGTGCCACACACTTTTTTTTTTTAATTTTATTTTCTAAGTTTTTTTTTTTATTTACATTCAACCCGTTGAAGGACTTCTGGGTTCTTTCTAGCTTCTGGCTATTATAAATAAGGCTGCTATGAACATAGTGGAGCATGTGTCCTTACTGCATGCAGGTAAAGCCTCTGGGTATATGCCCAGGAGTGGTATAGCTGGATCCTCCAGGAGTGTCATGCCCAGTTTTCTGAGGAACCGCCAGACTGCTTTCCAGAGTGGTTGTACCAGCCTGCAATTCCACCAGCAGTGGAGGAGTGTTCCTCTTTCTCCACATCCTCTCCAACAACTGCTGTCTCTTGTGTTTTTGATCTTAGGCATTCTGACTGGTGTGAGATGGAATCTCAGGGTGCCACACATTTTATTTGTCTTGAATAAACTTGGAAATTCTCCAGATCTTTACCTTCCTTTAGAGCTAATCACAACTAAGGACAGTCAGAACTGCTTTGTATAGTTAGCTACAATAAATAAGCTTGGACCTTAACCAGTGACTACCACACCATAGCAGCACTTCTTGCATGTGTATATGAGCTTATATTGTTTCTATGAGCTTTCTGGTTTTTGTCTTTTAAATCTGCCCTCAGATCTCATGTGGAATTTCTCCCTAACTCTTAATCTCCTCTCAGTTATCAGTAGTTAACACTACCACACTGGCTACTCCCTTTTCACAGGTAAAATTTTCTTTGCCTGCTTAGTGCAGTTTCTGATTGGGTCTAGACCCCCTGGTGACTCAAGTGAGAGAAACTGAATGTATCATTGTTCTCCAAGCTGGAGTTGGTGGAGGATGCCCCCCTGGCACAGAAGGACTGATTTTGATCTTCCCCTTGGGATCCAGTTGAGACTCACTTCTGAGATGCCAAACTCTCAGTGCTGTCTCAGGCTTTGAGTCTTTTCTGCCTGTTTCTGTGACTTCCTTTGACTGTTCTTTGGGGTCTTTCTCCAATTTCTGACTTTTAATCTATTTGCTATGAGATAGTCAGCCTTTACTCTGGACATGCCTCTTGAGGCAATCCTCTACTTTAAGGACTTTCAGAAGGCTGCCACAATCTAGAGGAGAACCAATTGTCCTGAAAATTCTGTGCTCTTTGTGGCCGCAAATGACCATACTTCAACACAGTCCTGTCCTAGAGTGATATTTTAACCCTACAGTTCTTCTTTCCATACAAACACTTGTCCTCAGACATCTTGGACACCCTGGCCAGTATCCCCAGCCTGGTGATTTCTTCTTTCCAAACCCCAAATGGTTGAAAAACCACTTTCTACCTCTTCCTGAACGCACAGAGGAGGAAAAGTTTTCAGCTCTCAGGGCAGGTCTCTCCTGGCAACCCAGGTAGGATCTATCCCAGTTGGATGACAAAGACCAGCTGAGGACCAGCTGCCACCTCCATCCTGGCCCCTTCATGCATCCTCTCCTGCAACCCTACTACTTCCTAGGGGATCAGGTCCCATGGCTCCTTCGTTCTTTCCCTTAACTAGCCCACCTGATATACAGTGTGGCACGTGTTTGAGTCCCCCAACTGAAGCCTTTCCCTTATGCATTGTTGCCTCATCCACCGCTGAGGGAAGGAGGCCTTTCATAGTCTATTACCCTTTTCTCTACAAGTGATATATACAACAAGAAGGCACCGAAACCTTTTACAGAGAATCCCCAGGCCCTTAATCTCCATTTTAGAAACCAGTTCCATTACCCACCAGCCTAAGTGAGAGGATCCTCAACAACTCCTCCAGACTCTCTTTATTAAAGAGAAGTAGGACTGCATTGGACAGGAAGCCTGCAAGTTGGTTCCAGGTGACAATGGCAGATACAATGTGGTCCCTGTGACAATTGAGAGTGATATTAATTCTACCAGCCAAGAATGGGATCCTCACATGCCTGAAGTTAGGGAGCAACTCAAGGATTGTTGCCAGATTCAAATGAAGACGTTTTTCAGGGTTACCACTAGGTGCCCTACAAATTTGTCAAAAGTCAGGTAGTCCAGGGACCTACAGAATCCCTCGCCTACTTTCCTGGAGTGAGGCTTAGATGTCTACAGGACCTATACACAAAATTGACCCAGAAGTACAAGAGACTGAATGGGCATCAGTGTGGATTTGTGGGTCAGTCTGCCCCTGACATTCACTAGTCCCATTACATAGTAATTAGGGTCAATATCAGCAGTAGTTCTAGTCCATGTAGTAGTTCATCCATGGTGCTAATCAAGTATTTAATTGTCTAGAACTAAAGTTTCAATTAGTACCTGTTTTACATCACAGCTGATATTTTACCTGTTTATTGCAGACATTAATCTATGTAATGAGTCAGTAAAAGCCTCTCTGGGACTTTGCATAATCTTTGTGAATGACATAGACCCCTTTCTTGTTTCTTCTTATCTCAGACTCTTAAGGCTATCAATGTATGTTGTATAGTAATAGAGTCATCAAATTACATCTGCTGTCATATAGCAACAAACTGACAACCTTTTACACCTTCAGACAGAATATGATTTTTCCATAATTGCAACTTTAGCTCAAGGCCACACCCTTCATTTTAATTGAGGACCAACTTCCAGTACATATGCTTCTAAGTCTTTCCAGTCTTTGGGGATAATCCTGTTTTAGGTAGTTCAGGTATTTAGTTTTTCTCTTACATAAGGTAAGTCCATTTCAACAGTTATTATTGATTCTTTAAAATGTTTAAAGATATGGTGTTTTAACAGAATTCCAGACTAGTTGCTCATTTTTGAATTGTCATCCTTTTACTGGCATTTGCTCCTGGGTAATTGGGAAAAGTCAGTGAGGGTGGGCAACCTTTCCTCACTTTCATTAAGAGGTATATGGTAGGATATAATGGGTTGTCTATCTTAATCCTCAGTTTCATTAGGTACCATAGCTTTTCAATTAAACATTTTCTATCTCTTACTCCTCTGTCTTTTGTCTCTCAAACCTTTGTAACATCATAATTAATTTTCATTATTGTATAGCTTTTTGCCAACCTTTTTTGAGAAGAAATATTTGAAGTTTCCTCAGTGTTACAGATACAAAAAGTAATACGATGACTCTCCAGTAACATTTTTATCCCCTCAACTCTTATCCTGGGTATTAAGGGATCTGAAATGAAGTTTCACATCTCTTAATGTAGAAAAAGTCTATAATTAAAATTGTTTTTTTGGTGTGTCTTACATTAATTTGCTGTTTCAGAGACACCTGTGTCATTTCTTGTTCTGGGTTCTAGACTTCTCCTGACTGTTTGGAGTCTTCTGGCTCTCTCTGGGCATACAGCTGAAGTCAAAGAAGTGAAGCTTCCTCTGGAGATAAACAAAATTAAGTTTCTTCTCTCATGATTTCTGTCAGATATTCTCCTGTCCTCTGAGACATTTCTTTCAGATGTCTTACTGCTTTCTGAAATGTTGGTGGAGCTCTTTTCTTCTTCAGTTCCATTCAGTGACAGATGTAAATGTAATTTTATTTTCCTGATGTATCTGTTATCTTGGAGGCTTACTGCTTAATACACTTACCCTTTCTACTTCCTTATGAACTGTTTTTTGCTGATTCAACTTAGCCATTCTGGCTCAAACTCTGCTCCAAGCTGCTGATTCAATCTGGCTTCTCTCAGCTTTTCCCTGAATTGCTCTGCTTGACCTCAAACTACCTCTGACAATTGTTTCTATCCTTTTATGTCTTCCTCCTCCTCTGGCTTCAACTGCCTTTGCTGGCCTGCGCTGAAGTGTATGAAGTCACGAAAAAAACTCAACTCCACTCACTATGCTCCCTGCATGACTCCCACTGTGAACTGTACCACACTGACTGATTGGAACAGAACTGAAGGACTGAGCTTAGAGGTATTCTCACCTTTGTCTCTGAACTGCTGGCATTAATGTTGTGTCCACCCTCCTGGACATAAGCTTTCATTTACATGAAACTTGTTTTATGCCAAGCTAGCCTTGAACTCAGAAATCTGTTGGCCAGTCTCTTGGGATTAAAGGGCATGTCTGTATTCCAGACAGATCACATAGACAGAGAAGGTTGTTCTGTGTAATCACATGCCAGAGCAGCCTTGTTAAAATTCCTCTCCAACGTGAAAAGAAATGAGTTTGATTATTGCACTTAGAATATTTTGTTCAAAATAAAGAACCATTTGCAAAAAGGCCTAAGGTCTTTTTATATATTTGAGTGTTTTTAGTATTACATTAATTCTTATAAAGAAAGCCAAATAAAACAAACATGATCAAGAGGGGTACCAAACCAGCAGGGAAATATTGTACTAATTCCTCAATTGTATATCATATGTGAACTCCAGAATAAACATAACCAATGATATACTGGGAATATTTTACACCCACCTGGCCATATAGTCCAACCCAGATGTACATGTAGAATAAATTTCATATGCAGATTTAATGAGGAAATGAACACCTGTACAAAGGGTTTGCAGGAAGAGTCCTAGGGCTGTAAGAAGAAACTATAAATCAGCACTCAGACCTTTCTTTGTCCACATATATCTAGTACATAAAACATAAACCTCAGATCATTTTTAAGTTAACTCTAGCACCAACTACCATGTTACAATACAGAAAGAACCATTGCAGACAGATCCTTGTAGCCTAGAGAGAAAGTCAGAACATAATTAATGGTCCTGGTCATGATTCCATCTCTTTCAATCTCTCTTTCATTGAAGGCTCTTCATTTCTCTTTCAGAATGACATCAGAAGAAGGGAAGATTATGTTATTTTCAATAGTCTGATGTGTTTTATTAGACACATGTTTATTTGTCACTGAAAAAAATGACCAGGATGTTCAAAGAATTGTATTGCAATTGTATTTTTTCATGGTATTTATTTAAGTGAATTATCAGAATTTTATAGTCATTGTTACTCAAAAATTATTTTTCTTATTAATTCAAAATAAAATTTTAGCACCTTATCTGGATTGTATATATTTCACCATATATTATTTAATATATAATAGATATAGTACAATATATATAGTACATTTAGGAAGTATAAATTTATGTACTGAACAATTAGTAATAGTAGCTTTGCTATAATGGAAGGGTTAATAAATGGCAAATATAGAATTATCTAACCAAAAAAGTATTTTGTAGCAGAAAGTGTAAAAAGTATTGTGGTTGTTTACTATGGAATGCTATTATTTTCCTAAGGGATTTTAATTAATTTATTAAGTTTTAGAGAAAATAATATTAAAATTATATATTAATTTAATTGTCTAACATTTCCACAGTTAGTTCAGCCACACCATTATTACTGTTGCACTAAAAACAGGCACTCAAATACTTTTACATCAATAAATAAAACATCTACTGAGATCATTACCTTAAGGACTGCTCATTTAAATGCAAATCAATTCTTTTGAGATAAAGAACATTCAACAATTAAATTCTACTCTCTGACACAGACTTTATTCCAACATAATTCACTCTACCAAACATAGTGTTATTATGTGGCTCCTGGAGTCTGTGTGAATAGCAATGCTTTAAAATGAATTAACTTTAAGTTTCTTACCCAGTATGTCATTTCCACTTTGATTCTAAAAGGAAATAAATGCTAATTGTGATTTTGCTGATAGAATTAAAATTTTCTACCAATACCAAATAATAGTCTATTCCCTAAATATAGATTTTTATTATAGTTTTTTGCTTTTATTTTGGGCATTGATTTTTTTTATATTTTCTTTGAGTGAAATAAACCAATGAACTCCATAGGACTTTTTCTACTAAAGCCACCAAAAATAATAAAGGTAACTATAATAAATATTCTGCTCTGACTTGTGTGATTAAGAGCATACAGTGGAATTTGGGGAAATAAGTATAAGCCTATGTTCATAGAAGCATTGTCAGAATTATCACCCTACATTCTCCTGAACTTCTGAATTTTCTCTGAATGATGCATAATATTACATTAAAAACCTTTTGTGACCTGCTGTGGTCTGTCTCCAGGCAAGTTGTGAAATGAGTACCAGATTTCTCAGCTGTCGGCTCCGTTTTCATTCATTTCCCAATGTGCTATGCTAAAACTACCACATTGCTTTATGTGTTCTAAGATTGCCTTGCTATGTGTTGTACATTATTACTGCAGGTTTATGTTTGTTGTCATGACTCTATCAGTCTCTCAACCAATAAGCTACATAATCTGTGCCTCACCAGAAGTGGCATGATAAGTGTCATAAGTATCATGAGCACTGTACACATTATTTGCACTAGCTTAAAATAAAAATTATACACATTCTCCATCTGCTTATAGGAAATGTGTTTATTTTAAAATATTCTTCTGTTAACAAGTATTGCTTTTATTATACATTTTATTTTTAACAAATTATGTTTCTATCATTTAAATGTTTTAGTTTTTATTTTTCCAATATAATAATTTTATTGATCAAATAATGTGGTTATTTCCTATAATTCATTTGATTACACTTACTTCTCAGTCCTCCCATAAACAGCTTCCAGCCCTGTGACCTTCCCCTAGAAGAAGAGGAAGAAGAAGAAGAAGAGGAAGAAGAAGAAGAAGAAGAAGAAGAAGAAGAAGAAGAAGAAGAAGAAGAAGAAGAAGAAGAAGAAGAAGGAGTCCAATATGTGTTGTCTGTATATTCACTGGAGTGTGGTTAAGACTTTATTTCACTGTATTAAATACAGAAATTTTTTTTCCAAGATGCAGAATAACACTGAGCTAAATGAAACATTACAAAGAAAACAGAATCCCATTTTTTCCTCATTTTTTCTCACTCATACTAAATTATGTCTAAATACATTAATTTTGGTATGTAGACCTGAATTGAATGATTAATAATAATATTAATATTGGTAACTGCCACCTTAGTGGATCGTTACTTTCTGTCATGTACCTGGAGGCAAGAAAAAAAAAAACAAGCTTTGATCAGCAGACAAAATTACCTATTGATTAATCACCAATGCACAACATCCTTTTATTATAATGTTTCCTCTTTTCCTTTTGGGTGTTAGCATAACAGAAAATCATTTAAAAATCATAATGGCTAAGTGGAGGCTATATTCTGAATATGATCCTTCTTTATATATGTGTGACATTAATAATCAAAGAGAAAGATGCTATTACCTTGAGAGTAGGGGACACGGGAGGAGTTGGAGGGAGAGTAGCTGAGAGAGGCTGTAAGGAAGAAAGGAAGGAGGGAAAGTGATACACTTTTGTTTACATAGAGAACATTAAAAATAATTAAAATGTAAAAATAAATATGACTACTCACAGTTAAGACAAAATTATTTTAAGTTGTTTTATTCTTTTTGTTTATATTACCAGAGTTCTTTTCTTTTCCTTTTTTATTCATTTTTTTGTAATCTTTTTTTACAGTCTAGACTTTATCCCCTTCCCAGTCCACCTTCTGTTCCACATCCCATATCTCCTCCCCCTGTCTCCACCAGGATGTCTCCACTCCCTTACCCTCACTCCACTAGACCTTCCCACTCCCTGGGGCTTCCATTCTCTTGAGGGTTGGGTGCATCTTTTCTGACTCAGTTCAGACCCGGCAGTCTTCTGATGTATATATTCTGGTGGCTTCATATCAACCAGTGCATGCTGCCTGGTTGGTAGATCAGTGTCTGAGAGATTTCAGGGGTTCCAGTTTACTTGAGACTGCTGGTCTTTCTACAGGGTTGCCCTCCTCCTCAGCTTCTTCCAGCATTTCCCTAATTCAACTACAGGGTCAGCAGCTTCTGACCATTGTTTGGGTGTAAATATCTGCATCTGATTGTTTTAGCTTCTTGTTGGGTCTTCTTCAGAGAGCAGTCATGATAGGTCCCTTTTTGTGAGCACACCATAACATCAGTAATATTGCCAGACCTTGGGGCCTCCCTTTGAGCTGGTTCCCTTTTGGGCCTTTTACTGGATCTCCTTTTCCTCAGGCTTTTCTCCATTTTTGTCCCTGTAGTTCTTTCAGACAGGAATAATTCTGGGTCAGAATTTTTGAGTGTGGGATGGCAACCCCATCCCTCACTTGATGCCCTGTCTCTCTGCTTGGGGTGGTCTCTAAAAGTTCCCTCTCCCCACTGTAGAGCATTTCATCTATGGTCCCTCCCTTTGAGTCCTGAGAGTCTCTCACCTCCCAGGTCTCTGGTACATTCTAGAGAGTGCCCTGAACCTCCTACCTCCCAAAGTTGCCTGTTTCCATACTTTATGCTGACCATCTGGGCCTCAGTCCTGTTCCCTCCTGCACCCCCCCTCCAAATACCTGATCATATTTTCTCTTTGAAATTGCTTATCTTCATACCCCAGGGCAAGGCACAGAGGAATATCAAAGCTTTCTTCTAGTTCCCATTTGAATGTTGGTAATCATAATATAAATTCATAATTGTAACTAGCCCATATAAGAGACACACAAGCCAGTTATTTTATTTACAAGCTATAAGCTTATATTGGGCAGGTTAGGAGCTATTCTAAAACTTTCCCCCAGCTGTAAAGTCCCTTGTATCTTGCTGTTTCTCCTGGCCACAGGCTAATGGTCCATCTGCTGTCACAGGAGCCTCTTCCACCTGTCTTCTCTCTTCTCCTTCTTCCTCTACCTGAACCCTCCCCCCGACTCAATCCTCAAGTTTTACCTTTATCATCCCACTGTCCAATCACAAGGCTCTAGTCATTTATTAACCAGTTAAATTGGGGTGTAAGGTTCACATAGCATTACTTGGGGTACAAAGGGGTCTGCTTACTGGGGACAAACCACATGTTGAGAAGCCAGTATTTAGTATTAGAATGCAAGCAACTTCAAACAAACCCACTGCAGGTAGCATATGTCCAAACTAGAAACTTCATATAAAATTATTTGTGAATTAGTTGAATGCATAGCAGAAAGACGAGTGAAAGTAAGATCTTTAGGGATAGTTTAGAAATGTTAAACCCTTGAAATTCCTTTTTGTTCGAATCCACATATTTTCATTAAGAAGTACCTAATATTTAAAAATGGATCTCCATATCTTGTATTGAAGGATGTTTACTATAAAAGAAATATAGATATAGATATAGATTAGATATAGATGTAGATGTAGATATAGATAGATGGATAGATAGATAGATGGG
The DNA here is from genome assembly GCA_036184795.1 of Tokudaia tokunoshimensis. Taxonomy (NCBI): domain Eukaryota; kingdom Metazoa; phylum Chordata; class Mammalia; order Rodentia; family Muridae; genus Tokudaia; species Tokudaia tokunoshimensis. The sequence goes on from BTHU01000015.1 coordinate 58,285,783, forward strand.
TAGATGGGTAGATGGGTAGATGGGTAGATTTATAGAACGATAGATGGATAGATGGATAGTTAGATAAATAGATATACAGATATATTGATACAGATATTTGTGTGTATGTATATGTATATTCATACGCACACATATCCACCTTTATGTGTGTCCAGATGAAATCCATTTTTAAATATATCAGAGACAGTATACATATTTGAATATAGAAACTAAATTACTATAAAACTTAAGCAGTAAAATTTCCTGGGCTTCCCTGATTTTTTGTTTGTTTGTTTTTTGCTTTTTGTTTTTTTTATTTTTGTAAAAGATTGCAAAAATCTGAACCTCACTCTTTCTGAGAAATTCTGCAATTTTTATATCACAAATCATAGAACATTTCTTCTTTCTCCAGTGCTGACAGAAAAATCAGTATTCTCAGTCAACATAGTCTCAATTCATCCTGTAAAGAACAGCAACTCCCCACTGTTATATGAAATGGAGAGAAACCAAACAATTTCTCCAATATCAATGGTCCATCATATGATTGGGTTCTCATTGGCCATGGGAAAGTGTGTGTGTGTGTGTGTGTGTGTGTGTGTGTGTGTGTTTGTGTGTGTGTGTGTGTGCCTGTGTTTGGAGAGTTATCTATGACCATGGGAAATGTGAATGAAAATAAGTCATAAGAAAACTTGTGTATTTTATAATGGAACAGTTGTGTGTGTGGCTGTTTTGTAGATGGATGATCACTTATTAAATT